>JAIPUX010001232.1:152208752-152220308 GCA_020142125.1 Phrynosoma platyrhinos | reverse complement strand
TGCAAGCTGGGTTGTGGGCCTCTCATTGGTGTACTATAGATTTGCCATCCAAACAATCCCTTTGTCAGCCAATTTCGATGAAAGGTGAGAAAACTTTTTTTGGCCCAAGGCAATCTCATTGATACTGCGTGCCAGCAGTGAACAGGGCCACAGTCCAAAGGAGGCAGGGCTACCCATACTATGGGCCCTGATATGCTTCCCTTCCACCAAACATAGACATCCCTTTCACATGGGCATGTGCACACATACACACACACAAATACCAAACAGAAGGAAAATGTGGGAGGAGGGGAAAACAGACTCAACCATCTGCCCAAGACAAATGTTTCAGTTGAAGTACAAGTTCAGCTATTTTTTTAAGTATTCAGTTTTAGCTGTTCAAATATGACATCCAACTCAACATTTTCCCTTTTGCCTATCTGTAATGAAAACCTAACGGAATAACATATGGAGCCAGCATGGTATAGTGGTTTGAATATTGGATGATGTCCCTGGAGACCAGGGTTCGAATCCCAGCTCAGCCATGTTAAACCCACTGGATGACCTTGGACAAGTCACCCTCTCTCAGCCTCAGAGGATGGAAATGGCAGACCCCCTCTGAAGAAACTTGCCAAGAAAACCCCTGTTAGGTTTGCTTTAGGGTTGCCATAAGTTACAAACAACTTGAAGGCATACAGCAAGAACAACAACAACAACATGGTTTGAGTGTTGGACTGTGACTCTGGAGACCAGGAGCTCAATTCCCTGCTCAGCTATGGAAACCCACTGGGTGAAAGATCAGTGTGACTTTGGGAAGTCACACTCTCTCAGCCTCAGGGGAAGGCAATGGCAAGTCCCCTCTAAAGAAACTTGCCAAGAAAACCTCCTGAGAGGGTCGCCTTATTGTCGCCATAAGTCAGAAGCAACTTGAAGGCACACAACAACAACCACAATATCCATTTAATTTTTAAAATTCCCTCATTGTATCATTTGAAGATGGGCATTATACTCTCCTGAAGGAGCACACATTTGAGTTTGATGGTAATGCATGCTGTTTATGTATGGCTCAGACAAAGCAAAACTACACATAAAATGGAATTGTGTCTCTGGCCAAGGTTACTTAACAACTCACAAGGATGGAGTCACTGCCAGCCAAAGGGACCCACAAAAGGGTGCTCTCCAAAGGTTACGATGGTAACTTTTCCAAGTCCAGGGGCCACCTCTCAGCTCCAGCTTAATGGGCTGCCATAGAAATAAAGCACACACACATACACATACACACACACACAATTAAAAACAAAAAAGAAATCCAGATATGACCAGAACACCATTCTAATTTTGAAAAGTTCTATTTAAAATGTTAAACCATGCAGAGGTGGTGCCTTGTGATCTATTTAAAAAGATGAATTGCTAGGGGAGACAATTCACTCTCCCTCCCCCTTTATTTTGGCAAGAAAAAGATCATCTGTTGGGATGTGTGACTGTTGTGCCTCCCTCTGATGAGGCAGCAGACACAACCACAACCACAAGGATGTGTATATTTGGGGATTGGTTCAGTACTGAGGCAAACATCCAAAATCTGTAGCACAACCAGAGCAATGCAGTTGTTCCTGCTCCACAATCAGCATCTGCAGAAAAGATTAGCGGATGCACAGAGTGATTGCTGGAAACAACCATCAGAAAGAGCTTGTCAAAGGCATTTGATTCAGCTCAGATACCTCAGCTTTTATCCTGATAAAACAACAAATCTTGTTTTGCTGGCTCTGAACAGATTGTTGTCTCTGAGCAAATCTTGCCAAGAAAACCCCATGGCCTTAGGGTCGCCATAAATCAGATACGAAGGCACACAACAAAAAGATCAACAATAACAGTCGTAGCATCTACATTGTAGAAATAATGCAGTTTGACACCACATTAAGTGTTGTCAGTCCATCTGATGGAATCTTTGGATCTGTAGTTTTAGAAGGTCTTTAGCCTTCTCTGTCAAAGAGTGCAAAGCAAACTACAAACCCCAGTATTTTATAGGATGGAGCCATGACAATTAAAGTGGTCAAACTGCATTATTTCCACAGTAAAGATCTGCCCATAGGCTCAATGTCTGAGGTGTCTCACACTCATGAGATGCAATTATATTTATGGAATTGATCTCTCAGTGGGCAATATAATTTATTTGGGACTCTGTATAATATGGACTGCATCTGCACTGCAGAAATAATCCAGTTTGACACTGCTTTAACTGCCATGATTCCATCCTATGGAATCATGTGATCTGTAGTTTGTTGTACCAGAGCTCTTGGACATAGAAGACTAAATATCTCACAAAACTACAGTCCCCAGAATTCCATTGAGTCATGGCAGTTAAAGCAGTGTCAAACTGCATTATATTTGCCATGTGGATGCAGGCATGGTATCCACTCAAGCGGTGAAACCTGACAAAAGAAAGAACAAGAGTAATGAAATTATACCATTGGCACAGGGAGGGGGGAAATGAACAGAAAAACCAAGATAAACAATGCTTACTATGGGAAATCTGGACCGAATTTGTCATTCAGAGCACTAAGCCTCTGAAAACAAACGTGACGCTGAGATGTACAACAGGAAGAAGTGTGGAGTATCTTGATAAAGGAACTGATCATAGTCGCCCTGTTGAAGTTCTATGGAGTTTATTACATGGGAGGGAATAGGCCAAATCCCATGCAGAAATGGGATTTATATCCATACAAGCAGGATTGTTTTCAGACACATTGAACATTAATCCAAAATTAACCCACACAGAAAGCAGACAAATCCTGCAAAAGCGGGATTGTTTTCAGATGCATTGAGCATTAATCCAAAATTAACCTGCACAGAAAGTGGACAAATCCCGCAAAAGTGGGATCATTTTCAGAGGCATTGAGCATTAATCTGAAATTAAGCCGCACAGAAAGTGGATAAATCCTGCAAAAGTGGGATCTTTTTCAGACACATCGGAGACATTGAGCATTAATCCGACATTAACCTGCAAAGAAAGTAGACAAAATCGACCGCTTTTTACTTTCGGGATTTTCCTGAAAGTAAAAAGCAGCCAATTTTGTCGACTTTCTATGCAAGTTAATGTCGGATTAATGCTCAATGCCCCGATGTGACTGAAAAAGACCCCGCTTTTATGGGATGTTCCTGGATTTAAATCCAGTTTCTGCGTGGGATTTGGGCACTTAGCCTCCCATGTGATAAACTCCTATGACTCTGAAGTTCTGTAAACAAGGCCATTTTAAATATCTTCAGATTCTTCACAGATTGGAATTGATGCAGTGATTCTACAAGTGAAAACTGACCACAAATTGCTAAAACAGCAACAAAAAACTGTTGGTGCTTCACACAAAAAAGCTTAAGAACTTCCAGGCAACAAAATGTGAATGAGAAATTACAACTCAGAAGTATGAGGGGGTATTGTAAAGTAATAATTATCACCTGGAAATTGATATTATGGTATATTGCTGAAATTTTGTCAGTGTCATCATCACCAAGTGACTTTTTCTTTTCCAAAATGTGTTGTGGGGTTGCCGATTTGACAACACAAATAACGTCATTCATGAAGTGGAAGAGTGGTTTAAGGTGCAGTCTGCAGACTTCTACAATAATGGTATTCGGAGGCTCAAGAAATGCTGGGAAAAATGTGTAAATCTGGATGGTGACTATGTAGAGAAAAGTTAACAACTACAAATCAAAACAAACTTTCTGTCAAAAAATTTGTTAAAGGTGATAATTAAAACTTTACAATAGCCCCTCATATATCACCGAACAGATGGTGTGTGCTCTTGCACTTAGCCAGTTAAGATGTTTTAGAGTGAAATCTTCTAGCATAATCATCACAATCTACTTTCATTCCTAAGAAATATAAAGGATCTTTTGGAAAATGGAAAAAAACAATTTCACGGTGCTTTCTTAGCAAGGAGTACTCAGAGGTGGTTTGCTATTGCTTTTGTTTGAATATAGCCTACAGAGCCAAGTATTCCTTGGTGGTGTCCCTTCCAAGTATTAACCAAGATTTAACTTCCAAGATCACATGGGTTTCGGTGCCTTCAGGGAGGACAGCTATAACTCTGTCCCTTGGACTATTGTTCCCAACTTTCAAATTTGTATGGACTGAAAAACTGTGCACTGGTTAGGAAAATCCACTACCAAGTTACTGAAGATTGCTTTGCAGGCAGCAGAGTAAATTAAAATTAATTAAAATTAATCAATACATCTTAAAGACCAAACAATTGAACAAATCCTCCCATGGACATCTCCACCGTCTTATAATATGAATGCCAAATTTCAGAAGTTTAGGTTAATAGCCTCTGACAGACATACAAGTTATCTTTTCTATTATTTGAGATAATTTAGAATAAATTTACTGGGGAGGGAGATAAATTTCATCAGATGCAAATGATGTGATTCTGAGTAGATATCCATATAATTATTATCTGTTACATTTATAATTTATAATTCCCATTCTGAATAATAATAATAATAATAATAATAAATTTTATTTATAACCTGCCTCTCTGCATCGCAATCGAGGCGGGGAACAGCAATAATAAAAACATACCGTACATTTTAAAACATTTCTTATCCCAAATCCAACCCTCCCACCCCTTAAAACTAAATTAAACTATTAAAAAAAAAGAAAACAATTGACAAATACAGCAGATTAATGGTGCAATCCTGTGCCTACTGATACAGTAGTAAGCTTATATTTAATGGGACATGTTCTCTAGTAATGAATTTAGGATTGTAGCATTAATTGTTATGGGTTTGGATATAATGTTTCCCACATATCTGATAAACAGCAGGTGGCAGTATGACTATTTAACACATTGAGGTTGTATTTTACACACACACACACACACACACACACACAATCTGATCAAAATTAGAAGTCATCTGTTGGGAGGAAAATAATAAAGGTTTGTCCCTTCCTGGCTTTTAAAAGAGTAATTGCACTATAATTTTGAAAACTGCATGGGGTAATCTGTGATGAATCATTTAAATTATAATAAGACTTATTTTGAAATGAAACTTATTCATCTTCTGGTAGATATCAGACCATGGGAAAGTTTCTTTTTCAAACTAAAACTCCCAGAAAGCAATCCCCAAAAGTAACTTTTTTGCACTCTGCTTCTTGCTTGCGATTTCATGGGCATTTGTGATGCTCATGGCATCTCTACTGACAAGGTACACAACCTCACCTTTTGATGCCACACTCCTTTGGTTTTTTTCCTTGTATTTTAAAATTTAAACTCCAAGATGCTTAATGCTGCCTATAATCTTTTCGCTCAAGTGAAAGAGCATTATTAGCCCTTAAATTAGGGATGGGGAGGAAGCATACTGTAGTGGTTGAGCATTAGAGACCAGAGTTCAAATCCCTGCTCAGTCAAGGAAACCCACTTGGGCAAGTCACACTCTCTCATCCTCAGTGGAAGGAAAAAGCAAACTCCCTCTGAGCAAGAAAATTTTGTGATCGGTTCTCCTTAGGTTTGCCATAAGTTGGAAATGACTTCAAGGTACACAACAACCTGTGACCCTCCAAATATTATTAGACTCCATTTCTCAATGATCCTAGCCAGTCTGACCCTCCAGTGAGAGATGATGGGAGTAGCAGTTACTCAACATCTGGAGGGCTACAAATTTTTCATACCTGACTTCAGTTAACAAAAAGAAGGCAGCCATCAAGAAGAGCTATCCTTTCTCCTTGCAAGATATATGCCTATCATTTATGGAACATCTTTCTTTTTTAAAATTGAATTTTATGATTGCATGCTCCTCCTTTGCAGCACTACATGGCCAACTCGTTTCAGATATATATATATATTTAAAAGATAAGTTCTTCTTCCATGTCATTGGAGTAAAATTGCATTAAACTTCTTCTTTTACAATTTCAGTAGCTTTTTTCCTAAAGCAAGACTGTCTCACCCCCCCCATCAAGATATTCCTCCCATTTATAACCCATTCTGTTTTGAATAAGATATAGTGTAAACATTCACAATGACTAAAGCAATAAAACGAATGTTTAAACATAATGATAAGACGAACAGAATTATTATGCAAACTTTGGGGTTGTTTGAGTAATTGTTTTCAGTACTATGTACATAACTCCCTTTTTTAAAAAGCAGCACAGGCATAGCAAGTTTGAAAGGTTTCTCTAAGATTATGTAAGATGTTTGTACAGAATGAAACTGTACCTTATCAACAAAAGCTAGTAAGTCACCTCAAAGCAACTATCTGAACTGGGAGAATCCCAGAATTCAATTTCCAGTTTAAAAAAAAATCCAAAAAACAAGAAGCAAGATTCTTTCCTCGTGGTTGTGATAAAGAATTATGAATGAAAGTTTGACATATCTGGTTTTTATATGTATGGAGACAGACAAAAATAAGGATTTTCTTTTGGTACCTGGTAAATTATAATTATAAATAAAATAAATGTAAACATTATAATGAAGAAAGTAATTGTTTGTTTGTTGCGATGGTATTACAGCATTTTGAATAGCTATTGTTAAGAATTTCTGTATTAGGACTGTGCATGGATTTTCTGATTAGGTTTAGAACATGATCTGATGATTTAATAATAATAATAATAATAATAATAAAATTTATTTCTATCCCACCCCTATGCAACGGAATTGGGGCGGCTTACAGTTTAAAAATTCCACAATACATATATCCACCAATGACCTAACCCACCCACCCCTTAAAAGATTTGTATCTCAACGCAGTTCAGTCTGAATTCAATTTATCAGTTAGTAAAAGAAAATGCTTATTTTTGTCTGTCTCCATCTAGACCCAATGCATTCTGATCCCAAACCTGAATCTGAAACAAGATTTGGGAATCAGGATCACCAGTCCTCCTTGCACTGGAAAAACAAAAATAGCTATAGCTTCAAGAAAATTACACGTAAACGTTAAAGGTGCAATATACGCTGAAGAGATTAGCCCAGCCTGCTAACCACAAGTGTTTTTCTACTAGGCATTTGCAAAATTGCTGGTTTAAAAAACAAAACAAAGCCAAATTTGGGCAGTCTGCCCCTACCTAGAGCATTGCTCAGACAATTTAACTAAAATCAGGCCACGATGATGATTATGATAATGCAGTCACAGCTTGAGAACAGTGTACTTTTGCTTAATTCCAAAAATCAATCTGAGAGCCAGTGTGACGTAGTGGTTTGAGTGTTGGACTACAACTCTGGAAACCAGGGTTTAATTCCCAGCTCAGCCATGAAACCCACTAGGTGATCTTGGGCAAGTCACATACTCTCAGCCTTAGGGGAAGGCAATGGAAAACCCCTTCTGAAGAAACTTGCCAAGAAAACCCTTTGATAGGTCTCGGTTAGGTTGCCATAAGTCAGCAATGACTTGAAGGAACACAACAACAGCAACAGCAAAAGCAATCCAATTGGCGAGATGCAATGATGCAGCAGGAGGAAGTGAGAGGAAGGTTATGAGAGAATACTAGCAGTAAGAAGAATTTTACATGAAGTTCACTGTTTACAGAAGAAGGAGTGAAGGAGGATAAAATATAATCCATTATTTGAACAATATCTATCATCACAAGTTCAACCATCGCCACCATTTTAAAATGTTCTAGTGATATATCCCTAAGATGGCACTCTTTGGACCACTGCAAATTTTGGACTTTTGGACCACTGCAAATTTTGGACTTTTGGACCACTGCAAATTTTTTCCAGCTGTTTCACTGATGACGGGTCTTCTACAAAGTCCTCCAAAGAAATGCTTTCAGTTCTTGGTTGCTGTCTGCAGCCATGTATTCAGTTCCAAAGTGTGCTTTATTCACTCCTGCTCTTAACTTTAGTGCACCATAGTTTAGATGTAGTGGCTAGCTTGAAGAGAAATAGGATTGAAGCAGTTGGGGGGAAGTAGCTTGATTTCATGATCTTCAGGTGTATTCCATTTGTACAACTGTCTGGTTCAATTTTATGTTGAAAAAATATAATTAATTACACTAAAAGAAAGGAAAGGAAAGGAAAGCAAGTTAAGAAATTCCTTCTTACGGGAGTGAACTTGATGATTAGGAGCTTCATACAATATACCAATTTCTCAGAATTTGTTCAAGCTATTCTGTTTCATGGCACAATTGTATGCCACGTCTGTTTTTCAGAATGGCTTAAATAAATTACAGTGGAACTAAAAGGACATCTCTGGTGAAAATAATCTCTAAATGCTATATTTTCTTTTTTAAATTCCTTTCTTTGTCTAAGAAAAAGTGGGTCTCTTCCTTGATTTTTCCCTGATATCATCTTACAGAGCTTAACTTTCAAAGCAAAGTGCAGACAAATATACAGCTAGCATCCCTTTTTAAAAACATTATCTTAATATTCTAGTTAATATTATACAACACATTATTAACTAAACTTTTTGTTCAAAGGTTATGTCAGGATCAACTGAAGATCTATAAAAAAATAAGCTTGGGGGTTAATTCTGTTATAAGTTGTGAATGTGGCAATTATGATGTAAGGTTTTTACTTGTATGTACCCAAGGCAATAATTAAAAAATATATAATACTCCCCAGTCTGAACATGTTAAATGCCATAGTTACTCTCATACCAACAGCATTTCTAGGTAGGATTATACCAACAGCAATTCACAACAATTAAAATCTGCAGATTTGTTTATTAGCTTCAATGGGCCATTGCTTGTAAAGGATAATTATCTCAATATTAACACTTCCTTGGCAATGTATTATCCTGAGCATCTTTCTCACAGCAAGACAATATATATAGGGCTGGTCAAACTCCTTTAGACTTTGTGCGTTAGTGGAAATACCGGTAGCCATTTAAATGTCTTTTAAAAGCTCATCATTTTTCTGACATTATCGTCACTTCCTACAGATATATGTATGGAAGGGTGAATAATTTGGGAGGCTGATGTGTGAGGTCTTCTTCCAAATTTGGCATGTAGCTCCAGATGCCAGGGAAGCTCAGTTGTCCTGGGTGATGTATTTCATGCTCCATGATTACCTGTATCATAGATAAGATCATTAGTTTCCAGGTTGGAATGAAACTTGGCAGCTTTCTAGAAACCGGAGAGTAACGCAGGCTTGTTTGGATAATAATCTGAGCCAGAGATGAATTTCTGAGGGGTATTGCAATTTATTATACAGCTGTACTCGTTTTCAGAATTGAAAAATACAGTGATTTTTTAAAAATGTCAATTCCCAGAATTCCCCAGCCAGTATCACCACAGGCTAGGCTTGCTAGGGGATTCTGGGAGCTGTAGTCCAAAACATCTCAAACTGGCAAATACGTATTCTGAATCAGTAAGCATAAATTCTGGCAATGTCACTGGTGTCATCTAAAAGTCAAATAAGTAATTACATGTATCTAGCTAATCCAAAGTAATTTGAGTATTTGTACACTGAATGAACCTAATGACTACCAGTTCAGATTTCCTAAGTCCCATTTAAGAGAGCCAGCATAGTGCAGTGGTTTGAACATTGGACTGCAGCTCTGGAGACCAGAGTTCAAATCCCGGCTTGGCCATGTAAAACCACTGGATGACCATGGGCAAGTCACATACTCTCAGCTTCAGAGGATAGCAATGGCAACCCCCCTTTGAAGAAACTTGCCAAGAAAACCCCATGTTAGGGTCTCCATAAATTGGAAATAACTTGAAGGCACACAACAACAAAATTCCATTGATTGCAGTGGAAATCCCAGAGCAGTGCACGCACAAATAAAATATTTACTCACACCAAAAATTCATATAGTATTGATTGATGGGACTTAATTTCTAGACACACACAAAGAAGAAAATGAATGGGATGATCCCTCCTGGCAAAAGTGATTTTTATGATCATGTACATACCAGCTCAGCTATGTAAATCCACTGGATGACTCTAGGCAAGTCACACTCTCTCAGCCTCAAAGGATGGCAATGGCAACACACAGACCCCGAAGAAACATGCCAAGAAAACCCCTTGCCTTAGGGTTGCCATAAATTGGAAATGACTTGAACAACAACAAACATGGATAAAGAATCTGGACAGGTTCTTTTTTGGGGATTTTTGGAGAACTGCAACACACATTCCACTGATTTCTGTTGAATTAAATTAGCTCAACAGTAAGAACCATATGGTAACAGAGTTGCATTAACATATAACATTTGTTTAAAAATTGCTTTCAATTTGTATAGTAAGCTTTTTATAATAGCTACTTTTAAAAGGTAATACCATAAGAAGTTGAGAAACAAAGAAATTGAGGTCACTTACAGATGGTCAGGATGAAATCATAATCATGTTCTTCCTTGTCCATTAATCCAGACTTCCCCAACATGCAATTTAATGTTCATAGCATGGATGGTGGCAAGAAAACCCATTTTTATGGAAGCCTTTCATGTCATTGTGTATGTGGCACTGAGATACACTGCAGTGCCCTTTGGGCCAATGTTAGGGATTAATGGTACTTTAGGAAGCCTTTTTCTGTGCTTTCAATAATTTGGTACTGTAGACACTTACCTGGAAGCCTTGAAATAAATAACATTCATTTTAATAAAAGCACCAGAGCCAATGGTATACTTCCACTGGATCCTGTTGTTTCTGCTCATTCCTCCATTCAGTCTGAAAACTTGCTCCAATATTTGTTAATTTAAATAATAAGGTATTGTCTAATTTTTGTTTTATTGCTACCATGGTCCTGCACAATTTTTTTTCCTGCTTCAGGTGAAAATGACTTCAATGGCATTTTTAAAAATTTACATCATGTATTGGGTGGGTGGAAGTGCATGAAAATGTCTTGGATTGGCCATTGTGTATTATAGTTATTCACCTACATTTGTGTACCATGTATTCATAACTGCTGCATCTAGGCTAATTTTAAAAAAGCACTTTTCAGTTCACAAAATATGTTTAGGAAAGTTGTTAAGCAGTATATTTAGAAAACAGACACATTTATCAAAGTAAAACCCTATATTAAGAGAGGGTTTATATGTTAAAGTGAGACTAGATATTTTAAAATTAATTTGTGACATAAACATAGCATTAGAAATCTTTTTTTTTTTACCCCCCAGCCTTTCAAATTAAAAACAACAGCAACAACTTCAGGTGTAGCAAATTTGATTTGGTTATGAACAAAGAAGATTTTTTTAAAAAATGCCATAGAATCAAAGAACTATAGAGTTGAAAGAAACCTCAAGGGCCGCCATCCAGTCTAAACCACTGCCATGCAGGAATACACAATCGATGCACTCCCGACAGATGGCCATCCAGCCTCTGTTTAAAAACCTCCATAGAAGGAGACTCCATCACAATCTGAGGCATTTCCATGTTCTACTATTGAACAACTCTTACTACCAGGAAGTTTAGGTGGAATTTCTTTTCACAATTTGTCACTAATTCACTTGTCATTGATACAAATCAAATATTTAGCAATCTTGGAGTTTTGGTAACTGAATGTTTTCTTGGCAGTCAAAGACGCAGTCACACACATAACAAGCAGAAGCATGAAAAATATCAAAGTTCCTGTTTGTCATAGCTGGATTAAGGATGTTCTCACAGAGACAGAGTTACCTGTTTTAGTTAATCCTGATTTACATTTGCATGT
>JAIPUX010001232.1:152198132-152208652 GCA_020142125.1 Phrynosoma platyrhinos | reverse complement strand
CTTTCTGGCCCACATGTGATAACGTCCATAGTAGCACTACTATTATTTCTTCCTAAATGGCACCTAATTTCTAACACAGTATCTCCCAGTGCAGAATGATGGACAGGTATTGTAAGAACAGAATCCTACACACCAACTTTCTTTCTACCTCCAGTGAAACAACACTTATTTATAAGAGAAGCAAGTGGTTAACAAATCCCAACTTAATGCATACCACCTTTTTATAATTTAATTTAATGCTAAACACAAACTAATTTTTTGAAAATTAATGGATACTATCTTCTTTATAATTTAACCATCCAAACAGACTCTTATGAGAGCCAGTGTAGTTTGAGCATTGGACTATAACCCTGGTGATCAGGGTTCGAATCCACAGTTGGCAATGGAAACCCACTGGGTCACCTTGGGTGAGTCACATACTCTCAGCTCCAGAAAACCCTATGATAGGGTTGCCTTAGGGTTGCCATAAGTCAGAAATGACTTGAAGGCATATAACAACAACAGGCCTTTATAGGTTGTTTCAGTTGTACTGCTAAACACAAACTAAATTTTGGAAATTAATGTATGCCACCTTCTTTATAATTTAACCATTCAGACAGACTCTTATGAGAGCCAGTGTAGTTTGAGCACTGGACTATAACCCTGGTGATCAGGATTCAAATCCACAATTGGCAATGGAAACCTATTGTGTCACCTTGGGTGAGTCACATACTCACAGCCCCAGAAAACCCTATGATAGGGTCACCTTAGGGTTGCCATAAGTGAGAAACAACTTCAAGGCACACAACAATAACAACAACAGACCTTTATAGGTTGTTTCAGTTGTACTGTTAAACACAAACTAAATTTTTAAAATAGTCTGTCTCAACCAACTGGAAGCTTGTGGCTTTCATTTAACACAGTATTTCTCTTTCAGAGCTTTATATGTGATGATCTGAATATGAGTACACAAAATTGTTACTGCTGGATAATGCTTGAACCTCTTAATTCATGAGCAGGTTAATTAGAATGCATATATTTGCTGTTCTATGAATTGTAGAGTATTGGAGGGAAAGAGGGAATCTGAAAGTATAACCAATAAAAATAGTCTAGCCACAAAAATTGCTTAGCCTATAAAAATAACTAAGACCTATTTTTAAAAAAAGTTTATTATTTCACAAAATAGTGGTTATTTTTTCAGTTTCACTTGTCATTGATACAAATCAAATATTTGGCAATCTTGGAGTTTACAGATAACAAAACATATTCAAGTGCAATTTGGTACATATTTGCATCTTAATAAAAGGAAATTTTAAAAAGTGAAAGAGAATGGCCTAAATGCTGTCGTTAGTCCTGACTAGAATAGACCCATTCAATTAATGGGTCATTAATGACTCATTATTCAACAATTGATTATAGGTTTACTTTAGTTGGGACTAACCAACTAGATACTAGCCACAATTTTTTAATGTTTTATCACAGCAAATGCTGTGTTATAATTTTGAAAGCGAATGTTGTCCTGTTCAAGAAAATTCCTCCAGGTTTATGAAAGGATCATAGATTGTCCCATGTTCTTATCATGCATATAGCATAGCTTTCATATATTGTTCAAAAGCAGAGCAAGTTCTTGGGAAGAGAATAAGGTTGTGCTCATATATTCTTTCACCTTTAACCTCCCCACAGTCACAAGAAGATGATCAGTAGAATTTGATTCTGTTTTTAATAATTGAAATTTGTTGTTATGTCTGAGCTAGAACAAGCTGTGTTTTGTCTTAAATATGGTTTACTTGAACATACCAGCATCAAACCACTGTTTATCTAAACAAGTCAGAATTGTAAATCAGAGTTAAAACTAGTTAAACTTAAGTGAAAAGGAGCTAATAATGGCTAAAATCCTGTTGGTTATTTGCAACTAGAGTTGACCAATTGGATAATTTGTTGAATGGTAAGTCGACATGTAGACAGAGCCAATAGATTCAGTGGGTCTACTCTAGGTGAGACTAATGACAAGATTCAGGGCAATGTTATTTGTAGGATTTAATGTTGACTCTCCATAGACCAAAATAAGGATAACTGTAACAATCAAAACTAAATTCTTCACACATATTTAGTCTTGGAAAACCTAGAAATATGTAATAAATGTACTTGGGATCAAGGCCTTATAGTGATTATGACCTTTCTGTACTATAAGGTTTCAGTTAGCCAGATAAAAACACCCACTAATAATTTTAAAGCTGGACCATCTGTTATCTTCCCATTAAAAATCATTTTAAGAGTAATTTCATATGGCAGTTTTAGGCCTAAATTTACTGCTGTTAAATGTACTCCTAAATCAGGAGTGAGAATCTTGTGGCCTTCCCAATGAAGGACTGCAAATCCCACCTGAAAAATACAGGTGGTACAGTCCAGCAACATCTGGGGGGCCAGACAATTTCCAGTACTTCTCTAAAGCAAGTGTTGAACAGAACATTATGACAGTTTTAAAAATACATCACATAATTTTTTTCTGGAGCATGGAAATATTGCTGAACATTTTCCATAATTAATTCAAAATTAGATACATGGACATGTGAACATTTAATTACCAGGCAGCAGTTTCTCTGTCTTAGGTTTACTTATACACAACTTTAGCACCAGATAAGACAATTCAAGTACATTTAACAGCATACAGATGCCTGAAACGGCCAGCATGAATATGGTAAATACAGTTTTCTCAGTGGGTCGGGAAATAAAGCAGTCCACTGTATTTGGACAAGGAAAGTTGCTGCATTTTACTACATAAGGCATTTTGTACCCTCTATACATGTAATAAAACATATACATGAAGACAGCTTCAAAGATGATTCGGAAGAAGATGCTGCTGGTGTATGTCCACCATAAGGCACCTTCAATATGGAACTTTTGCTTTTTCAGTTCTTCAATGTCAACTTTATCTCCAGGTTTGAATTTTCGTTTTTTCCCATGCTTTCTGTAGGCGACATGCATTGCCACTAAAAGTGCAGGAGTGGACACAAAGATAAGCTGGAGGGCCCAAAGTCGAATGTGAGAAACTGGGAAATACTCATCATAGCAGACATTTTTGCAACCAGGTTGTAGAGTATTGCAAGTAAAATCTTGCTGTTCATCTCCCCAGACTTTTTCTGCAGCAACCACAAGAATCATGATACGGAAAATGAAGAGGACAGTGAGCCAGATCTTTCCAATGCTGGTAGAGTGTCTGTTTACACCTCCCAAAATGGCTTGGAGTGACCCCCAGTCCATGGTTGTTTGTGTCCTTTAGTCTAGTAAGACAAAAAGAATGTGACAAATGATAAATTATTTCATTTCATAATAACAATTACAGAAATTGCAAAAATTACTGGAAAGTTCTGTAACTGGAAGGACTAACAAGAAATCTATTTTCTTCTCTTCCCTATCTTTTCTGGAAAAGCAATTACACATATCTGTAAGTGTTGTGGCTAGAATCCTGTATCAGCACTTAGTTAAGTATACACCTGCACTCCAACTGCTGGGAGAATGGACCTCTTTCTTACCATGGAGCTGATGCCCATTAAAGTTGTGAAGGGAGGTTACAACCATGACAATAGTGTCAAAATTGTGACTAAGGAGCCAGCATGGTGTAGTGGTTTAAGTGCTGGTCTATGACTCTAGAGAGCAGGGTTTGAGCCATTGATCAGCCATGGTAATTCACTGGGTGACCTTGGGCAAGTCACACAATCTCAGCCTCAGAGGAAGGCAAAAGCAAATGTTCTCTGAACAAATCTTATCATGAAAACACCATAGATAGGCCTTAAGATGAGAGCTAGCATGGCATACTGGTTTGAGGGTTGGACCATGACTCTAGAGACTAAAGTTCGATTCCCCGCTCAATCATGAAACCCACTTGTAGATCTTGGTTGAGTTACATGCTCTCAGCTTCAGAGAAAGGCAATGGCAAACCCCCTCCGAACAAATCTTGCCAAGAAAACCCTAAGAAAGCCTTAGGGTCGCCATAAGTCAGAAGTGACTTGAAGGCACACAACAACAAGTGATCATGAACACAAAACAGTTATGGATGAGTGAATATAGGTAACTGTTTCATATTCACTTCCCCTCAACCAACTTTTCCAAGCTATATCAGAGACCGCCTGCTCCCGTACAATCCCCCCCGCGCACTCCGTTCCTCTGGGAGGAAACCTTTAGAGCCGAAAAGAGCTAGGTTATCTGCAACCTCCCAGAGGGCCTTTTCTGTTTTTGCCCCCAGACTCTGGAACGACCTGCCGGACGAGATCCGTCAGTTAACATCTTTGGATAGTTTTAAAAAAGCTGTCAAGACGGATCTCTTCTGGTAGGCCTTTCCAGACTAGGTGGCCGGCCTCGGGTCGTTTTTATTCTAGGCCATTATGTGGCACCGGCTCCCTCACTATGTAAAATTGGAACACCTCATGGGGTTATTGTAATTGTAATTATTTGATTTTAATATAATAGATATTAGATTTTATTCTGTAACTGTTTAATACTGTTTTAAGGGTGGGAGGGAAATATTTTGTATTGTATTTTATGTTGTTAACCGCCCGGATTGGGCGGTATATACATAAATTTTATTATTATTATTATTATTATTATTATTATTATTATTATTATTATTATTATTATTATTATTTTCTGGGCATTGCATCATCTGCATGGGGAGGAGGAGGTCCAGGGAGTCAGGCCAGAAATGGTTACTTTAAGTATACTTTACTAAACAAAGTATACTAGGTATACTTAGTAGCTGATATAGGATTCTAGCTTGTGATTTTATTTATTCAAAAGACCAAAACACCAAAGACCAAACAAAAGATTAAAACACTTGCACAGGAGGCATGGATAAACAAGCGTTCTGTCTTCAGAAGGTTATTTCAACATAGTTTATGCAGAAGGGACACAGTGACTTGAGAATTTTGCATCACTCAAGTACTAATATTAGTTCCATCGTCTTATTCTGTTTTGCTTTTATTGAAATAATCCTTTTAGAAGGTATGTTGTTATTGATATTAAAGTCTGCTTAGATTATTATCAAGTTTAAAACACTGGGAATTGCATTCTTCTTTTTCTCCATGCTTCCCCCCCACACACACACCACCCTAAGTTATCATCTGCTGATCTCTTTTGCATTTATGCTAGCCAAAATTCCCAACTGTATATAAACCCAGGGAACTTTGGTTAATTTAAAACATGGTTAATGAACAAGTCAGCATCATAAACCACAGATTGATCCTGGCTGCTTAAGCTAACCATAGTTTAAATTAATGAACTCTTCCTGAACTTGAATGTAGCAGAATGTTCTGGTTGATTTAAAAGTGGAAGCAGCTCCCAAACATTTCCTCATGACAATACCTTAAGGGAGAATATGTAAGGCTTGTGCATATAATATTAAACCATAGTTTAGTGTTCACATGGAAATAAAATTGCAATATAACACTAAACAAGATTTGGTGAACTTTGAGTTTGGTGCACACATCCCTCTTCCTCTGCAGGCAGTGGAAGAATCCAAGTTTTGGATACACTGAAGTTTCCAGTTAGCCATACACAGGGAACTATTATTTGTTTGCACTATAGTTAGTTCAAGCAATACAGAATTAAAACATAGGGCTGGTATTCTATTGGTAAATTATAAAATGGCATAAGTCAGACTTATACCATCAGAACTTGCTTTTTTCTCCTCTCCCCCCCCCCCCGGTCATTGCAAACATTGAAGGAGATTTTGGTCACTGTGTGGAACACAATTCCAACCACACAATGACTGAAATCTCCTTCAAAACCCACCTTGTAAACAGCACAGCTCCCGCCTCAACATGGCTATTTCCACATTGTCAGAGAACAGGGAACAGCAGGCAAGTGTCCAGCTGTTTTCCTGCAGCTGGACATGCCCCAAGGACATCACCATCAAAAATCTCCCAAGGACTCTCCAGAGGTATTCTTTGGATGCTTGTTGCATTGCATCCAGCTACAGGAAAATAGCTGATCCCACTGCTTCCCCCCAATTCTCTGACAATATCAAAATTGTGAAGTCGTAGGCTTTCATGGCCAGCATCCATAGTTTTTTGTGGGTTTTTCGGGCTCTGTGGCCATGTTCTAGAAGAGTTTCTTTCTGACATTTCGCCAGCATCTGTGGCTGGCATCTTCAGAGAATATGAAAATTACTGTGTTGGTATTGTGTACAATGTGGGCTTTGGGCACAGCATTGAAAGGCACAGCTACGTTATAATACATGTGTGTTTCACAATCCAGGATCTTAGCCATGGATTCAGATCTTGCTTTGTTGACTAGCTTCAGTTGGGAAACTGGTTTATTCTGAGTTCTGAAATAATGAGAAACTATTATTCAAAACTGGGAGTTTTCTATTTTTTCTCCCGTTCCCAGAGAAGATGATAGGAAAGACGAATAATGCATCAGCTTGAGGCTTAAGGCAATTCATTCTCATTACTTTGGAACTGGGCTAGAGAGAAGGAAGAAAGAACAATAGGGACTGTATTTTCTTTATTGATCTGTAAGCTATTCTGGGATCAACTTTGGCATAAAAATACTCTAAACAGATAAGCATGAATGAAACTAACATACCTGTAATGTAGATATGTTTGTATTCTACTTTGTGTTGGCTTGTTTCTTGTAATTCTACATACTTGTAATGAATGAATGATACGCTAATCATCTCATTTTTTGGTAATCGTAATCAACTCAGCCTTGTCATTTTCATCATGGTTGCTTGAATATATGTGTTAATAGTTCATCAGTAGAAATGAGACCAACTGATGTATCCAATTATATATCTTTTGCTTCTTTTAAGATTTGATCTTACATAAACATACCATGTTGGAATAATACTAAAAGAAAATAATGTGCTTGAGTATAAGTCAAAAACAGGTGAGGCCAGGATGACTTACAAGGTACTCAGATCTCCAACATGTTGTAACAGAGTCCTTGATATGGGAGTTTTAATTACACTTGGTAACCCTGAGGGTTAGGTGAGATGGCGTCAAAGATTTACATTAATTTTATAAATAAAAAAAAGAAAAAGCTGCAGGATAAAAGTATTCTTGAAAAGATAGTTATAATTCTTCATTTCCTTTAAAACATCTCTTCCTGTAGGATTTGTACTGGAGGTAATACAGACTTATTTATGCCTTCTGTTAGCAAAGTTTTCAAGGCAGCTCACAATAAGAATTAGAATCACAAACCAATTAAATAAATTTCTGCTAACCATTCCCTTCCATTTTGTGAGCGCAGCACCTTCAAAATATTAGTTCAATTTATGCACAGCTTTAAGAAGAAAGAAATCAGGAACCATTTCAAATGTTTTGTTTCTCATTCTCCAGACAATTCAATTAAGTTTTGCTGGTACTACGAAATGAAATAAATGACGTCTATAGATGTCAGAGTACTTAATCTAGAACCTTAGTTATAATATTAAAACAACTAATCCTACCATGTATAATATAGAAGCTTAATTGAAATTAATGTTGGTTAAATATAACTGATATGGTGTGTCTGTTAATTGTTATTTTCCTCACATGAATACACGGAGAGAGGTAGATAATTAATAACAATAGCAATAACAATAACTAATGTGGTGGGTCTGTTAATTGCTCCTGTTCCCCACCTCAATCCATGGGGAGAGGAGGTAAGGAATAACAACAACAACAACAACAACAACAACAAATGATGTGGTGTGTCTGTGAATTGTTATTGTTCCCCACCTCAATCCACGGGGAGAGGCGGGTAAGGGATGATGATGATGATGATAAGAACAACAACAACAACAACTGATGTGATGTGTCTGTTAATCGCTGCTATTCCTGACCTCAATCCATGGGGAGAGGCAGGTAAGGAATGATAATAATAACAACAACAACAAAAATAGCAACTGATGTGGTGTGTCTGTTAAGTGTTATTTTTCCCACCTGAATACATGGGGAGAGGAAGTAAGGATAATAATAATAATAATAATAATAATAATAATAACAACAACAACAACAACAACAACAACAGCAGCAGCAGCAACAACAACTGACGTGGTGTGTCTGTTAAACTGTTGTTGTTCCCCACCTCAATCATGGGGAGAGGCAGGTCAGGAATAATAATAATAATAATAATAATAATAATAATAATAATAATAATAATAATAATAGAGAGAGAATCCTCCTAATCCTCCTCCTCCTCCTCCTCCTCCTCCTCCTCCTCCTCTTCCAGTCTCCTCCATTCATCCTTCCCTCCCTGTCCATGGAGCATCCCTCTGGGCAAGGTCCACCTGTCTCACCTGTCTCACCTGGAGGCGGGAAAGCGCTGAGGCAGGGGCTTCCCAGAGATGGAGGCTCCTCTGAGGGCTTTGAGGGCTTCTTCCTCCGCTCCTCTTGAGATTTTAAGCGGCTCAAGGTGGAGGAAGCATGGAAGGAGAGGCTTTTGGCTCAGTTTGGGAACCAGAGAATGGGGTGGAGCAGAAGGAGGCCTCTCTTCCCTCTCAGTCCACCTCCCTCTTTCTTTCTTTGAGAGGAGGAGTGTTCCTCAGCAGGGCATTCCCCTCAAGTCTTAACAAGACTCTTCTGCCTTGGACTGCTTGACAGGCAGAAACCCAACAGGTTCAATTTCTTCCTCCCCTTCCTCCAGTGTAGGGGGACCAAGTGTCCTCCTTTCCCAGGACATGCCTTACATTTCCACCTTCTATGTGTAGAGAGATCTTTGAGACATGAAACACACTGCAGAAATAATAATCCAGTTTTGAGACCACCTTAACTGCCCTGTGTCAGTGCTAGGGAATCCTGGGGATTGTAGTTTTTTGTGGTACCAGAGCTCTCTGATAAAAAAGACTATTTTTTTTGTATTTATAATTTTTATATTGTCATTGTCTAATGTAATTGTTTTTAACTGAGCTTGATTTAATAGTTTTTTAAGGGGGGAGGAGGGAATTATATTGTTTTAGACTGTATGTATTTTATTCTTGTTCACCGCCCGGATTGGTTCTCCATAGGGCGGTATACAAATAAAAATTATTATTATTATTATTATTATTATTATTATTATTATTATTATTATTATTATTATTTGAGAGCCAAATGCATCTGAGGAAGTAGACTTAAGTCTATGAAAACTCATGCTGCCAACATATTTCTTTCAGTTAGGTCCAAAACACACTGCAGAAATAATAATCCAGTTTGAGAGCGCTTTAACTTCCCTGGCGCAATGCAAAGGGATTCTGGGAACTGTAGTTTAGGGAATCCTGGGGATTGTAGGTTATTGTGGCACCAGAGCTCTCAAATTGGATTATTATTTCTGCAGTGTGTTTTGGACCATGACTAACTTCTTTTTCCTGTTGAATAGCTGTTGCTACTGTGGTCTAGTCAATGGTTAAAGTGTTGAACTGATGGGACTCAAAGCAACATGTCTTAAATCCCAATTCTACCATTAAGCTTCCTGGCTGACCTTGGGCCTCCTACTATCTCTCAGCCTAAAATACATCAAAGGGGCTCTTGAGGGAATCAAAGGGAAAAGAGGGCCACGCATGCTGCCCTGAGCTTTTTGCAGGTGGGATTACAGCAGATTTTCTTTTGGGAGGGGGTGTCACAAAAGGACAGCAAAATAAAAATCTTTGTATTTTTACTGCCAGAGATGTGGAGAGATGCGTGTGGGATTTTTTGCCTCTTGTGCCAAAATAACTTGCATGGCTGGAGGTATTAATAATAATAAATAATAATAATAAAATTCATTTATATCCCACCTCTCTGTAAAATACAACCGGGGCGGCTTACAAGATAAAACAAACAGTCCACATTAGCTTGAAAAGAAAGTGGATGCAAGTCTTGCTTCATCTCAGGGAACAAGGTGGAAAAAGTGAAATACAAGACCCCTGTTCTGAAGAAGCGTGTTTTAATGTAGGGATTTTACATTGTTTTAAAAACTTTTTATTACAGATGTTTTTAATTAGTTGTCTCTGGAAGCTGCCTGGGGTCCCACCCTGGGAGAAAGGCGGCGTCTAAGTGAACTAAACAAATAAATACAATAATAAATAAGCCAGGATCTTAAGCTGCAAACCATGGTCTAGGGAGCCAGCATGGTTTGAGTCTTGCACTGTGATTCTGGAGATTGGGTTTGATTCCCCATGTCAGCCATGAAACCATGAAGGTCACATACTCTCAGCCTCAGAGGGAAGGCAATGGCAAACAAACTCATTTCAGAACAACTGGAGAAAATCTGAAGTTTCAGTATTTGGTATTTTAAAAGGTTGACAGTGTGAGAGGGAATACTTACAATGGAATCTGAAGAAGCCACTTTGTATGGCCAAATACAGGATGGATCCGTGTGACTCTTTTTCAAAGAGCTTTGTTCAAAACAGCAGACAACCTTGAATGTTATAGCTGGGTAGTTGCCAGAAGTTTCAAAGACAAGGCCAGAACAAGAGATAGTTTGTTGGTCCTGATAGCTTCATAGGAGGAGCTGAAATTCTAGCTTGTAACAATTCATAAGTTTAAATTATGCATTTATTGTGAAGTCATAGGCTTTCATGGCTGGCATCCATAGTTTTTTTG
>JAIPUX010001232.1:152155524-152167989 GCA_020142125.1 Phrynosoma platyrhinos | reverse complement strand
TCAAGGGTTCTGGGCCCACAAAAACAGCTCTGGGAGATAACATGTGTAGTGGTTTGACTGTTGGACTAGGGCTGCCGGAGATGAGGGTTTCAATCTCTGCTCAGTCATGGAAAGCCACTGGGAAATTTTGGGCAAATCATACTCTTTCATAGAAGAAAGCAATAGCAAGTGTCCTTTGAACATACTCCCTTGGAGTGTGGTGGAGTCTCCTTCTTTGGAGGTCTTTAAACAGAGGCAGGATGGCCATCTGTCAGGGATGCTTTGATTTTGAGTTCCTGCATGGGAGGGGGTTGGACTGGATGGCCCTTGTGGACTCTTCCAACTCTATGATTTTATGATTCTATGAACAAATCTTGGCAAGAAAAGTCTATGATGGCATCACTATAAGTCAGAGATGAATTGAAGGCACATATCAACAAGAACTGTCACAGGTGCATAACTTAAAGATTGACTGATGCACTTTTTAAAATTTTTAACAACTTTTAATTTAATTATGTTTTGATACGATAGCTTGTTTAAATATATTTTAATAACGTTTAAAGTTTTATCTGTACTCTTTAGCTAATGTTGTTTAGTCAGGATATAAATAAAATAAACAAAAATGTCTCAAATTTGAGCCCATTCTAAGCCATGACATGTAAACAAGGCAAGGACCCACAGAGAGAGCCAAAACACAAAGAAGGAAGTAGAAAGAATAGAAAAGACTACAACTAATGATGTAGAGCTGGGAAGGAAGAGGCACAGAAATTCCAATGCCAGTATCAAATTAAATGTTTAGGTTTCATTCTTAAGCATGATGCCAATGATTTATACATATCTACTCAGAAGTAAGCTGCTTTGAAATGGGTGACTTTCAGCTAAGTTTCCATACAACTTAGTTGGATGTTAATTCCATTGCAATCAACTGGTCTCACTTTCAAGTACAGGCAGACTGTACGACTGGCTGAGGATGATGAGAGCATTAGTCCACATCTAGAAGGTAGAATACTGGGAAAGACAGTGGTAGCTTTCCAGAATGCAGGATAGAATGTCTTCTATCATTGGAAGATTATTTGATAGTTTTTCCAATATGAGTTGGAAAGTTCCTGCAAAATGAGAAGATCATCCACAGGTATTTTCCCCAGGGTACATCTACACTGTAGAAACAATGCAGTTTGACTACCATGGCTACATCTTATAGAATCCTGGAATTTGTAGTTTGGTGAGGCATCTGCACTCTTTGGGAGAAAGGGCTAAAGACCTTGTAACACCACATATCCCAGTATTCCATAGGATGGAGCTACAGCACTTAAAATGGTATCAAATGCCATTATTTATTTCTACATTGTAGATGTTCCCTCAGACTACCAAAAGCAATGACTCATGAACTTTTGTGATAGCACTCCTACAGCTACTCTCACAGAAGCTAATGGGAATAGAAAGGATTTTGGCAAAATGAAATCAAGTCAGCCATTGGTATTTGTCTATTTCGTTGAAGGGCCTTAATTTAGACACAGATTCCTAGACATGGTATGAACATGTAGTGGATTATTTCTAAGTTAAGATATCACTAAAATTCTCCATATTTTCACTTACAAATATTTAGCTTTGGACAGTTTTTAAAAACAATGCTGATTCTAAGATAATTACCTGATGTCACAACACACAGTTCAGGAACTTCTTAAATAAAAGTGTTGCTAGATTTCCTCAACTTTACATTTATAAAAAGCTATTATTCAAAGGTCCTTCACATTACCGAACAACTAACAACTAACCACGTTTGTATATCATGGCATAGAATCAGCTAACATATGATAACATATATGCAATAGAAAACATGTATCTGTTGCACACATACTATGTAAAATGCTCATTTGTTGTTGTTGTTAGCTGCCTTCGCGTCAGTCTCGACCCATGGCAATCCTATGGATGAGACATCTCCAGGCCCCCCTGTCCTCTACTGCTCTGCCCAGATCCTGCAAACTCATATTCGTAGTCTCTTTAATAAAGTCCATCCATCTAGCATGTGGCCTTCCTCTCTTTCTACTTCCCTCCACCTTTCTTAACATTATTGTCTTTTCTAACAATTCATGCCTTCTCATGATGTGTCCAAAGTACAACAGTCTAGGTCTTGTCATCTTGGCTTCTAGGGATATTTCTGGCTTGATCTGTTCTAGGACCCATTTGTTTGTCCTTTTGGCTGTCCAAGATGTTCCCAGCACTCTTCTCCAGCACCACATTATCTCAAATGCATTGATTTTCCTCCTATCTTCTTTCTTGACTGTCCAGCTCTCACATTGATATATGGTAATAGAGAATACAGTGGCTTGTATGATTCTAACTTTTGTGCTGGGTTGCATGTCTTTGCATTTTAGGATCTTTTCTAGTTCTTTCATAGCCACCCTCACCATTCTTCTGATTTCCTTGCTGTAGTCCCCATTCTGATTAATGTTTCATCCCAGATATGAGAACTCTTTTACTATTTCTATTTCCTCATTGTCTAGTTTGAATATGTGTAAGTTCTCTGTGGTCATTATTTTTGTTTTCTTTATGTTCAACAGCAAGCCTGCCTTTGCACTTTCTTCTTTGATCTTCCTTAGTAGGTGTTCCAGGTCTGTGAGGTTTTCTGCTAGTATTATGGTGTCATCAGCATATCTTAGATTATTGATACTCCTTCCTCCTATTTTCATTCTTCCTTCTGTGTCCAAGCCAGTTTTTCTTATAATATGTTCTGCATATAAGTTGAATAGGTACAGTGATAGGATGCAGCCTTGTCTGACTCCTTTGTCAATTGGGAACCATTCTGTTTCTCTGTGTTCTGTTCTGACAGTGGCCTCTTGTCCTGAGTACAGATTTCTCATTAGGACTATCAGATGTGTTGGCATTCCCATGTCCTTAAGGGCATTCCATAGCCTTTCATGATCTGTGCAGTCAAAGGCTTTGCTGTATGTTTGTAATGTGATCACTGGGGCCTCTTCCTTTCCTGAACCCCACTTGGACCTCTGGGATTTCTCTATCCATGTGAGGTTGGAGCCCATGTTGCAAAATTTTGAGCGTAATTTTGCTTGCGTGGGGTGTCAGTGCTATGGTTCTATAGTTGCTGCAGTCTCTTGTGTCTCCTTTTTTGTGGATGAAGATGTATATTGTATCTGTTGGCCATCGTTTTGTTTTCCATATCTCTTGACAAGTGTTGGTTAGCACTAGAGTTGAGTCTGTCAATGTGGATTGCAACAATTCTATTTGAATATCATCCTTTCCTGGAGTCTTGTTTTTTGCCATTTCCTTTACTGTAGTTTGCACTTCAATTTTCAGAATCTGGGGTTCATCTTCATATGGCTCATGTGTCCTTCATGTTGTCATCTTTTTTATATAACTCTTCTGTGTATTGAATCCAACATCTTTTTATTCCCTCTTGATCTTGAATTAGGTTTTTTTTATTGTCGTAGAGTGGTTTGAACTTTCCCTTGATTTCTCGAATCTTGTGGAATAGGTCTCTCGTTCTTCACTTTTTGTTGTTGTCTTCGATTTCTTTACATTTGTCGTTGTAGTAATTTTCCTTATCTTTGTGCACTAGCCACTGTACTGTTGCATTCATGTTTCTTAGTTTATTCCTATCTCCTTTTTGTTTTGTTTCTCTTCTTTTTTTAATGCTCATATGTGAATCTTAAAAACGAAATTAATGCTGTAGCATGAGATTAGAATAAAGACACTGTGTTTTATTGCCTATGTTTTAAAATGTGTGCTTATAACAACATATATTTGTACAGTGGGCTCTTGGTATCACTGGGTTCCAAGACCACAATGGACACTAAAATTCATGGATGCTCAAGTCCTATTATAGGCAATGGTGTAGTAAAACTGTGCCCCATATATAAAATGGGCAAAATCAAGGTTTGCTTTTCAAATATTTTCAAGACGTAGCTGCAGGGGGCTGACTATTTATATGCATGTATTTGAAAGAGGATAGAAGAACAGTTACCAAGATTGCAAGAAAATTAACAGAAGTGATTTCATGTTACGTCCAATCAATATTTTCAGCTTTAAAATGCCTTTGGGGTTCAGGATTCAGGAGTACAAAACCACTTTGGGGTGACTACTGGCCTGCAATTTTTAAAAAAGGGTTTGAGGTATTTGGGAGACTGCCAGAGGACATCAGTGGCTGCATGTCCCCCACTTCTGAACTATACTGACAACTCTGCTGTGGATCAGTGCTCTTGGAAGAGTTCCAGATATTAATGACTTTATAGATTAATTACTATGACACTTGTCATCACCTTAGGTTTGCTAAAGTAATCTTGGCTGTTTGTTATGTGTGCCTTCATGTCATTTCCGACTTATGACAACTGTAAGGTGGCCCTATCATAAGGTTTTCTTGCCAAGTTTCTCCAGAATGGGTTTGCTATTGACATCTTCTGAGGCTGAGTGTGTATGATTTGCCCATGGTCATCCAGTGGGTTTCATGGCCAAGCCAAGATTTGAACCCTGATCTCCCAGTGTCCTAGTCCAACACTCAAATCACTACATCACGCTGGGCCTCAAATTAATCTTAGTAAAGATATATCTTCAAAAGAATAAGAACACAACTCTTATTCAAGGCTTTTCACACTGTTTATTTCACAACACCATCTAGCTCAGCAATCTGTGTGCTTATGTCTGTATTCTGTGTAGATGCTTTCAAATATTATACAGTTATTTCTTAATTTATGGGCTGCTGCTTCATTATTGTTTTTTGACACACATATTTTTTCCCCCACAGTACATACCTATATTTTGATATGTAAAGACCACAGAGGACATACACACCAAGACTCAGGCAAATGAGTATTCTGACAGATGGTAAAATCTGATGCACAGTGCCTAATGGTAGATGGCATTCATGTTGTTCAGCATGGATTTAAGTAAAGACTATATTACCCATGAATAAAATGACACTACCAATAGAATAGAGTTCAATTTGCCTATTAAAAGTAGTTGAACACATGGAACACCTCTCCCTTCACCTCTTTAAGAAGCACCAGACCCTTCAAATACTGATTAACTAACTGTACAGGAAAAATAAAATTAATATTTTACTTTCCAGATTAAATTTTAACAATCTACAAGATACATGTGCTTAATCAACAGCTTTGTTAAACGTTTATTATTGACATATACCTTTAAAGATGATTTTTTGGATTTAAGTAACTTTTTGGGGGCACATTAGAGATTACATTCATAGTACAGATGTGCTTAGACCTGAAATCCTGGATGACACCATGAATTTCAACCACCTCAAAAGAAATATTTTTAATGTAAGCCAAATGGGATATTCTTATATCCAGAAACATGTTGTTTTGCCATGGTGTTCTGGGGCGTCCTTTCCTATTAACCTGGAGTGAGACATAAGCCACCTTTCCATGCCTTTATCCCAAGTCACTCAGTAATGTTTGGAAACCATACATTTGTACAGAATAGACAGGTAGGTCTATCCTACCCACCTAATTATCTTCTGGCTGAGTAACAATGTATGAAAGGATATTAGACAAAAGCCCTGTTTAAACATAGGACACTGAAGAAGTATAGCTAGGTGCCTAGATATAGTTGTATACCTCCCCCACACCTCGCTATAAATCTGAATAAGTCATTTCTGTAGTTAAAGGACATGTCTCACAAGTCATGGGATGGTTAATGCAATTCATTTCTGCATTTATAAATATGAATAAGTATTTTCATCTACTATGATGTTAGATGGAGACTTTGTGTATGTGTGTGTGTGTGTGTGTGTGTCCAGATTGCTATAATCTGAATTTGCAAATTCAGTGTATTTGAAACAATATCAGTCTTGCCAAAAAAAATTTTAAATGCACAGTACATAACAAATACAACATGGTCAAGACTGATGAAGCCTGAAATTATTTTCTTTGTTCATCATTTATTAAACACCAGTGCTTTTTAAATAATTCAATGTCTTTAGTATATTATGGTTCTTAAATATTACAGCACTATTTAAAACAACTAGTGATAAAACATTTCTTAATATTTTGCTCAGCCTCACACATAAGAAGAATGTATCTGATGCATATCTGACTTGGTTCATGGCCTTAGTGTCTTTCATTTCACAATGCAGGTATATTATGTGAAATGGTGGTAAAAACTGGATTAAAAAAACAATTGTTATTTTTTGGGTAATGACTGTGCTTTGGCTGCCTTGATGAAAGAAGTCACACTAATTGCCAAGGTGCCACTGGTTACTATTCCAGTCATGGAAGGCCAACATACAACCTGGCACAAATCACCTGAAGATGGTAAAGTTGCTGACAAAGAACAGATACTCTGCAAGAAAATAAACACATATTACATTTTTAATGAGATAATTCCTTAAATGTTTCACCCCTTTAATAGCTGCATGGTCTGACAAACTGATCTGCAAATCTAAATTTTCTGTTCTCCTGACTTTTTTCTTCTTTGCATGTTTAAAACAAGGCGAGGAAAATGTAATGGGAAAAAATGTGAGAAGAGAGTCAAAAATGTTTCCTTGCATGAGCAAAAGATCTATATATTTAATATTAACTATACCCCCCCCAACAAATCAATATGCAAAGGCAATATAATGTGTAATCTAATTAACTTTGTATCACTTCAGTTAATGATCAAGAAATAACTACACTTTTCTTTTCCTAATCAGCAATAATAAGTCTGAGTACAGTTTATGTCAGGATGATGAAAGGGAGGGTTTAGGCCAGGGGTCAGCAACCTATGGCCTGCAGGTCGCACCCGGCCCGCCGGCCCCCGCCGACCGGCCCCTGCTGCACGCTCCCGTGCGTGTTGCAGCTGCCATTTTGTTTGCCAAAATGGCAGCCGCAACTCATTTACGCATGCACAGGAGTACTGCGCATGCGCAAATGAGTCATGGCTGCCATTTTGGCAAACAAAATGGCGGCTGCGCTCCGCACAACATGTGTGGCAGTGGCAGCGTGGGCGCCAGCAGGTGGCATGCGCATGCATGTTAGCGCGCACGGCGCCATTTCCCCCCCTCCAGCCCACCAGAAGACCTGGGGACCATCGACCAGCCCCAGGTAGGTTAACATTGCCAACCCCTGGTTTAGGCTGTTGATAGGGATCTAGTGATTTTACAAATGTAAATCTGATTTAATTTCCATGTGAGGCTTTTAAAAATCAGTTCAGGTGTGTCACAAATTAATTTTAATTGCTGTTCTCTTCATTTCATTTTCTATGTATTGTGGTTTGACAGGTCCATCACATGCAGGCAGAATGAGCACTGCAAGGCAAATGAAATGTATTATTTGCTTATGGCCCATTTATAACAGCAGCCTAATGTGCAAAAGTGAGGTGACTTTCTCACTGGCTGTTTCTGAGCTAATAAAAGTGAAAGAAAGCCCTAATTAAATTGAAGCAAGATTAGAAGGAACTTCTTGACAGTAAGAGTGGTTTGGCAATAAAATCAATTGTCTAGAGAGCAAATAATGGGGTCTCCTTCTCCAAACATCTTCAAAAGAGGCTGGACAGCTACTTGCTGGAGATACTTTAGCTGGAGATTCTGCATTAAGCAGGGCTGGATTCAATGACCCATGAAGCCCCTTCCAACTATGTTTAAATGGCTCTATGACTATCTACTTGCCAGAATCTTGGAATTAACAAGGAGTTCTCCATAACTCCTTCTGTGCTTGCACTCCCTGTGGCACTAGACAGGAAAGCAGAGCAAACACTCATTTTGTTGCTTACAGTCTACACAACAGTACGGTATGATGGGCAAATTGCCAAGCAACTAGAGTATGTGAAAATGCAGAGGAAGAGAATACTACCTAATATTGGGGAGGGAGACTTTCTGTAGAAAATCTGATTGCTCTTATTTCTTTCCAGATACTTTAAACAACTCTCTGAAACTTCTGTATTCCAGATACAAAAATTAGGAGAGATATAACACAAGCACCTTATTGTAAGAACTACCAAATTAGCAGCTTCCCAGCATGGGAATTAAATGCAACTAGCTGCCACTGGACCTTTCAGCTATTCCAAAGAGTGTTGTATGATCAGCCTTGAAGGGACAACATGACACCAAACAGAAATAGCTGACCACAGTATCAATCATTTACATAATACCTGTCCCAGGGAGAGATATTTCCAACTCCTATCACATTTATCCTCACAAGAACTTCGTTATGTGAGGTAAAGAAACATTATACAGAAAGTCTCTTGCAATCAGCTCCTCTTCCATACTGATCTCCAAAAAGGGCAATACAGGAGGAGGAGGAAGAAGCAAAAACCCAGACAAAAAAAAAAATCACAAAACCCAAATAGTATTTATGGCTGCAATACATGACACTTCTTGACTGACTTACACCATTAAATATTTAGGAGATGGTTAACAGCCAAAGTGGTGTGGTGGTTTGAGTCCCGGACTATGACTCTGGAGATCAGGGTTCAATTTCCCACTCAACCATGGAAACCCTGGGTGACCTTGTGTGAGTCACACATTCACAGCCTCAGAAAACTCCACAATAGGGTTGCCTCACCATAAGTCAGAAATGACTTGAAGACACACACCAACAACAACTGTCAGTTTGACAGAGGGTTCTACTTCTGTATGTAGAAAGATGAGGGAAATTATTCATTTCTATTTTTATCTTAATTTGGAGTAATGCTTTAAATCATAAACAAAAAGACCAAATTTTTCTGACAGAGGTCCAAAACACACTGCAGAAATAATCCAGTTTGAGACCGCTTTAACTGCCCTGGCCCAATGCTAAAGAATTCTGGGAACTGTAGTTTTGTGAGACATTTAACCTTCTCTGACAGATGTCACAATAAACTACAATTCCCAGGATTCCCCAGCACTGAGCAAGGGCAGTTAAAGCGGTCTCAAACTGGATTATTTCTGCAGTGTGTTTTTGACCTCTGTCAGAAAAATTTGGTCTTTTTGTTTCTTCCCTGGCTAATGAATCTGCCCAAAGCCAAATGGCGAGGTGGCAGAGAGATTTGAACTCATGTCTTCCCAAGACCCAAAGCTTGCAAACGTTAAATATATTGTCAAATTTATGAAAGACTCACTGACATAACAATACTAGATAACCATACCTACATAACTGAGGGAAACAAAGACATTATAACAAATTTGAGGCAATCATAAAACAAAGTGAAGTGGTGGCCGCTGCACTTAGCAGGGAATTGGACTTGATTTTCAAGGACCCTTTTAACACTATGGTACTGTAATTATGCCTGGAAAGGGAGGAGAATGGACTAGAAATATGAATCCACTCTTAGTTAAAAAACCTGCCTAAACCGTATGTGCTGATGAAAGAGTAAATTAGATGTTTTCAGGTTTAGTAATCTAAGGTGCTATTAGGTGTGTAAGTGCATTCTTGGCAAAGTCAACAGAAGTACCATTTGAGTCCAGTTTCCAAACAGTAAAAACGTCATTCTTACCATGAATATCAGGAGACATTAAGAATCCAATTTTATGGCTTGGATTAGGCAATTTGTCTAAGATTTCATCTTTGTATATGGCAGGGGATAATAAGACATGTATTCTGACTTCTGTTCTTCTATCTGACCAAAAGAAAAAAAGAGCAATCTGTTTTCTCTGAACAAAATTGCCTCCCTGTTACTTATAAACCTGACATCTATCTCTAGGATTGTCCTCATGATGAGAGATCAGAGGGAAATGAAACAAAAGCAAGAGAGCAATTGAAGAAATAGATTCCGCAACCTAGCATCTCCCTAAATACCATGTTTACCAAACCTGTTGTTCAAGTCAATTACAACCCAGTCAACTTTTTGTGAAGAGTCAGGCCAGATATTAACCCTAATCTTCACTTCTAAACAAACGAAAACCACAAATGAACCAGTCCTCCTTAAACCATTAAGCCATAGACTATTATGCAGTGGAAAAAAATCTAGAAAGGAGACATGTGAAAGATTATTACTATTCTTTCTGAAACTCTTGGATATGATTCCAATATATTATTCGTCAAAGACAAACGAACAATTTAGTGGCATCTTCAAGAAAACAACATTTATAATAGCATAAGCTTGCATGGAGATAGCCAATGTGGTGTAATGGTTTGAATGTTGGACTACAAGTCTAGAGACCAAGATTTGAATCCCTACTCAGCCATGAAACCCACTGGGTGACCTTGGGCAAGTCACACTCTCTCAGCCTCAGAGGAAGGCAGCAATAAAACCTCCTCTGAACAAATCTTGCTAAGAAAACCCTGTGACAGGGTTGGCATAAATTAGAAATGTCTTGAAGGCACGCAACAACAACGGGTTTTCATGAACAAGTTTTACTTTCGTGGACTCTTCAACAGATTACTCTGGAATTTTTTTATTAAGGGAAGAAAGTTCCTAAAAATTCCTTTTCCATGAGAACAAGTTCCATCTAGTTTATTATACTCTTTCTAATAGTACCCAGAAGACAATTAGCATCCAAAAGATGCTGGTTCATTCTTTTAGGGCTTGGAAAAGTTACATTTTTGGATGACACCTCCCCAAATTCCTAAACCAGCATGACCACTTACTGTGATCGTTGAGCGATTTTGGAAGTTGTAGTTTAAACAGTAACTTTCCTAAACTCTAGAGTGGTAGTAGTTATTCTAGTATTCTTCTAGTAGTAGTTATTCAGCTGAAACTTACTCTTGGAAGATTCTAATTCTAAACAGGATTTGAATCCCAACTCCACCATGAAAGCCACTGGGCTTCACTTGGGCAAGTCACTCTCTCTCAGCCTCAGAGGATGGCAATGACAACCCCACTCTGAAGAAACTTGGCAAGAAAACCCTGTTAAAGTGTTATCTTAAAGTTGCCATAAGTCGGAAACGACCTGAAGGTACACAACAACAACAACAACAACAACAACAATGCAGTTTGAGTGTTGGACTATGATTCTGGAGACCAGGGTTCAGTTACTGCCTTAGCCATGAAACCCCTGGGTGATCTTGGACAAGTCACTCTCTCTCAGCCTCAGAGGATGGCAATAGCAAACCCCCTCTGAATAAATATGCCAAGAAAACCCCGTGATAACATAGCCTTAGGGTTGCCATAAGCTGGAAATGACTTGAAAACACACAACAAAATGGTTTGACTGTTGGATTGTGACTCTGGAGACCAGGGTTTGATTCCCTGCTCAGCCATGTAAACCCACTGGTGAGAAATCAGTGTGGCTTTAGCAAGTCACACTCTCTCATCCTCAGGGAAAGACACTGGCAAACCTCCTCTGAACAAATCTTGCCAAGAAAACCCCATGATAGGGTCACCATAAGTGGGATATAACTTGAGGGCACATAACACACACAACAGGGTCACCACAAGTGAGAAATGACTGGAAGGCACACAACAGGGTTGCTATAAATGGGATATGACTTGAAGGCACACAACACAAACAACAGGGTCTCCATGAGTGGGATATGATTTGAAGGCACCCAAGACAATAGGGTTTCCATAAGTCAGAAAAGACTTGAAGCACACAACACTCACAGAAGAATCTCCATAAGTTGGAAAAGACTTGAGGGCACACAACACACACAATACGGTCACTATAATTGATGTGGTGTGTCTGTTAATTGTTGTTGTTGTGGGTAAGAAATAAATAAATAATAATAATAATAATAATAATAATAATAATAATAATAAGCAACTTGTGGGTACCCAACACACACAAAAGAGTCTATATAAGTTGGGAACAATTTGAAGACACCCAACTCACACAACAGGGTCTCCATAAGCTGGAAACAACTTGAAGGCACCCAACACACACAAAAGAGTCACCATAGTTCGGAAGCGACTTGGAGGTACACAACACACACAGCAGGATCTCCATAAGTGGGATAGGACCTGAAGGCAACCCATTCACACATCACGGTCACCATAATTCATGTGGTGTGTCTATTAATTGTTGTTGTTGGTAAGAAACAACAACAACAACAACAACAACGGGATACAACACGAGGGCACCCAAAAGACACGAAAGAGTCTACACAAGTCAGAAAAGACTTGACGGCACACAACACACACAACAAGGTCACCATAATTGATGTGGTGTGTCTGTTAATTGTAATAATAATAAAAATAATAACAGTGGGATACAACTTGAAGGTACCCAACACACACACAAGAGTGTCCATAAGTCAAAAGACACTTGAAGGCACTCAACACATACAACAGTCACCATAAGTGGGGTACGCCTTGAGGGTATACAACACACACAACAGGGTCTCCACAAGTCGGAAAAGACTTGAAGGCACAAAAGAGGGTTGCCGTAAGTAGGGTACGACTTGGGGGACCCAACACACACAACAAAGTTGCCATAAGTGGGGTACGACTTGAGAGCATACAACACACACAATAGGGTCTCCACGAGTCGGAAAAGACTTGAAGGCACACAACAGGGCTGCCATAAGTGGGGTACGACTTGGAAGCACCCAACACACCCATACAAAAGTCTCCATGAGTGAAAAGACACTTGAAGGCACCCAACACACACACACACAC
>JAIPUX010001232.1:152118539-152134328 GCA_020142125.1 Phrynosoma platyrhinos | reverse complement strand
CATGGGCCATATCAAAATCCATAATTTTGGCCCCAAACCCTGCTTTCAATTTATACATAAGGTCAATTTATTGTTGAGTATATAAGGTACAGAAGTTTGGAGAGAACATTTGTATTTTATTGTGACTTAGGGGTTTCCTCTTCTTGGCAATGTATGGCCAAGAATTGGTTAAATATTAGTGAAGAGGTAAATGTTTCCTTTCCCAGATTTCCTTCATAGTATATTGTTATACTCAAAACCAGTTACTTTAGGGATCACAAGACCTTGACACTAAAAAAATTCAATAGAGTGTAACCTTTAACAATCTTTGCTGTGGCAAATACAAGGAAGAGAACCAGCAATCGGCTAGAGGACTTTAGAATATGGTCTTGAACAAACTGAATTTGATAGACTTTGGTCTGGTCTTCACGGATCTTTTTACACTGATATGTCTATGTCCTCAATACTTTTCAGCCTTCAGGATTTCACACTGGTTTCAATTACAATATGTTCACACTGATTCACCTATAGCATTTTTAAAACCTTTGGATAATTCTAGATGGACAGTTCCTAGTGATACCAGTCAAAAGAGCTTATGCAGTTATTTCATCATCTCTCCTTAATGGTTTTTTTTTAAAGTTAAGGGTAGTAAAAGTTGGAAAAAAAATGTGGGGAAAACATAGGAGGTTTACAAATGGATGATGATGTCTGTAAAATTCCAAATTTGAAGTGCCTTGACAGGAAACACTCTTCATCATTTTTACTCATTAATTAAAGCAAATCTTACATATCTTACATTATGATTTACTCTCCAGCTTTTTTGGCCCTGCCTCCCCATATCTCATGAACAATAAACATATATTCCTATTTCAAGATAACCATGTTAAAATATACTTCCAGTAGCATTTCTAATCCTTCAAGGGATTAGAAGTCTACAATTCTACTCTGGATCAGTGGGAATTTACCCTTTAATGTTCATTTATTCATCAGACTTTTAAATTTGCTTTGTCCTCTTGCATGGACTAAAAATGGTAAAGGACAACCTGGAATCTATGGAAATACCAGTCTTTTAAGGTACTGACAGAATTTTTGTTGTTGTGAAAGTAAGACTATTAACTTTTTTTGCAGTTCTTTATGTAATTTACACTGGAAATTTTGAGATACTTCAGCAAATATATAGTGGGGACTGGATAGCAGGTTTCAGTCAACAGCGAAAAAAAAGTAAGAGCATTTGAAAGAGAGCAAAATAGAAAGTGATATTAAGCAGCTGAGAACAATTCAGTGCAAACTGCAAAAAGGCCTCCTGTGAACATTCCCACTGATATGTTTGTAGTTACAGTTCTTACACCTACAAGTAGTTGCTAAGTTTTGAGTTATACAGAGTAGTTTATCACCCTTGACAGTTAAGTGGTGCAGTAGAGTCTACACTATGAACAGACTCAAAGCAACAGAGGCAGTTATTGTTGCAGGGAGAAGAAATAATTTTATTTTGTACAAATGCAGTCTAATTGACCATAAAGTTAACAGTTTAATATCTCACTCTTTTTTCATCATCTTTTATATTAAAATTTTGTCAGAAAACTGATAGTTATTAGAGATGGGGAATGCCTTACTAATTTTGTTGCCCAACTGATAGATATTACTAAGCTGAAGAGATGTTTGGCAGTATGAGGATCTTTCCATGATGTCTGCATTACCACCTCAATTTCAAAAGTATCTGCAACTCCTAGATGTTTTGTTATTTCAATTAAGTGCAAATATTGTGTGTCACAAGATTTGCCTCATTTTACACTTCTGTCATATGTCACATACAAGCAATCTCTGTAAATTAAGAAATTCCCTTACAGGAAGCTCTGACCATGAGTTCATTGTTCAAATGCAAATCAAATCCAGTTGTCAAACTATACTTGAGAGGTCCCGTCATATGTGTTGATTCACACTTTTGCCTCACACATATGAAGCAAGGAGGGTATCAAAGTTCCACACCCAAAATGGGTAGTTTGGTGAGGGAAACTGAATCTACACCCGCTTTATCTTTTCAGGCTGTATTACCTTAGAATATTTTTTCTCTTAGCCTGGCTCTGATTGTGCAAATGAGCCAATCTGAGAAAAAAATGGCCCCAAAGCAATTTAGCATGAAGTATTGAGGCAGGTGAGAGATTTACTGCTCCTCATGTATACACTCATTCTAATGTAAAAAAATAGGTTCCATTTCCCACTTTATATGTGAACAGGACAGATGTGAATAGACCAATGTGGCTGGAATATACTGTATATTCTCAACTGTAAGTCAATCTCATGTATAAGTCGAGGGTAGGTTTTTGGGGCCAAAATTATGGATTTTGATATGACCCGTGGATAAGTCGAGGGTAAAACTTAGGGGCATGTAACAAAAGATGTAAAAGATGATGCAAAGGAAAATGATGCCAAAGAACTTAGAACATTCTGGCAGGCATAGCTGTTTGTGCTTATCCTAAAGGCTGAATGGATGGATGAGAGAGTAGAGAGGATCCATGCTTTTTTTTGGTACCCCCATGCTTGAACTAAGCTCTCACCTTTTACTACTCTATTCAGAGAAAGGGGATGGCTCCTTTTTATATACATAAGAGTTAAAGTACAGTACTTACATTGATCCATGGATCAGTTGATCCAGGTTTTTTGGATCATTTTTTGACAAAAATTTCTAGACTTATACAGTACATCATTCTACTCAATGGTTGGAAACATTACTTTTTGAACTGAAACAAGTCTCCTAGCCAGCATGGCAAGAAACATTTCTGAGCTCTGATTCTAACTGAAATCATCATCCCTCCCTGGAATGTTCTTTCTATTTCCGGAGATGCTCTTATTGAATGGAATATAGCCATCCCAGTATCCCAGTATCTGATACATTTTCTCCATGCAGTTCAACCTCTGCTATGTTATAGCAGTAAGGTGGACCTGCCACAATTATTATTGTTTCCGATGCAAGTCCACAGCTTTAATTCTATGTAATTGAAGTTGGGAGAGAATCTGAATGTTCTGTCTTGCTCCCTGAGGTACTTATAGATTTAGTGACTAACTAAAGAATTTGCAAAAGGCAAAGATGTAGTACTAGTAGTGTAAAGTTTTTCCTTTTTAACCGTTGTTCCTGGAACCAGGAGTTGTGCTTTCTAGACATTACAAGAGCTTGTAATGACTAACTTTTTGAATTTTGTTGGTAATTTGTAAATATCTTTAAGACACAAAGTAGTTGCCAGGGTGCTGGGCTTAATGTGATAATATCAGGCTTTCAAGGGGAAAAGGCTGCTAAGCCTCCTCAAAGCTACAAATGAAACTGTATACCTAGGGTTGCCATTCTTTCCTTGAAGTAAGCTTCAGGTCTCTAACAGTATTATCACAGGTGTAGCTTTGTCAGTCACTTCCCTTTACCACGTTTCATTAATAAAGTAGGAACTTGGAAATGTTGGAAATGCCAACTATTTAATTTTCAGAAGAGAGCACCATCTCTAGCACTGTTAATTGTGCACTGCAATTCTATGTAGAGTGCCATCTTGTGACTAAAAACAGAATGAAGTTTAACATCTATTTTTGTTGATGTTGTTGTGTGCCTTCAAGTTGCTTCTAACTTATGGCAACCCTAAGATGAACCTATCACAGGGTTTTCTTGCCAGTTTCTTCAGAGGGGATTTGCTTTTGCCTCTACCTGAGAGAGTGACTTGCCCACGGTAACCTGGTAGGTTTTATGGCTGACTAGGGAATTGACACCTGTTTGCCAGAGTCATAGTCCAATACTCAAACCACTATACCATGATAAAGGTAAGGTAAATTATTCCCTGTTGCCAAGTTTGTCAAGTCATGTCCGACCATATGGGGCAGTGCTCATCTCCGTTACTAAGCCGAAGAGTCAGCATTGTCAGAGACTACTCTGTGATCATGTGGCCAGCATGATTGCACAGAACGCTGTTTACCTTCCCAATGAAGATACCTATTTATCTACCTGCATTTATTTCCATGCTTTCGAACTGCTAGGTTGGCAGAAGCTGGGACTAATAACAGGAGCTCATCACATCATACAGCACCTGGGCCTCAAACTGCCAACCTGCTAATCTTGCAATCAACATAGTGTCTTAACCACTTGAGCCACTGTATCGCTATACCGTAATACCACTAGTTATTTATTTAGCATGCTGTACATCTGTAAAACAGATTCGTAATCTAATCTTGATTTCATTGCTTTAAACTGAAGATGTGCTTATCTGATTTCTGTAATTCAGTCTGCATCTGTTATTCATTCCTCTGCTCTAACGTATTTAGATTTTATAACATTTAGTAATGAAGTTGTTTTATGTATTATTCTTTTCTTTTGAGGTGGTTGAGAATAATAATAATAAAAAAAGCTCCACCTTTGGTTCCGAGTTGATGGTTAGTAGAGTTAGTAGGAACGATGGAACGACCTGCTAGACGAGATCCATCAACTGACATCCTTGGACAGCTTTAAAAAAGCTGTCAAGACGGATCTCTTCTGGCAGGCCTTTCCAGAATAGATTATCCGGCCTCGGGAACTCCGCCTCGGGAATTCCCCCTCCTCAGGCTAGCCCCATGATTGCCATATATGTATGTGTTTTATTAGTATTTTAACTGTTGTTTTAATTTTGTAATTTGATTTAATAACTTTTTAAGGGGGGAGGGGAGTATACTGTTTTACTTTGTATGATGTTTTAATGTGTTAACCGTCCTGATTGGTTTACCAAAGGGCAGTATATAAATACATTTTATTATTTTATTATTATTAAATAACAAAGCAATTGGGACACGTTTTTTGGGTTTCCATTGCAGTTGGTGATGTGTTGTACCCCACCCTGCTCTAATCACTATCATACTGGCACTGCAAGTTTTAAAGATCCCTCTGTGTGAAGACCATCCTTACCACTGGGTGAGGGGACTCAGGGGGGAAGCAGACGGGCAGCCCTGGGCCGCCCCAGGAAGCTGCGCCGCGGGGCTGAGGTATCCCCACACCTCTGCCCCGCGGCACAGCTTTGCCGCCCCTGGAAGGAGCGCTAAAATAGCACTCCTTCCACAAGTCGCCAAAGGTGTGCCGCAAAAGGCTGGCGGCGCACCTTCGGTGACTCTTCCGCCGCAGTGTGTGCGGACGCTGCGGCGGGAAGGCATCGTCGGAGCCCCAGCCATGCAGAGGGGCCGGCGCTCTGACGATGCCTTCGGGAAGGGGTTGGGGCGCCCACCGTGCAGCTGCCCCTCCCCTTCCTTGCCCCCAAAACGGCCCTTTGCGCCATCTGCTTCCTCCCATAGTCATCTCAGATGGCAAATGCTGATGTGGACTGCAGAGGCAAATTCCTGATCATTCCTTCAGAGCTCCCTGGACATTCTCCCTTTTAGAGGACAGTTCTATCTATGTTACACAGTATGACCGGTACTCCTAAACTAATTTACCATCCTCAAGTACAGTGTTGGCCACTGTTCTGTCATTAGTGCTGAAATAAATTTCAAATGCAAATTTTGTTTGCATCTGTATGAAAAATAGGAACAGTACCATTTTGTCCATGCAGCAAAACAGTTCAGCTCTGATGTGTGTAAAAATCAGATTTTTTTTTCACCAAGCCTCTTATAAATGCTCAATTCCAGACTGGCACCTTACTGAGAGCATTACAGGAATATTATTCTCATGTTTAAGCAGAGACTCTCATGACACAACTAACATATAGACTAGAATGGAAAACTATCAGCTAAACAGTGCAGTCTTACACATTCTAGTATGCGTTTTGTGTATATGTGCTTTCAAGTTACCTATTGACTTATGGCAACCCAATGAATTGCATAGGGTTTTCTTAGGCAAGGAATACTCAGAGGTGATTTTGCCAGTTTCTTCCTCTGAAATATACACCACCCAATTACTAACCAGGGCTGACCATACTTAGCTTCCAAGATCAGACAGGACCTAGTGTCTTTAGGGGAAGGCTTACCAACCTGTGTTCCAAGGAGCCCTTAGGGCTCTGTGTGCACCTCCCAGGTGCTCCATGGCCACTCCAGGAAAATGAAAGAAATAAGAATTGAATGAAATTAAAGAATAAGAATATATTCTTATATATACTCCTAAACACAATTAACATGTAAGACATAGGGTAGGCCTCTTTCGGGTTCCACTACAGAAATAAGGGCTCTGCGAATCAAAAAGTTTGAGAACCCCTGCTTTAGGGTATTTAGGCCATTCTTATTCAGTAATAATTTCCTACTAACTCCCGAGTGAGTTTGTTTAGGATTGCAGCCTCTTTGGGGTGGTGGTGGTAAATATTAATGTTAAAATTCTTAACAGTGAAAAGTTAAAAATAAATGCTCCTTTTTTCTTATTTAAGGTAAATCAGTCTTTGAGAAAATACTTCTAACTGGTAGTTTGATACTGAGTACATAAGCCTAGAGGAGAGTCTCATTGTATAGGATTTTTTTTTTTTACTAGCATGAGCCTATTCTGATATACTCCCCTGCCCTGCTCCAAGGATTCTTTCCAGAGAAAAGGAAGATCAGAAGTGGATTTTGGGTTTGCACATTTTCTTTCTGGCACCATTCAGTGAGTACCTCTAGAAGTTACCAAGGGAACCAAGATCTTGCATTTATTTAAACTGAAAATTTTTGTGACCCTATACTATAAAGCCTATTTTTTATCTCATAAGATGGAGGTAGGAATAATGAAGCCCTTCCTGTGTTGTTGGATTGGAACTCCTATCATGTTTCAGGGTTAGGCAACCTTTCCTCTTTAAGGGCCGAGGGACTTCAGCTCCCAGAATCCCAGGAGCTATTGGCCAACATGGGACTATTGGCCAACATGGCTGAGGCTTCTGGGAGCTGAAGTCCCTCGGCCCTTAAATGGGAAAGGTTGCCTACCCCTGGGCCAGGTTAACTAGAGGTGCTGGGCTTACAGTCGAGGATACATGATTCTCACCCCTCTCCTAGGCTCAGAGAGATCTTGTTTTTTAAATTTAATGTGGAATCTCTTAGTACAAATGATTTCTACTAGTAAACAAGTGATAGTACTTATTTGAAATCAGGTTGGATACAGATTAGTGCCTGAGGCAAATCAATTCTAGGTGGTTGGCACATTGGACTCTGGACATATAGGATCCAGTAATGCAGTGAAGCTAGGCCTTACAGGGTTGACACAATGAGACCTTATGGACTTTCACAGATGATCATGTCCTTTGTCATGCCTGATAGGCTTCCCTATTGCCTCTGAACTCAGCTGAAAGTCTCACAGTAGCTTAGGGGAGCTGAGAATGTGTTTTCTCCAGCAAGAATCAAGAGTGTGAAAAAGTTACTCCCTGGAACTACAGGTCTAAGAATCACCCAGCCAGCATAACAAAAACACTAAAAAACTTTATCACATTTGGCCACAATATATGGTTGTGAGCTATCATTGTTGTAATTCAAAGTATTTTGACTATTTGGTGGTGAATGGGAAATTAAATCCCATTCATTTTATAAAAGACCTGGTCCTGGGAATGATGAAAACTGCTAGAACTGGTTTGCTGATATGAATCAACACAGCTGCCTGCATTTTAAAACTTTTCTCAGGGGCAAATCTATGTTGGGGCCTGTCAGTATGAACACCTGTACTTCAAAAATTTAGCAGTGCACCACTCCTCAAACTAGCCAAGTTATTATAGCACCCGAGGCTAAAACCACCACATTTCTATAGCAATGTCACTGTTAAATATCTTACAGAAATCTTTTAGAAGTGTGATGTTAGCATTAGTATTTGTTCCATGCATTACTTACTCCTCTTAATATCACTGGAAATTTAATGCAGTATGCAAGCATTTTTCTTTTCAGATAATACAGCACTTTTTGCTGTTCTTCTTGTTAATAGAATATCAAATTACCAGTATTATTGTGTGCATAACAATAACAACAAGTATGGGAGCCTGAATGAAATATTACAATTTAATCAGAAATTAGCCTTGGTACTCTTTTACAACAGACACATCAAGGTTATGGTAATAATAATTGAGATATTTTTGAAGTCAGTTACATGGAGGGTTTTTTTTTTATGTGTTTTCATTTTGTAATGCTACTGATCATACTAATGATACTGTGGTAATACTAATTTGAAGACTGCAAGACAAACCTTTTTGTGAAAGAAATGGAATGACTGTGAAATTTATATTTTGCATCAATTGATATTTTGCACCCAGGTGATAGCATTGCCTTAGAGTCACCATAAGTTGGAAACTATTTGAAGGCACACAGTAACAACATCTTAAGAATTGTTTTCTCATTAATATTTTTCATTTGCTTCAGAGAAAGAACAAACAAGATTATACAAAGAGTGTAGTTTTGACTTTCTGGTTAACTTTATCTATAAAGGCCATAAAAGAGTAGACATTGTACACTTAAAAAAACCCAGGATCCTACCATCGGAGTTATTGTTTCCTTCTATAAAAACTCAGTAAGGTTTAACACGATTTGTGTTAAACACCCTACATAAATCAAAATTCCTTTCTCTTTGAAGTATGATGGTATCTGTTTAAAATGGAAGTAATTCAAGTACAGTCTATACTCCTGTAATGTAGGAGAAAATCTGTGATTGACTAGAGCAGTAATTATTGAATAACAGTGAAATTATAACTGCTACTGTATGAATAAAACAAAAAAAAAGTCTAGTGGTATTTTAAAGGATATTTTTTTCATTATAGAACAAATTGTAGTGGACATGGCTCTTCATCATTTCATCAGATGGTATTTGTACTGATATTAGCTTTTACATACTTTTGTCTTCCTCATTTTCCTCATTCAGAGTCAATCAAGTAAAATAGGATCAAAAGATTGCTTTGACATTTAAGTTCATACATACTTTCTCTCATTCTTCCCTTTCTACCTACTGAGACTATTCTCAAATTCTTTGTTATTAAAAGGTACAGGTTCATCAGATCTCCCAAAATCAGAATAATCATCCTACACAATTGAATTCAACTTGTGTGAAGGACATTTAACTGGTAGTGCACCACAAGATTACAGTTAGTTGCAAGGAGAAAGTGAACCCTGGTTCAGCCCACCAGTTTATAAAATGCCAAAGTTAATAATTTGACAATGGACAAAACAACAGAAACCATGCTTTGTCTCCTAATGGTCAATAAATACAGTTACTTGAAACTGAGCAAGTTAGTTTTAGGTTCACATTATTCATAATGTGAGAGCCTCATTTATGTGTCCATATATCTGCCATATTTTTGTATTAAGTGATGCATGTTATTTTTCACATCAAAAGGAGTGCTTGAATAAGATGAGCTGAATTTTCCCTACCTGATGAACCAGAATGAAACATATTTCTTAAACAAGCTTCAGTTTAATTGTTCCATCTAGATTGGTTAATATGCTGAAACATAAACCACAGTGCTGAAACACTGACCCACAACCCTGTTTTGACGTAAAAACCAGACCCACCCATGACATACCCATATGCAGATATGAGTTGGGAAATAAAAAATAAAGTAGTCATGTGGTGCACAAGCAAAAACAAAATGCAGAGTTGGATAGTACCTCTTGTTAGAACTGCTAAATAATTACAAAAGGAAACCCTCTGGCTTTCCAGAATGCTTTATAGATTATAGAAAAATTAGGGCATATAAGAAGAAACAATCAGAAAAAAAGAATGAATGTGAAGGAAAAAATCTGCAGTCAAATCTGTCCATGCCATCTATTTCCCATTGCTGTGTAGGGTTGTGAAAGCTGGACTGTGAAGAAAACTGACAGGATGAAAATCAATTCGTTCAAAATGTGGTGTTGGAGAGGAGTTCTGTGTTTTAGTGGACTGCTAAATCAACTGGGGGGGGGGTTAAAGAAACTTGAGAAATGATGTGCCAAGTGAGTTGAACTTTAGGGTGGAACATATCTGGAATAGCATATAGGGTTCATGGTTCTAGGTAAGCGGTTCCCAACCTTTTGTGCCCCAACTGTTTTGGACTTTAGCTCTGAGAAGCCAACTTAGCCAATAGTCAGAAATTATGGGAGCTGAGGTCCAAATCACCTGAAAGACCAAAGGTTGGTAGCCACTGCTCTAGGTCTACATGTGTAGACTGGCCCTTAGAAGGAACTTCTTTGTCAGAGCCTTTCTTAGCTGAGGTATGCCTGTGTTAATTGTATTAACTATTTTTACTATTATCTATTTATCTATTTAGTGGGGGTTTATTTTTTGAATGATGTATAGTTGTATTTCTACTTTGTTTTGATCTTATACTGTAAACCACTGTGGTCCCAAAATGGATAAAGCTGCAATTAAAAAAAAGAGTAGAGTAGGGTAAAATAAAATAAAATATAGCTCTCGTAGAACTGTGTTCTGAAAGAGACAAGTTACAGTTATCCCTCCATATTGGCGGGGGTTTGGTTCTGGACCAGGACATGGATACAAAAAAAGGCAGGATCTGAAGTCCCATTAGCGTCAATGGATGCCGATGTGTGCGTGGCCACATCAGTGCAGCTGCATGCCTATGCCACCATTGATGATAATTCACAGATGCTCCAGTCTGGATGGGTAGCCCGCTGATGGCTAGCCTGTTGATATGGAAGACTGACTGTGTTGATATGATTGTATTTTTGCATAATTCTTTTTAGGCTTTGAAGAGTATATTGTAATGCAGTTTTATTTAAATACTAGTCCTCCCAGGTTATTAAGGTTTCTCTCCTAATTGACCGTTCCATGGAAGATCATTTCTGAGGAACAGGCGTGGTAGGCAGTGCACATCCTGGCATCAGTAGTTGCTTCAGAGGTACCTCATTTACAGTAAGTAGATATATGACCCAAAATTGCCTACACTTGATGTTGAAATATCCTCTTAAGGCAAGTTCAGCAGACATAGTATTAAAATCAGGGGAGGGCAAAGTGAGCTTCATGTGGCTTCCCCATTTCATTTTTAATACTCCTTAGCACCTTCCTCATTTTGTTAATAAAGTGATTAAATCGCTTTATAAAAGTACTTAATTTTATTAAGTGATTAAATCCCTGTCGATTATTGGATGGCAGCTTTGCTACAGAAGCTTGAATACAGCTTGCCCTGTGGGTGCCGTTTCTGGGGAGGGGGGTCTCTACATAAGTCAGAGGTTCAGCCCCATATTTCAGGTAATGCCATACTTTATAATGCCATATGTGGTTAGAATTCTATCTGTTCAACTTGTATCCAGAAAATATCATATGTAGGGGAGGTTTAGACATGGGAGAAGGAGGAGTGACGATAGGAGGAAGGAACATGAACCATCTAAGATATGCAGACAACACCATACTACTAGCAGAAAGCACCACTAACTTGGAACAATCAGTGAAGAAAGTTAAAGGAGAAAGCGCAAAGACAGGCCTAATGTTAAAAATAAAAAAATAAAAATAATAATGACCACAGAGGATTCAACCAAGAAAATGAGGAAATCAAAATAGTTAAAGATTTCCCATACCCCAGATCAAACATTGATCAGATTGGAGACAGCAGTCAAGAAATCAGAAGAGGATTAGGAATGGGAAAGGCAGCTATGAAAGAACTAGACAAATTCCTAAAGAGTAAAGATATATAGCTGAACACTAAAGTTAGAATTGTCCAAACCATTGTATTCCCACATATATGGCTCTGAGAGCTGGACAGTGAAGAAATCAGGAAAAAAAATAATTCATTTGAGAAATGTTACTGGAGAAGAGTGCTGAGGATACTGTGGATGGTCAAAAAGACAAACAGTTGGGTCCTAGAACAACTTAACCCAGAACCTTTCCTGGAAACCAATAACCTTTGCAGACAGTCAGAAATAGTGCAAACTGAGTCCACTTTAACTGCCTTGACTTAGTGCTAGGGAATCATGGGAACTAGTTTATTGTGGCACCAGAGCTCTCTGACAGTCTCAGAAAAAAAATACAATATCCATGATTCCCTAGCACTGAACCAGGGCAGTTAAAGTGGACTCAATTTGCACTATTTCTGGCAGTCTGCAAAGGCCCTCAGTCAAGGAGACAACGGGCCTGAGCCTGCAGGACCTGAGCAGAGCAGTTAAGGATAGGAAGGCCTGAAGAAATCTCATTTACAGAGTCACCATGATTTGAGATTGACTTGAAGATAGCTAATAAAAACAATGTGATTAGGAAACAACATAAGCAAGTGGAAAGCGAACATCTTGTAGAACATTTGTTTGGAGATGCTCCTTTCTATAACCACAACTAGAATCAAATGTATGACGTGCTTTTTTCCCTTTCTCTTTGATGACTATTTTTATTTTTACTGAGTCATGGCACATATTAGCTGACGAAACATGAAAAAATGCTATCTCTAAAATATTATTTTAATTCGATATGGAATACTAACCTAATATAGGAGTTATAATGCATAGGTTAATATAGTTATTGGATGGGTGTAAATCCTAAAACAGTGGCTGAGATCCTAGAGTGAGCTGGCACAGCATAAAGCTCTGCCAAGCATACTTCTGCAGCATATTTATCAGGTGCTGACATACACCCCATTGTGACTGAATGGCTAGGGGAGGCAGGGGGCACCCAGGCCGTTCCAGCTGAATTTTTGCAGCTAGGTATACAAAGAAAATATCGTCCTCCTAAACCTCTGGGAGGATGCCGTCTTCTTTGTATGTCTGGTTGCAGAAACACAGTGGAATGCTACCTGGGCACTTCCTCCCCTCCCTGGGAAATGCGTGGCTGTGGAGTGTGCACACCAGTGCCTCAGAGGTAGGCACTGTATACACAGGGGTTATTGTCTGAAGGAGGTGCTGGACACATCCTTTCACCACAACCTTAAAATGATATACACAGGTCTAGTAGGGGGTTGCATATGTGTATGTCATCAGCAGTATTCCGATCTGTTCAAACGGTATTCTGTTCAACAATGGAACACACTCCTTCAGAGTGTAGTAGAGTCTCCTCCTTTGGAGGTTTTTAAACAGAGGCTGGATGGCCATCTGTGCTTTGATTGTGAGTTCCTGCATGGCAGGGGGGGTTGGACTGGATGACCCCGGAGGTCTCTTTCACTTCTATGATTCTGTGGTCTATGTTTCTATGGAGAAAGAGGTTCTGGAAAGATCTAAGCTCAGATTTTCACCATTTCCAAGTCTAAAGCTTGTAGTTATTACAACATGCACATTTTTTTGCAAGGTATGAATGTTATCCTTTAAAAAAAAAAAATGCAAGTGTGCAGTTATAAACCAATAAAGTTAACACTATAAGAATATAATTCACTATGAGACAATTGGCATTTGAAAACTTGTATTTCTTTGAAGTACACTTGTCCCTCCCTGTTTGGGGACTCGCTGTCTGCAGTTTCAGTACTTCGCAAACGGCAAGCAAGGAGGGACAAAATGATGCGTGCACAGCCATTATAACCAATGGGGCTTGAGTATTTTATTTTTTTTCCGATTCATGGATCCCCTGCGAATCAGGAATGGATCTCCCGTGAATCAAGAGGGACGAGTGTATTTTCAGTATTTTCTTTCTGTTCTTTCTTGTTGAAAAAGAATAAACAATGGCATTTTCTCATTGTCGAATGAAGTGAGCTCCGGTCCACCAACCCTTAGGCCACAATTAATATGTTATTACATAATATGTTAAAGCAACAGGGAAAATTCTAATAGCATGTATTTGTTGTAAAAAAGAATATGGCTGACAGAATTTTTTATCTGTCGCTATCATTTCTCTGAGCTTTCAGAGTATCATTTCTCTTCAAACTTCTGGCGTCATACTTGATGATGCAAGATGCTAGAACTCTGCACTGTTTTCATAATGCTTACTCAGTGCCAGATACATGTCTCACATCTTCTTGTTTGATAATTTTCCTTACAGTAATTACCATAACCTTAGCGTAAAGGTCATAGGAGTTTTTGGATTAACATTTGGGAGGACTGTGGATCTTGCAGTCCCGGAAAAACAAGAGGCAAAGAATGGGTTTACAGATAAAGATAATAGTGAGTCACCATCTTTCTCTTTTTGCTGGCTCAGTTTACTGGTTGACACTCATTGGGAATCAATATATTATCCCAGCTAATGAACTCTACCACCTTTTTCTCAAGAAAGAACGCCTATATGATAAACTGTAGAGTTTTAGACAAGAACTTGGGAGAGCCAGATTCAAGACACAAATTCATTGGGTAATTTTGGGCTAGTCACTCTCTCTCACTGACCTACCTCTTAGACTTGTGAGGATAAAATGGGGAAGAAGGAAGACATATTCTGCCTTTACCTAATTGGAAGAAAACATGGATATAAATGAAACAATTAATAAAGGAGGCAGCATAACAACTGAAGTATGCAGGCATACTACCACTCCTTAAAGACTCCTTGCCATTAAGAAATACTGAGAAAGATAAGACATGTACAAGAAAAGTTTTCGGTTCTTATATTATCCTTCCTTCTTCCATCTTTATTCTTACTTCTCCTTTATCCTCAGCCTTTTGGAAATCCTAGGACGTTATCACATGGGGAAATCCTGTGAGGAAACGGGGGTTTAAACTGAAAATAACCCGCAAAAGCGGGTATATTTTCAGATGACATCGCATTTAAAAGCAGGTTAATCCGAACAGAAAGTAGTCAGAAACTGCTTCTTTTTATTTTCGGGGAAAGCCGGCTAATTAATTGCTTCTGCTTTTGTGGTAGCACTTTCACTTTAAAGCTGGCTTCTGTTCGGAGCTCCCCATGTGATAACGTCCCTAGTGGTGACAACACCAGACAACTGAAAACTTTAAAAGGACCAATTTCTAAACAAGAGAATGAATAAAAGCCAGTTTGCAAAATCTAACAGATAAGTACAGATAATTGTCCAATCTAAAAACAATTATCAGATTGGTATATTTCTGTCCATTGTGATTTAGGTAAAAGTGCCTTATTTTCCTGCGTATAAGACTACTTTTGTACCTGCAAAATCTGTGGCTAAAGTGGATGGGTCGTCTTATACGCCGGATATAAGGATAATGAGGATAGAGGTGCTAAAACCATGTTTTGACTGGAAAAATGGGGGGGTCTCCTTATACGCGGGTCGCCTTATACGCCGGAAAATACGGTAATATAGTTATCACCTTTATTCATAAAAATTCTGGAAGGCAGCTACTAAGTCATGTGTGCTTGTATTCTAATATCTGTGGATTCTAAATGTATTTAGTCTCTAGACTATTTATGGAAACAAATTGAGGGTTTGGCCATGCAGCAAAATACAGTAAAATCCAAGAGCCAAAAAACAGCTATACCTTTTTTGAGCTAACTAAAAAGCACAAAAATAAATTATGTAAACTTTCAAAGCTCCATTGGCTTCTTTGTCAGGCAACAGATGTTTAAAAATCATACAGGAGAGGAAAATGAAGATGTGAGACAGACCTACATTTTGTATCAGACATTTCTTTTGTACCGTAGTTAAATTGGTCTGGACTCTGGAGAGATCTCAATGCAGGCAGAGACCAGTAAAGTAATTTCTCTTGGGATCTAGGCTGTCTTTGACCTGTTGCTAATGGAGTTTAAATTTTCCTGCCTTTTGTGGAGTTTATCACACAGGAAGCTAAGTGCCCAAATCCCATGCAGAAACTGAATTTAAATTCTAGGAATATCCCGCAAAAGGGGGGATCATTTTCAGACATATTGGGGGCATTGAGCATTAATCAGACATTAACCCACACAGAAAGTGGACAAAATTGGCCACTTTTTACTTTCAGAAAAATCCCGAAAGTAAAAAGCTGCCAATTTTGTCCACTTCCTGTGCAGGTTAATGTTGGATTAATGCTCAGTGCCCCTGATGTGTTTGAAAACGATCCCATTTTTGCTGGATTTGTCCACTTTCTGTGCAGGTTAATTTCAGATTAATG
>JAIPUX010001232.1:152081183-152096497 GCA_020142125.1 Phrynosoma platyrhinos | reverse complement strand
TCCTCCAGGTGTTTTGGACTTAAACCCCAGAAGCCCTAGCCAACAGTTTCTGGCTAACCGTCAGAAATTCTGGGACTTGGAGTCCAAAACATCTCGAGGACAAAAGTTTGGGAATTAGTGCTATAGGCTATGAAAGAGGAAAAGGGAAGAAGCACTTTAATTATTCCCAATGTTACTCCATGTAGACTAGAGAACAGCCTTACAGAATGTGTCAGAAATTTGCAGAGATTTGAAAAGTGAGTTTGTTGATTTGTGCACAGCAAATTACTCCTAATCTAAAGTAATGCAACTATATCTAAATTAAGGCTAGCATCATATGCACACTTCCTCAGAAACCAATGTAATGTATATTTAGTTGAATTAATTCTGATTAATCATTCATAGAAACAGCACAAACGCAATGGCATAGATCTAGTGTTTTGCTGGTAGTTGCCTACCATAGAACATTCTACTCCCTTTCTTTCTCCCATACAGCCCTATGGACTACTAAAAAATCTGTCAGGTTTCCCACCTTGGTTTTGGGGGAGAGACAGGGAGCCAAAGTTGGGAGAGTGTCCCAGTTCCACTGGATTCCACTGTCTCACCAGTAGAAATCTACCATGGGATCTTGCCCTGTGCGTCTATGCAACAACAAGATGCAAAAACAAAAACCAAAATCTTTCTGATTAAATTCATAAGACCCTATTTCAAACAATGTTTGAATCACACCTTGACACATTATGTTCTGGAAGCAATCATTATGCTTTCATTAATTTTAACTTATGAATTATACTTACTGTATGAGTGTAAGATGTTGCATTCATATTACTTTTTAATTTATTTTTATATTAAAAAACTATTTAAAATACGAAAAATGCCTCACATTGCCTAAAATGTTTCCCCAGTAACAATTTGTCAGAACAGAAAAAAATTATATTGTCTATTTTTATTGACATTTACCCAATTTACAATATAAATTGTGATTCAAATTTGAAACAGCTAATTATAAAGGAGCCTGCTGGCAAAACATATACTGAAATATACTAAGTTTATTCTGGGCAAGCTGCCTGAAAACTATAAATACCCAGTCTACTTTTCCACTTTTTTTTGCAGAATATTTTAATTGGCTTAAAGTAATTCAGAGAAGTTAAAAACAAGCATATAATCTTCCCGCACAATGTGGAATCTCAAAAGATTAAGCGTGTAACACAGGAGGTATTTTGTATTAAGATAACACTATGATAGCTAAATGAGACAAGGGCTCTAGCAGCACTATATTGCTGGCAGTATTTTTCACTCAAAGAATTTCTCATAGCATTTTTTTTAGTGCTGCTATGCCAAAATTTTAAGATGGCCAGCACAGGGATAAGAACTCATTGGTTCCCAAATCAACATCCACCATTATTATATTAAGTCAATTAGATATCTTCATAGTACTTCCCTTGTTTAAAATGTGAAGGGTTTCCTTTCTGTCTGTCAGCATTCAGTTCTCATGTTTCCCTCTTGCTCTGCATTCTCAGTGACTTGCTGCTGGCATTTGTTCTCTCAGCACAAAGCTACTGGCACAGTGCCATACATTCAGTTCTCTTCCCATCTCCAACAGGTTGTAATGGCAAAGCAAATATTCTTACAGTACAAACTTAAAGTTCAATCCAAGAGCTAGTGTGGAAAAGTGGTTTGAGCATTGGACTAGGATTTTGGGAGCCCAGGGTTCAGATCCCTGCTCAGCCATGGAAACCCATTGGATGACCATGTTCTCTAAGCCTCAGAGGAAAGTAATACAAATCTCCTCTTGCCAAGAAAACCCAAAAATAGGTTTGCCTTAAGGTTGCCATAAGTCAGAAACTACTTGAAGGCACACAACAACACAATACTGGACACATGTATTCAACTGTAAACCCCAGTTAGTGCAATGGTAAATGTTCACAGGTAAATGTTTACAGCAGATGTGAGCAGAAATAGAGTCAAATGTACTTCTCCCCCCGCCGCCTAAACCCACCATGGCTAAATTCTGTGTCTCTGAATTTTGATAGTAGCAATCTCTCCCACCCCCATTCACTTTGAAAGAAGATATACAAGGATTGAGAACCTTGTTTTTCAACCTGAAACATTTCAGAGAGGTTTGTTTGTTTCACTTCTATGCTGCCTTTCTTCCAAAAAGGGACTCAAGGTGGCTCACAAGATAACCTCAGAATTTAACACAATTTAACTTACAGACCATTACCTCATCTCCACTTTGATGTAATGTGAATCAAATTTAATGTTTTGTTTATTTGGTAGCAGTTTTTGCTGTACCATGGCGGTTGCAGCAAAAACTGGTATAATGCCGAGCCCTATATATGGAGTTGTAGCATTTGTCTTAGGAAGGATGCATTCATTCTGCAAACACTGAATTTAATGGGCAGCCTACAAAGACAGAGAGGGAGAAGGAGCATGCATCAGGAAGTCTGAGGCCTCTGAAGTGGTTATGGTTTAGTCTTCTGTCTAATTTGGTGCAAACTAATGAGGGGTGGGAAGTACAAATGTCTGCTCCACGCCCCAATTTAACCCAATATATATATTGTCATTACTGTATGCCTTCAAGTCATTTCCAACTTATGTCAACCCTATCATGGGGTTTTCTGAGGTTCAGAGCATGTGACTTGCTCAGGGTCACCCAGGTTTTCCATTGCTAAGCAGGGATTTGTGGGACTATTGGCCAACATGGGACTATTGGCCAACATGGGACTATTGGCCAACATGGCTGAGGCTTCTGGGAGCTGAAGTCCCTCGGCCCTTAAAGGGGAAAGGTTGCCGACCCCTGGTCTGGATAATTTGTGACCTACAAAACCTACCAGAGTCTCTCTTTATACATCTCTTTCTGCATTCCATTCACAAATGCAGAAATGTGTGGAGCACAAGGAGGGTTCCTGGTAGGCCACAGTACATGGTTGGATCTAAAATTAATTTGATGGGTCAGACTTTGCATTGGGTGCTTCCTCATGAATAGATGATGTTGGCACTCTCAACCAGAGTGCTAGTCCACGCCAAAGCACCCAACAATGATCTTTAACAATCATGCTACAGTCATGCCAAAACAATAATGATATACCTAAATCTGGTGCATCGTGTACTTCTTTAATGAAGTATTTCCTGTTGCCTGCTACCCTCATAATTCACTGTAGTGACATGTGGAACAACTCTTATGGATTCAAAGAGGCATACTAATATTAAAAATTACAGTGTAAAGAACAGGACTTCCAAATCTTCTCCAACGTTATTGTAACATGCACTCTTAAAACAGTATTCATGATGACATCATGTCATGAACCACAGAAATTCCCACATTTAAATCTTAGTAGCAAAGATTACACACCTTCTGCATTTAGATGCATTGTTTCCAGAGGTCCTATAAAGGCATATCGCATTCCCAAGCCATCAGACATCACAAGGTCCAGATCAGTAGCGGATATTATTCCTTCCTGAATGTCAAGAATATTAATTATAAATGTTGAAATCCTATTTTATATAAATTTGTTTTCTTATTTGCACCATAGGCCTTCCAGGAACAGGTAGAAAACTATGCAATTAAAAAAAATCATTTGTCAAGTGGGATCCAATAGTGCAGCTGGATCCCACTGACTGTGCCAAACCCAGTGTTTTCCCATTCCTGTAGCTGCTTCCTCCATACATGTCTAGAGGCTGGAGAAAATTTCTGGAGCAAGTGCTTTGTTTTTTGTTTTGTTTTGATGCCATACAGTGTTGCATGAAGAAATTACCAATTCTACGACCACTGGATACCAAAATACACTATTGGATCTTTTAAAACAAATCTGTTGCTGAGGCCCTTATTATTATCAACCATTGGAGTGGTCATTTGGAGGCAGAGATCATTTGGACAGACTGACGTCATTTTCTTCTCAATTATTATTAATATTACTTCATTATTACAGTAAGTACCATATTGGTATACTTTCTATTATTACAGTTATACGCACTCTACACACAGTACAAGAGTATTCTGTGCTCCTTGGGTCTTTGCCCCAAGGAGGTTGCCACATATCATTCAAAAAAGTAAAACAGCAGAGGCAAGTGATAAGCAGGAGTAGGGGCAAATGGGAAGGCAGTGTGTGGTATGTTCACTTGTACTTAGGAGTAATTACAGTAGAGCATCAAAACAAAAGATGTGTTATATATGCAGAAGTGCATGTGCCAAAGGCTTCATGGAGGCTTTTAAAGATAAAGACCAAAGAACTGGGACTGGAGGTAGGTGCCGAAAGGAAGCCAGTAAATGAAGGGCATCATATGATCAGAGCAACAAGACAGAAGCATAATTTTGCCATCCATGTACTTGCTAGACAAGAGGGGACCAGCATGACATGAGAAAAGAAAGTTTTAGTAGTGAATATGATGACCAAATCATGGACCAGGGTTTCTGTTGCAAAGACAGAGAAGTGTTGCAAAGCAAATAATTCACTATGGACTCAAAGGGCAAAACAAAGGATGAGAGACAACGTTAAAGCAATAGTTCAGTGGGGAGAACACCTGCTCAAACAGGATCTACCTAATGAGTCTGAGATGATGATGAAGCATCAAAGCAGAAATATCAAAGGTAGCAAGAAGTGTGGGATTGGAATGGCAGGAGAATTTGGGATAAAGATATAGCTGGGTATCATCTGTACATAGATGGTCCTGAAACTATAGAATTTGATGGGGTCACCCAGGGATAGCACTTGTCACAAAATATGAAAGAGGGAACAAGAATTGATCCCAGAGAGAGAGAAAAGGAGTGTAGAAAGGAACCCATAGGAGGACACAATCACTGAAAGCCATGTCATAAAGTAGTCAAGAAGAATGAGAAGTAGATGAAAGCATTTACAGTGCAGGGATCACTTGAAATTTTTGTGAAGGCAGTTTCAATGGAATGTGGGGAACAGAAAGCAGAGAAAAGAAAGGAAAGGAATCAAGGTAGTGGAAGTAATTAGCCTGCTCCAAAAGTTTAAAAGCAAAGAATGGAAGGGAAATAGGTTAGCAGATGGAGAGGAAGGATGGCTTATTTGAGAATGTAGATGAGGAAAGTGCCAGAGAACAGAGACAGCAGCTGACTACATAGAAGAGAGGAAGGATAATGGCAGAGGAGACGGCAGCCAGGAAATAGGAATGGGAGAGGATCAAGGAAGTACATGAAGGATTTAAAGGATTGTAGGACAATAATCAGGTGAGACGGGGAGAAAAGGAGAGGGAGATGGAGGGAGTCAACTGGTAGGGGGAAAGGAAGAGAGATTAGATCAAATTTTTAAAATATTAAAGTGCGTATTGCTGACATTAGAACAAACAAACATTTTATGGTTGGTCCTTCATATTCACAGATTCTTTATCCACAGATTCAACCATCCACAACTTGAAGAAAAACAAACCTTGATTTTGCCATTTTATATAAGGGATACCATGTTACTGTGCCACTACATTTCATGGAACTTGAGCATCCACAGATTTTGGTATCCATGGGGTCTGCTGGAACCAAAACCCAGCGGATTCCAAGGGCCCACTTTATTTTATGTTAGCAGCTGCAATAAAAAGGATGTTCTTTTGAAAAGTACTAGGAACCATCAATCATTACACAGCCAATCTGAACAGTATATGCAAGTAAATGCCTTGTACTTTATGGAAGTCCAAGGTTATCAACACAATGGTTATTATCAACACAAGCCATTATGACAATCCATACCTTTGCTGAGCAAGTGACATTATTGCCATCTTTGATAAAGCCCTTTAAAACAATTCCATGCAATAATGAATCATCTACATTTCTAAATGGGTAATTTTAGTAATCTTGCACCTCTTTCACATAAACAGTTATGACTGTACAAACCTTTAGCTTTAAAACTATTACATCGAGAGTTTTAAAAATGAACATCTCACAGCAATTGTGTGTGTGTGTGTACATGCACCTAAAATATGAAGATTCATACAGCTGGAGCCAGACTATTATATGCAGACAGTGTAGCTGCCACACATTGTATTAGAACCTGGTTGCATCATGTAGGCAATTTGCAGGGTCTTGACATGCCCAGATTTTTTAGTTCACTACGAGGCAACTCCCATGTCTTCCAAGTGGCATGTCAAGAAGTGATGTTCAAAGCTCAGTTACATCCACAGGGTAGATTGCTAAGCAGACTAGCACACCCTAAAAAAACAGGTCAGGACAAGTGCACCATGTTGTCTGTTTAACTCATTTCTGTTAAGGTTCTTTCTAAGGACATATTTAAAAAGGTGTTTCTTCCATTCTGTTAAAAGCTCAGGTTCAAATTCATTTTTTAAGCCAAAAAAGCCCCATTCCACACTGAATGTCTGATTAGTTACTCTGATGTACTCAAGATATTTTACTACCTGAGGCAAAGGAAATGATGGCACCCCCTCTGTTCAATATGCAGATGCTGATGGACTAGCAGTTGAATGTTTTTTCAGTACTGGCAATGGGACAGGGTCTCCAACCATATCTGAAGGCTTGTTTAGGGAGTGATAAGTTATTATGCCCTCCAGAAGGGAACGGCCAAGGGAATCAGAAGATTGGCTGGGAGATAGGCGCTGCTGCCCCCCAAGATTTGGCACTTGAGGCAGCTGCTTTCCTCCCTGATTGTCAACTGCTGCAGAAAGTAAATGGCTACAGATATCATAAGCTAGCTAAATGAGTATCTCCCCGCACATTCAGCTGATTCATAACATCTGAAGGAGAAACTAATTCTGCAGCACTAACTGAATCAGGAAGTAATCATACATCCAGCTGGCTGTATTGTATTGTCATAGCTGCTCTGTGACTCTTGAGCAACACAGCCTTGCTTGACATATTTCAGAATCTATACACATGATAAACAGCTATTTAGTTTCCTCATTACAGATCTATTTCAGAAAAAAGAGGATATAAATAACAAATATGGCATTTTTCATACCTATAAAAAAACTAAAGGTTTCCTCTTGACATGAGTCTTTAGTCATAACCAACTGTAGGGGGTGGTGGTCATCTCTGCTATTAAGCCGAAGAGCCAGCGTTGTCCAAAGGCAACTCTAGTGGTCATGTGGCCAGCAGGATTGCACAGAATGTTGTTACCTTCCCATCAAAATTGTACCCATTTATTTGTATTTGCATGCATTCGAACTGCTAGGTTGGCAGAAGCTGGGACTAGTGACAAGAACTCACCCCATCACGCAACACTTGGGCTCAAACTGCCAACCTTCCAACCTTTGGATTGTCAGAGTTGGTATCTTAACCATATTCCACCATATTCTCAAAATTATTTCAAAATACACTTGTCCCTCCCCGTTTGTGGACTTGGAGTCCGTGGTCTTGGTCCTTCACAGACAGCAAGCAGGGAGAGTTAAAATGGTGTGCGCTGCCATTGTAATCAATGGCAACTTGAATATTTGTGTTTTCCCGGATTCATGGGGGGTGGTCCGGAATGGATCCCCCGCAAATCGGGAGGGATACCTATATATTGCATCCAGAGCTTGGGAATCTTTTAAAAACATCTTTCAGAATCCCTTAGAACAGTGATTCCCAAAGTGGGAGGTATGCCACCCCAGGGGGTAATGAAAAAATCCAGGAGGGCAGTGAGGGGAAAGAAGGCAGCAGAGGGCCCTTCAGTCAAAGTACTGGTGCTCAAGAAAGATAGGGAGAACCAGCAGCCTTTAAGACCATGGTGGGGATGAGGGTTGCATGAAAGTTTTCAAGGTCCCTTAAAACCACCATTCAGTCTTGCTAATCATTTAATGGGTGGTGGTATCTCCTGCTCTTTGCCTGCCTGCACAACCTCACTCCCTTAGCTGCATCTTTCACTGGTGGTGGCAGGAGTGGTTGGGAAACTCTTGTGAGCCATGGGTGCATTGCTCTGTTGTTCGAAGTGGCACCATTTTGGGATGGACTGGCTGACTGGAGCAAAGAGTTAAAGCACATGGTGGTGGGGAAGCGGTAGCAAAAAGGAGCTTTTAAATTTGGGACCCTGATTAAGCTTTGTGAGCTTTGCTGGGATTTGGCTGGCAGTTGGAGCTGCTCTGCTGCTCCTGTTTTCTTTCACTGGACAGGCTGAGAAAAGAGGCAGGAAACAATGAGAAGACAAGCTCCACATGCTCTGAGATGGTCAACTGTTTATTCAGTGTTTTTTTTTTTAATATTTATATTTATATATGAAAAAGAATGTATTTCTCCCTTTTTATGGGTTAGAGTTAATTGAGTGTTGTCCTGTTTTTTTTAATACTTATGTGCACTTATATTTGTTCCTAGCTTCTGAAGAAGGCCTTTTCCACTGAGGCTAAAATGCATTGGGCTTTTTAAAAAACACCACCACCAAATAAACAGTTGATCATCTCAGAGCATGTGGCACTTGTCTACTCACTGTTTTCTGAGAGAAGAAATAACAGAAGAAGCAATATTTGTGAGGGGGGAACACTTGAAGCTGTGTGGGGAAGATTTGTCTTTGGTGAAGGGAGGGAGGACTATCTGGGGTTGATTCTTGGAAAGAGTCCTTTGTCTTGGAGCAGCTCCTGTAGTTAAAATCTCTCCCTTTCCTCATCCACAGCAGTCTCCAGTCCAAGGCATGTGACCCCCTGTAAACTTCCAACACACACCGGCTGTATCCATCTCTGCCCCAATGAACAAGGATTGAGAGCCCTTCCTCACCAAAGAGAAGCTTCACCCTTTGCACCTTGGGAGCGACAACTGAGCAGCTGGCTGAGCAGTGACAGAGGGGCCTCTTGTCCACACTGGCCTTTGCCACAAGGCCGGCACAGGTGTGAGGCTTCTAAGTCATTGCTCAACCAGCTGCTCTGTTGCTGCTCCTAGGGTGACCAGGTGCAAAGGGAGCAATGACCAAGAAGCCTCTTGTCCACATGGGCCTTTGCTGGAGAGGTGGGAGGCTTCTCAGCTGCTGTTCAGCCAGCTTCTCAGTTGCTGCTCCAAGGATGACCAGGTGCAAAGGGAGCAATGGCCAAGATTGGTTGTCTTGAATTTGTGTAGATCAGTAGGCCTAATACCAAGAAATATGCACGCTAGAGTCATCGCCCAAGATATAGGCATAACTGGAAAAAGTTTGGAGACTGCCTTAGGAGACTTTAGGAATTGTAGCTCAAACAAGTAACTTTTTCAAGTTCTGATTCTGTCAGCTGCAGTTGTTAACAGTAGATTGATATAAGTATTAAGAATTAGGTCAGGGGTAGGCAAGCTTTTTGAGCCGGGGGCCGGGTTTCTGTCCCTCAGACAATTGGGGGGCCGAAGCACCAAAATAAATAAATAAATAAATAAATAAATAAATAAATAATTTTTAAAAATAAATGAAAAATATTTTAAAATATGCATGCACACTCTCTCATCCCCAGAAAAGCCATGGCAAAACCTCTGTGGAGATTTTGCCAAGAAAACCCTAAGAACAAGTAATAACAATAATCAATATCATCATGGCAGGCGGTGGTGGCGGCAGCAGGACCTGCCTGGGGCCGGTTCAAAGGCCTCGGGGGGCCACATCCGGCCCTCGGGCCTTAGGTTGCCTACCCCTGAATTAGGTTGTGCCTGCTGGGAATTTCCCTCAGCTCTCTTCTGGCTTGGGCCTGCCATTAATCCAGTTCATTTTCATTATTTTAAAAAAGCAATATCCCATGACCTTGCAGTTCCAGCACTAAGGCACTGGAGTAGTTGCTTTCTTTAAAAAAAAAAAGTCTGCCATTCATTACATGGAGATAAGATTATTATATTATACATGTTGGATCAGTGACAGAGTCATGGTATTGTACTTTTCACTAGCAACAATATATTCCTAAAGGTTGCTTCTATAAAATAGTTTAGAATTATCTCTGTAAAACAATACAGGCATTTAAGATAAAGGCATTAAAAACAAAACAATAGGACCTAAAGTCCCTTATATCTTGAGTGTTACTTTCTGTTGATCAAAAATTTCTTACAAGTGGGAGCAATATACCACTGACTACCTTGTCAGTGGGGATGGGGGCAAATCCTTTTCAAATTTTAGACTGTACTTAAAAAGGTCTATTCAAGGTGCTAAATCCTTTGCCCAAAGTAGGTTTAGCACCTTTAAAGTTCAGTCTAAAACCATTCCACTCTCTTGGAAGCCATCAACTGCCAGTGCTACAAGTCTAATGAAGAACTGGCAGAATTCCAGGACTGACACAATTAATTACAACTAATTTCAGGATAGATGCAGCCCTAATAAAGGTTTGTGTAAGTCAGAAATTATTTGAAAGCCCACAACAACAATTTTTTAAAAAACCATATGGTGTTCCTTCTGGACAATATACTAACAATTATGACACTGGGAATGGATGAAGAAGTATGTTAACAATAGGCAAGGATACTTAAGATAAACTTTTCTTACATGTTTTACCACCTTCATTTTACAAAGACAAGATTAATATTACATGTTCAGGAAATGGAAAGTGTCAGTGAGATCTACCAACCAATTCATGTGAATCACTATGGCATTTTTTGCTATGGGCATTTTTTGATGTTATGACAAGCCAGAATTCTTGGGTATTGGGCACACATTATCCCATTGCTTCCACTGCAAATAGAAGAAGCTTGACAAACCATGGCTATGGTTTCATGATATCTGAACTCAGTATTCTGGATTGTCTGTCCCTCACCAAGCCACAGAAAGAACCCATGAATCATAGAACTATAGAGTTGGAACAGACCGCAAAGGCTATCCAGTCCAACCCTGCCATGCTGGAACTCACCATTAAAGCACCCACAACAGGTGGCCATCTAGCTTCTGTTTAAAGTCCTTCAAAGAAGAGACTCTGCCACTCTTGAAGGAAGTGAATTCCACTGTCAAACAGCTTTTAATGTCAGGACATTCCTCCAATGTTAAGGTGGAATCTCTTTTCCTGAAGCTTGCATCCATTGGTCCATGCACTATTGTCTGGAGCAGCAGAAAATAAGCTTGCTCCCTCCTCAATATGACACCCCTTCAAATACTTAAACAGGGCTCTCATATTACCTCTTAACTGTCTCTTCTCCAGGCTAAACATACCCACCTCCCTACACACAACTTATTGTATTGTTTTGAGGCAATACACTACTATTAAGCCTATAAGTTATTAAAGACAAAAAAAAAAAAGCACTGGCTTTCTTACAAGGAAGACATAGGGTTTTGCCACTGTTTAGGATCTTAATGGGGACCTCTCACACATTACATTATTTAGTGGTGCATGCAAAACATTTTATATATTGTTTTAAGATTCGTTCAGAAAGGGTTTGCCTTTGCCTTCCTTTGAGGCTGAGAGAGTATGACTTGCCTGACATCACCCAGTGGGTCTCCATGATCAAGCAGGGATTCAAACTCTGGTGTGCACAAGTGATGAATGCATAGTTTCAACCATATGCATTGAGCAGGGAAGGATCAAGGATGTCCAGAGCTCCTTGCCATCTCTGCTCTTCTACAGAAAGGCAACAACAAGGTCGCTCAGAATCAGTGCCAGAGAGTATGCAGTTGTGGGAAATGCTGTATTATACAACAAGTGATAATGAACTAGAAACCCAAGAGAGCAGGAGGACCAAAAAAATTGTCTTTATTCCTTTGTATCAAATAATTATCAAAGCTTGAGAGATAGGATTCCTTAGAGCTAAAGTTACTTCTGTTTAAAGGATTAGTTTCATTCAGTACAAATGTTAAAAGTATGCCCACAGCATCTGAATGCAACAGGAAATGAAGAAAAACAACATGAAAGCCAATATTTCTCTTTTTTGACCTTTTTACCTTGTTCTCGCTAGAATGAAAAAAGCATTGTTTTCCAAGTGTTTCTCATGTTACGTACATTACAAATTTGTTTCCTTTTCCCCCCAGTATTTACTAGTGTAGCCTCCTCCCAACCTGATAGTCCAGATAACTGGGGAAGACAGGAACTGTAGTGCAGTACATTTGAAGGATGCTTGGTTGGGCTGAGCTGCATGAGTACATGTGGCTGACTGTCCAACATCTGTTTAAAGGCCTCAAAAAGAGGAGTCTATCACCACTCAAGCCAGTCTGTTTCACTGCTGAACAGCTCTTGCACTGAAGGTGGAATCTGTTTTCTTATAATTATACAGTAAAAATAACATAATAATTATGATTTGAATCCACTGGTTTGTGTCCTAGACTCTGAAGCAGCAGAAAACAAGCTTGCTCCATCTCCTGAATGACATCCCTTCTGCTGTTAAATACCTCTCCAGCATGTCTAGAGGAGGGTGACCAAAATGGTGAAGAATCTGGAAACCATGCCCTATGAGGAAAGACTTAGGGAGCTGGGTTTTAGCCCAGAGAAGAGATGGTTAAGAGGTGATATGATAGCCTTGCTTAAGTATTTGAAGGGATGTCATGTTGAGGATGGAGCAAGTTTGTTTTCTGCAGCAGAGAATAGGACACAAAGCAATGGATTCAAGGTACAGGAAAAGAGATTCCACCTCAACATTAGGAAGAACTTCCTGACAGTAAGAGCTGTTTGATAGTGGAACACACTCCCTCGGAAAGTGGTGGAGCCTCCTTCTTTGGAGGTCTTCAGACATTTATCCCTGTTGTGTTCGTTTGCTTGTTTTGGCCCAGCTCTCCAATCTGTCAAGGTAAGGTGGTTCTCTAAGGCATTAACTACCCCTCCTAATTTGGTGTCATCTGCACATTTGATAATCATGCCCTCTATTCCATCATCCAAGCTATTTAATAAAGATGTTAAAACACACTGGCACCCAACTAGCCATTTCTCCCCAGGATGAAGGAGTAATCTTTGGGTACAGTGCATGAACCAGTTACAAATACACCTAACAAACCACAGATGCATATGCAGATCAAGTGAGGAATAAAATAATACATACTCCAACAAGTCTCCATGCCTCACTAATAACTGCGTACTGGAGTCGGTTCAGTGCAAACCCATCAATCTCTTTTGTGAGTTTAACTGGTGATTGTCCAATCTTCTTCATGAGAGCATAGGTCTTCTCCAATATAGAAGGATCTGTTTCTGGGTGGGGAACCAACTCAACCAAAGGCACGTAATATGGTGGATTTACCTAGACATAAATCAAAGAGGGAAAATACAAATACACATTATGGAAATATTATTGAAGTTAATGAATTTAGCTTAAAATCAGTACTCTAAAACTGAAATAGTCTTCTACAATTATTGTTTTTTTATAACACTACCAGCAAATGGTGTGTGGTATAGTGGTTTGGGTGTTAGATTAGGATTCTGGAGACCAGGGTTTGAATTTCCACTCAGCCATGGAAACCCAATCAGTGACCTTGGGCAGGTCACACTCTCTCAGCCTCAGAGAAAGGCGATGACAAAACCATCTCTAAACAAATCTTGCCAAGAAAACCCCATGATAAGGTCACCTTAGGGTCGACATAAGTTGGAAATAACTTGGAGGTACACAGCATTAGGCCAAAAAGACAACAACAATGTAGTAAAACCAACAGCAGCCATAAAATCTCGTAACTTTTAAAACTCCAGGAATATTGCAAATATATATATATAAACTTAACTAAAAATGTGAAATTAAAAGTCCTTCACTGCACTGAGAGGGTTGCAACATGGATGCCAGGCATGCCACACTGGGAAAAGCCCAACCAGGGTGTCACCATTGAAAAGGTGTTCTCATAGCCATCCAAAACACCTCATTTGATAGGGGCACCTGGAGAAAAGTCTCAGAAGATTATCTTAAATTCTGAGTAAGCCTATGAAGGAGGAGACTATCCTTCATATAACCTAAGCCCAAGCCATTTAGGGCCTTAAACCTTCATATCAGCACTTTGAATGAGTCCCATAAACAAACTCAAGCCAGTATAGAGGATAAAGCACACTATCCATACTATTAAAAAATTTTACTGTCCTTCTTCAGAGGTTAATACAGCATATAGATAATTATAGCAGTACTGTCTCTTGACCAGATAATAGAAGTATATGGTACAGTAGATAAAAGGCACTTGGTGCTACTAACGTCACCTATACAATTTTATTGTCAGTGTATTTTATTGTTTATTTTACAGTTTATTGTCCCTCATTCAGTCCAATACTATTCAGAACATCCATTGCTTCATCTAGATCTGTTGAAAAGATTTAAAATGGGGTATCACTTTTTCTAAGTACCTCTGCATCAAAATGGCACCTACTTGAAAAACTTACATAGGAAATTGTAAGAATCTTTTTAAAGACATATAAGCAGTCCCTCCACTTTGCCAACCTAATGCAGGCTGGAATTCAACAGATTCATAAGGTATTTAGTGTACTTACAGGATGTGCAACTATACACTGCTTGACGTGCTTCAATCCCGTGAACAATTTTGTAGGCAAAAGACAAGAGGTTGAACTGCTTAGAACCACATCATTACTGACAATAAGATCTAACTGGCCAAAAATCTTCTTTTTCAGTTCAAGATTCTCTGGTGTACATTCCTAGAAAAGAAAACAAAACAAAATTAAAAACTTAAAGCCTTTCCCCCACTACATCACACTATAGTCCAACCAACTGGTCCACTAAATGGTCCACAAGGTAAAGGTGGAGAAGGACTGTAACATTTTTATTGAAACTCTGTGGTATGTGTTCTACTACATATTACACACCTAAAAAGTAACACTTGGGCCCCAAAGCCATACAGTCTATGAAATTAGTAGCATACAGTAGACCTTTGATGTCCGCTGGAGTTTGGTTCCAGGATCCCCCATGGATACCAAAATCCGTGCATGTTCAAATCCCATTATATACAATGGTGTAGTAAAATGGTGTCCCTTATATAAAATGGTAAAATCAAGGTTTGCTTTCTGGATTTTTTTTTAAAAGGGGGGGTATTTTCATGGATGGTGGAATCCATGGATATAGAATCTGTGAATACAGGGGACTGACTAACTCACAAATGAAAATTATGATTCCAGAATGGCTTTACTGAACATATTTGCACCAGATTCTGTTGGAAAGGTGGTGGTTTTGTTAAGGAATGCACACAGAATCTAGGAAAGATGGTGGTTTTGTTAAGGAATGCACACAGAAGCAACAAGAACATTAGGGAGATGAGGACAGATATTAACATCCTTCTCTTTACTGTCCTGGCATCCTCTGAGAAGGGGAGAGCAACCTCTCTAGATATCAACAGGCTGCAACTCCCATCAGCCCTATACAGCACAGCTAATGAAGAAAGGAAAGTGGGATAGCCATCCAACAATGCCACAAATTGCCCAATCCTGTTCTAAGAGCATCTACCCACCAAAAAACCTCAATAACCATATTCTCTCTGCCTTGGGTGAAAAGAAGCTCACCACTACAGGGTGTTATGAGGCTCTCCTTCGTAGTACAAGGTGTTGGTTATTACCTATAAAGCCCTAAA
>JAIPUX010001232.1:152028996-152052964 GCA_020142125.1 Phrynosoma platyrhinos | reverse complement strand
CAGTGTGTTTTGGACCAGGTTCTGTCTGTTTCTGAGGAGGAAGAGAGGAAGTTGAGCTTCTCTATGGAAGATGGAGGAATGTGTGAGGAGGGGCAGGAAATAACGTCGGGAGTAGAAACCATTGCATCCGCACTGCAGATATAATCCGGTTTGACACTGCTTTAACTGCTCTGGCTCAATGCTATGGCATTGTGGGAATTGTAGTTTGTTGTGGGACCACAGCTCTCACAAGACGGCAGTTCCCAGAATTCCATGGCACTGAAACATGACAGTTAAAGTGGTGTCAAATTAGATTATCTCGGCAGATTACCTCCATCTTCCTCAGAGAAACTCAGGGCTTGAACAGACTGCCAAAAACAATTCAGCTTGAGTCCACTTTAACTGGCTTGGCTCAATGCTAGGGAATCATGGGAATTGTAGTTTTTTCTGAGACATTGAGCCTTCTCTGTCAGAGAGCTCTGGTACCACAATAAACTACAGTTCCCATGATTCCTTAGCACTGAGCCAGGAGAGTTAAAGTGGTCTCAAACTGGATTATTTCTGGCAGTCTGTATAGGCCCTCAGCTACCTTCCTTCCTCCTCAGAAACAAACAGACCCGCGGGTTTTAGTTCAACCACATAGGTCCAAAATATACTGCAGAAATAATCCAGTCTGAGACTGTTTTAACTGCCCTGGCTCAATGCTAGGGAATTCTGGGAACTGTAGTTTTTTGAGACATTTAGACTTAATTCGCACTTACAAATAAATCACTTTGCGATCCGAATCGATGGATCGGTTCATCAGCAAAGTGTGGTTCACACTACATTTACCCCAATTGCATTATCTTGTAAAATAACCCATTTGTCGTTCACATTGACTAATGAATCAATTCAAAATGGACCCTCTTCAGCCGGCCGGAAAATTTAAAGGGCAAATTTAAATCGATCTCGATCCACATCCTGTTCACATTTGCACTGAATCGATTTATTACAAAAGATGTGGGGGAAAATGAGCGTCAAAAAGACACGCGTTAAATGGGTCTAATGCGCGGAGGGGGCTTCACCAAACCGCTTCAGCGATTCGGCTCAAGTGTAAACCAGGGTCATTTAAACGGCTTCAGTGGGGTAGGCAACCTTTCCCCTTTAAGGGCCGAGGGACTTCAGCTCCCAGAATCCCAGGAGCTATTGGCCAACATGGGACTATTGGCCAACATGGCTGAGGCTTCTGGGAGCTGAAGTCCCTCGGCCCTTAAAGGGGAAAGGTTGCCTACCCCTGAGTGAACCGGTTTATAATGTAGTGGGAATGAGGCCCTAGCCTTCTCTTTCAGAGACCTCTGGCCCCACAATAAACTACAGTTCCCACAGGATTCCCTAACACTGAGCCAGGGCAGTCAAAGTGGTCTCAAACTGGATTATTTCTGCCCTGTGAATGCAAAACCTCAGCAAGGAAGAGGGTGACAGAGGTATTGGCATGCCACAACTCTGGCTCTTGTCCTTTCTCCTCAGGGCAAAATGGCGGCTATGGATTTCTAGAGAGAGACACTTGTTCATTGACATTATGGGTTGGTGCCCACCGAGGGGTTATTTTCTGAGAAGAAAACAGTCTGTCTCCTCATACGTTTCCAATGCCTTCCTTCTGGTTAGAATGGAATCATTTTACCATTACAAATCCATTTTACCATGATGAATAGTTGGACCACTTGCACCTTAGTTAAGCGTAGGACGTTATCGCACGGGGGCAAATCTGCTGGTTAATCCACACAAATCCCAAACAGAAACTGGATTTGTGCCCCGTGTTTTCACACGACGTCGCACAGAAGCTGGACAGAAAGTGGACAGAAACTGATGTTAACCGAGATCTTTTGAAATTTGGTTGTTTGGAGGAAATGCAAATGCGAAATTAAGGTAATTTCGTATTTTCCGTAATGCGAAAAGCAAATGCGCATTTGGGAGCATTTCCCTGCTTTTCCAGTTGTTCCAGAGAGCATTCCTCTATCTGCGCATGTGCAAGAAGCTCATTTCTAGTACATTTATGGGCTTTTCTCGCTTGTGTGTGAACGTTAAATGCGCTTACTGTAAATTCGCAATTAAGGTAATTACGTGTGAAAGCCATTTGCGGAATCAAGGTTTATTTTCCGTTTATTTTCGGAATGCCTCATTTCCACTTTATTATCACTTTCTGGCCCACGTGTGATAACGTCCGTAGTTAAGTATAACTACTGCATATGGGAGAACTGCAGAAGTTACTGGGTTCACTCCCAGGATCTCCAGATACAGAATTTCAGGTAGCAATGATGGGAAATTACTCATGACTGATACCTTTGAGGACTTGTTGACCATCTGACACCTCTGCGTAAAAGAGGTCACAACCTGATTTTGGACAAGACAAATCCTTTAATCCTAAATTTCCACACCGTATCAGTAATAGCAGCCAGAATTTATCAGCAGTCAAGGTTCAAGGTGTCCAAAGTTTATTTTACAAAGTTACAAGCTTCAAGACGGCTTTCGGGAGAAATAATGAGAGACTGAGGAAGAGCCAGAAAAGGAGGTGGGGTGCTGACAAAGCTTGCCAAATGGGAGCGTCATATGTAAAAGATGCAAGTTGTGTGATTATTCATAGTGTGAGAAACCACTGAGCAATAAAGTACTTAGTTTTCAATTAGTAAGGTAAGCACTTGGCTCCGTAGATGAAATCAGATCCAATTTCATCTTCGTTTAATCCATGCATCATCTCACATTGTCAGCACTACTACCGAACTCCCACTTTTCATTTTCAGGTCAGACACATGAACAACTTTTTAAAAATTATTTTTAAAATTTTGTCCTTCAAATGAACAGTAAAACTTGTTAATCTTATGACAATATTGAGAGACGTAAACACAAATTGCTTGGAACCTATACCATGTTCCTTTGCCAAACAAAATACAATACTCCTTTAGTTCAAAAGGCAAAGTTTGGGCAGCGTGTAATCTCTGTTTTTTCTTGTCAAGATTATTGATCCATAATTCCAATTATCCCTGTGTGTTATTTTTTTTTTAAAGAAGGGTTCTAAAGATCACAGAGTCCTGTGGCACCTTAAAGATTAGCAAATGTATAGTGGTATAAGTATTCATAGACAGAAGCTGCATCTGCACAGCAGAAATAATTCAGTTTGACACCACTTTAACTGCCATGGCTGAAGGCTATGGTATTCTGGGATGGCTCCACTCTGGTGCCACAACCAACTACTTATCCCAGAATTCCATAGCCTTGAGCCGTGGCAGCTAAAGTGGTGTCGAACTGGATTATCTCTGCCGTGCAGATGCAGTCTATAGCTCATCTCATCAGATACAGATGGAATATCTTATCCTGCTCCCCTTTTGGGGGCTTATCTAAATACTAGCATAAAAGTATTATTAGTTATATTGATAACTAACCCCAAGATGAAAGTTAAAGTCCTACATACACTACTGAATTCAAGGATATTAATTTAGCAACTTAAAACCCTGGGACTAACTTCTGAATGGGACTGCAATTATTCCCGTAGATGAATTGGACAATATGTAAAACAGTAAAGTTGGGTCTGGTTCTTCTCCTCTGTCTTGGGGGAAAAAGCCTGTTCATATACTGCTTACTCAGGAGAAGTGTGTTTGGGTAGCGAGGGAGAGTATACAACCAAATCTTGCACTTTTCATCCACTAGGAAAGATGAAAGAGAAAGGGACACCAGAGGATGTCATATCCAAATATTTACCCTGATAGCTGAGAGATAGATGTCCATCAACAAGACTCCTGCGGATCACTCACTCACTGCTTTATGTGCCATGAAATGTAAACATTGTTGCTTTCCTTTTCCGCTTATCCACTTTGTCAGAAGTGTTTCATTTAAAGGCAATGTTAAACACTTGTTTTTTATGTTCTGATTTGTGTGTGTGTGTGTGCACTGTTTTGAGAAGTTGTTTCAGTTAACTTTTCAGTGAAGCTTTTTTCAGAATAAAGGTTGCACATGCTTATGATACAAACAACAAAAATTAAACAGTACACTTTCCTTGTATAAATGCATTACAGTATATATATCAGTATATACAATTGTACACTTTCATACATACATATAGATAGACAGATCTTTATTGAGACCTCTGAATGCATCTCCTTATATCATGTGGTTTTCTGTTTAACATGTGGCATTATCATATAGCAGTCATTCTCAAAGTGTGTTCCATTATTATTATTATTATTATCCTGCCCCTCTGCTCAGCAATCAGGGTGGCGTACAAACAAATTAAAACAGTACAACAGATTAAAACATAAATCCATCAACCCAGTTCCCTAACCCACCCACCCCTTAAAAATAGATTAAACTAGACTAAAATATAGACTGCCAATGTGCCACAATAAATAAATTTAATTAAATAATGAAACATTCCTATGAGCACCAAAGGGAACACAGGCAGTACATCCTTTCAATCATCTTCTATTGCGGCCAAGTCATTCTTCCTCCTCACCTTCAGGCTAAATCATTGTCCATCTAGAGATATAGAAGAGGTATATGATTTTAGAGGAGACTGCCTCTTTCATCTCTGCATGATTAAATCCTTAGGACATGCCTTATTCCAGTTAGTAAGCAATTAAATGAACTCAGGGAAGCCTGGGAAGGAGAATGTTTTCTTCATCAAGGTGTTTAAAGTAGAAGTAAAAATTTAATTCAATTTTAATTCAAGAAAAATGATATGAGAGGCCATATAGATAAGTTATGGAAATCAGTGATCAGAATCTCCCACTTTAAAAAAAGGACTCAATAGCAGTTGGGTTGAGTGAGTCAACTGTATATGGTTCCAAATGGAAATGCAAAGAAATTCCAAATAGTAAGGAATGGTTGATGAAGGTGTTATGGAAATAGATAAACTCACTTCCTTGTTAAGAAGAAATTCTTGAGAGAACAGTAAAAAAAAAGTTTGGGAACAGTTTGTAAATTTAAACAAAAAGAATGGGAAGAAGAAGTAACTATTGGATTAATGTAATTTAATTATAGGAAATATGAAATATGGATGATTTGATTTGGCAATATATGATAACGTTTGATTTAACATTGTGATGTGATATAAGTAAAGTATAAGGAAGTAAGGTAAAGAATATATTATTCATTAGCTGAAAGCTTTAAACTGCAATGAATAAGTGGGTCTAGGAAACTCGGGAAGTCATATTTATGTTACGCAGGAGTTTGTCGGTCTGTGTATTGATAGGGTTTTTTGTTTTTTTGTGATGGTAGTAGTTGTGTTGTATTGTATTATACAGTAATGCATAGATGTGATTAATCTTATATGGTTTTTAATAAAAGAATTAAAAGTAAGGTTGTTAACTGACAGTCAACTCTTCCCTGCACAATAGTCCCTATATAAATCCCTCCTCCAGTATGTCAGCTCCACAGTCAACTCCTCTAATGGAGCAAAAAAAGACTAATTCTGATTTAATTTCACCTTCCCAGATATAGCTTCTTTTAAATGAGTACCTGAAAATCCTATAATTACAGTATAATACATCAGCTAGTGCAATAGTGCGCACTTTTTTTCTGAACAGAAACCTGAAAAGGCTGTTTTTGGTTTGTTTAAGAGCTGCTTTCCCAGCTGTTAGAAGATGCCATACTCATCCTGCTATTGGCTTCTGCTGGTAATAGGCAGACTTTTAACTATAAAAAGAGCCAAAGCCCAATAAAAGGATGGGTGATGGTAAGAAGAAACATCTGGTTTTAAGAAAGAAAGTGGAAACAAACCAGAACTGGTTTCCAGTATAGAAAGTAAATAAGCCATGTGAAGAAAAACAATGCGTAAAAAATGTAACTGTTCACCCACACTGCAGCCAAAAATGAAGCAGGGGTCTCCATCTGTTTAAATATTAATTTAATATGTAACTTAGCAATTACTTCCCTTGGTTGCTTAATTTTTATTTTATTTTATTTTAATCCCGCCTTCCTCCCAAAAAGGGACCCAAGGAGGCTCACAACATAAATTATATCCAAAATAATGTCACTCAAGAATATTTCATCCATTGCAAAACTCTGTTATAATTATTTGATTGACAGATATTCAAATAACTGCTTTCAGTAAGGGCTGATTAACTTGTGATTATGAGAACAGATGTAGTTTAGCCTGAATATTAAAGAGAGACTCTTACTTCAAAGTTCCTGAACAGAAAACTATAATTCTAAGCAACATACCATATTCCTATCATTCTTTCCTATCCCTCAAGTAGTCAAAAAACCTTCTGTAGCTTCCCATCCAATTACCCTGTTACAACTCTTTTCCTGTCGCAAAACATGAAGAAATATAAGCATCACATTAGCCTGCACTCATATATCTAGTACAAGAGGACTACACTTAGCAAAAGTTAATAATTTACTACAATATACAGTAGCATAAAGCTACACTGTAACCTCAGTTGCTTACTGAACCATTCTAGGAGAATCCACACCGTTCACTTTCATCCAAAACAAGTTTCTAAGGGAGCTCCGAAAGCTTGCAACAAGTATATTGTGCATTTTGGTTGGCCAATAAAGGTATCACTGTTTGGTGGATTTTTGTTTGAATTTGCTAAACGGCCAACACAGCTATCCCTGAAAGTTTCTAAGAGGTTATTCACACTGTGAAAATAATCCAGGATGAATCCAGGGTAAATCTCCGTTGTTCACACACATCTCAAATACACCCAATTCAGTTTCGGAGGGGGGCTGCCAACCTCCCCCCCCCTTAATCCAGGATAATCAATATCGGGTTTGTGAAGTTGTAGGCTTTCATGGCCGGCATCCATAGTTTTTTGTGGTTTTTCGGGCTGTGTGGCCATGTTCAATATCGGGTTTCCTCCTCAGTTTTTTAAAAAAGATCCGCATCGCCGGTAGTGTGAATAATTGATGCAAATAGACCTGAATAGACTTGGGATAAAACGCTGCATACCAAAAGAGGAGTTCTGAATGCATTCACATTGTCGACTCCATCTTTATTTGAAAGCTTGCACGTGTGAGCAACCGAACTTGCAGAGATGCGCATCGATATGGATCAGTGCGGTTCCATAATGTGAATAACAAACCCAGAATGTGTGAGTGAGATGATTTGCATCGTTGCACTAAAAATAATTACATCTGAATAACCAGATGCTGACTGTGGCACTCATAACAAAAATAAGAGTAAGACTCAAGAAGAAAACAAAACCAGTGATTATACCAAAATATGATTTAGATAATATCTCAACAGAATTTACTGCTAACATAAGAAACAGATTCGCACTACTAAGCATAATAGACCAAGAACCAGAGGAACTATGGTCTGAAGCCAGGGGTATAATAAAAGAAGAATGCAGACAGACACTTTCAATAAACAAAAAGAAAGAGAAAAAAACATGGATTACAGAAAAAAACACTACAAACAATAAGGAAAAGAAGAGAAGAAAAACAAAAGGGATATAGGAACAAACTAAGATTTATGAATGCAACAAATTATTCTAGATCAGTTTCAATCTGTGAGTACCGATGACGTGGACAAGATCTTTGGTAAAGTGAGGAAAACGGCTTGCCCTCTCGATCCTTGCCCTTCATGGCTGGCCATCCAGGGAGGACGTTTTGAGGATGTTCCTTACAGACATCGTCAATGCGTCCCTCAGGGAAGGCTGTGTTCCATCTTGTTTGAAGGAGGTGGCCGTTAGGCCGCTTCTGAAAAAAACTTCCCTGGACCCCCTGGATATGAACAACTACAGGCCAGTCTCCTTATTACCATTCTTGAGCAAGGTAATCGAGAAGGTGGTTGCTCTTCAACTCCAAGCTGTCTTGGATGAAACCGATTATCTAGACCCATTTCAAACTGGCTTCAGGACAGGCTTTGGGGTTGAGCCGCCATGGTTGACTTCACCGACAATCTGCGTCTGAGCATCGACAAGGGTAGTGTGACCTTGTTGGTGCTCCTAGACCTCTCAGCAGCCTTTGACACAATAGATCATGGCATCCTCCTGGATCGCCGGGGGGGGGGGGCTGGGAATTGGAGGCACTGTGCTCCAGAGGTTCCATTCCTTCCTCTTGGGCAGATCCCAGAGGGTGCTGCTCGGGGACAGCTGCTCCAGTAAAAGGGAGCTTACCTGTGGTGTTCCACAGGGTGCTATTCTGTCACCGATGTTATTCAATATCTATATGAAGCTGCTGGGTGAGATAATTTGGAGTTATGGAGCTGGGTGTTATCAATACGCTGATGACACCCAAATCTATTTCTCCATGTCTTGTTCGTCGGCCTCAAATTCTGATGGCATCTCTTCTCAATGAATGTCTTTGGGCAGTAATGGGCTGGATGAGGAAAAACAGATTGAGACTTAATCCAGACAAAATGGAGGTGCTCATGGTAGTGGCCCCGAAACCAAGAATTGGGCTGCAACCTACGGTCCTGGACGGGGTCACACTCTCCGTCAAGGACTGTGTTCACAGTCTGGGGGTGCTCTTTGACTCGTCACTCCTGATGACGAATCAGGTAAATGCGAGTCAAGAGTGCCTGTTATCAGCTTCGGCTGATACGCCAGCTGCACCTTTTTCTGGAAGTAAGGGACCTTGAGACTGTTGTGCATGCGCTGGTAACCTCACGTCTAGATTTCTGTAATGCGCTCTACATGGGGCTACCCTCGTGCTTCGTCCGGAAACTGCAGTTAGTACAAAATATGGCAGCCAGAGTAGTTTCTGGAACATCTAAGAGGGACCATATTACTCTGGTATCAAAGTCCCTCCACTGGCTGCCTATTAGTTTCCGAACCCAGTACAAGGTGTTGGTTATCACCTTTAAAGCCCTAAATGGCTTGGGTCCAAACTATCTTCGGGACCACCTTCTCCCCTACAATCCTCCCCGCGCACTCCGGTCCTCTGGGAGGAAATTGCTCCAGCCACAAAAAGCTAGGCTTTCGGCTATCTCCCAGAGGGCATTTTCTATGGTTGCCCCCAGATTATGGAACGGCCTGCCAGTTGAGATCCGTCTGCTTACATCTTTAGACAGCTTTAAAAAGGCTGTTAAGACAGATCTCTTCTGGCAGGCCTTTCCAGGATAGATATCCTGGCCTCAGAACCCCTCTTAGGGGAGCCCTCCAGGAACTTTCCTATTAGCCTGCCTCATAGTCAACTTGTGACTGCCATCTCTCCTTTATTGATTCATTTGTTATTGATGTTTGTTTGTTTTAATCTGTATGGTTTTAAATTTTAGTCGGTTTAATACTTTTTTAAGGGGGGGAGGGTATAAGGGTTTGAATTTATTTGTACTTTTATCATTTGTGAGCCGCCCCGATTGTACTCAGAGGGGCGGGGTATAAATAAAATTTATTATTATTATTATTATTATTATTATTATTATTAAACAGTACGACTTGTGGGAAAAGATAAAAAAATTACTACAATGACCAATGTTAAGAAATAGAAGACAACAACAAAAGGGGAAGAACAAGAGATCCACTCCACAAGATCTGGGAAATCAAACACAAATTCAAACCAAGGACTGGGACTTTCTACAACAATAAAGATAACATAATTCAAGACCAGGAAGGGATATCCTTTGTTTTCCAAAATTTCCTGTTTTACTATCATAACCTTCCCTTTTTGTCTTTCTATCAAATCTTTATATGTAACCCAATTATCATCCCTATCCATCTCTTTTCTATAAAATGCTTCTTGTAGGGATAACCACTTAGGGGTCTTATCCATTATCCTACTCTTATATTTATTCCAAATTTTCAACAAGGTGTTCCTTATAATATGGTTATTAAAAGTCTGATTTGTTTTTTCCTTATCATACGCCAAATAGGCATGCAATACGCCAAACAAGCAATTTTGGAAAACAAAGGATTTAAATTAGGGTGGTTTCAATACAGGCAAATGTATGAGAAGGTTATATTGGATATGAAAAATCGAGGAATAGCAGAAAAAAACAGAAATAGAAGAAATTTTGTTGGATAAAAATAAAAAAGTAATAGGGTTACTATACAAAAAAAATCTTACAAATGCGGCTGGAGGAAGAGGTTGTTAAAGATGTCATGATAAGATGGGCAAAAGACATAGGACATCCAATACAAATGAGTCAATGGGAGAAGATGTGGAAAATAGGAGTGAAACACACCGCATCACAAGGGCTAAAAGAAAATTGGTATAAAATGTTTTATAGATGGTACCTATCCCCAGATAAAATATCAAAAATGTATAAAAAGGTGAATAATGAATGTGCAAGGAATCTCCAGGGACTTTTTTCCACTGTTGGTGGAAATGTAAAAGGGCTATAGAATATTGGAGAATGATTAGAAAAATGATCAATGAGATCCTAGAAATAAAAATGGAAATAAAACCAGAATTTTTTTTATTAGGAATAGTAGAGGAAGAATACGGCAAAAAATATGGGAAGGTCCTATTTTATTTAATCACAATGGCAAGAGTGGTATATGCCCAAAATTGGAAAAAGAAAGATATACCTACAAGAGAGAATTGGATGTGGAAGTTATACGATGCAATGGAAGCAGATAAACTAACTCAATTACTGAAAGATGAAACACCAGAAAAAAATTTTAAAGACTGGGGGAAAGTAATTGAATATATGAGAGAGCAATGGGAAGAACTAGCTGTAAAGCATTTGCATAGCACTGATCTGCAATGCAAGCATAGACTCCAACCATACATGGAGAGAGAAATCCCAGAGAACGCCCTTAAAGACATAAGAGTGCCAACACATCTGACAGTCCTGATGAGGAAACAGTACTCAGGACAAGAGGCTACTGCCAGGACAGAACACGGAGAAACAGAATGATTCCCAATTGGCAAAGGAGTCAGACAAGGCTGCATCCTTTCACCCTATCTGTTCAACTTGTATACAGAACATACGGTATTATAAGAAAAGCAGGCTTGGACACAGAAGAAGGAGGAGTGAAAATAGGAGGAAGGAATATCAACAATTTAAGACAGGGACCGGCAACCTATGGCCCCCAGGCTGGTTCCGGCCCAGGTCGCCGGACTTACCGGCCCAGGCAGACCCCTGCCGCCGCCGCGTGCCGCCACGTGCCGCCACGTTTTTGCCTCTGTCTAGCCGCGCGTGCCGTGGCCGCCATTTTGATTTTCAAAATGGCGGCTGCCACTCGCTGGGGGCATTTTGTTCTCCAAAATGGCGGCCGTGACTCATTTGTGTATGTGCAGTACTCCTGCGCATGCGCAAACGCATCGTGGCTGCAATTTTGAAAATCAAAATGGCGACTGCGACATGTGTGGCGGTGGTGGCAGCGAGCGCGGAGAGGTCGTGTGTGGTGGGGTTGTACATGCGTATGCGCGTGCGCGCCGCCATTACCCCCGCCCCGCGGCCCAGTGAAAAGAAAGACTTTAGGGGACCAGCCCAGGCAGAAAAAAGGTTGCCTACCCCTGATTTAAGATATGCAGATGACACCATAATACTAGCAGAAAACCTCACAGACCTGGAACACCTACTAAGGAAGATCAAAGAAGAAAGTGCAAAGGCAGGCGTAATGCTGAACATAAAGAACACAAAAATAATGACAATTGAGGACCTTCACAAGTTCAACCTAGACAATGAAGAAAGAGTTTCCATACCTGGGATCAAACATTGATTGAAGTGGGGACTGCAGTCAGGAAATCAGAAGAATGGGGAGGGTGGCTATGAAAGAACTAGAAAAATCCTAAAATGCAAAGATATACAACTCAGCACAAAAGTCAGAATCATACAAGCCATTATATTCTCTATTACCATGTATGGATGTGAGAGCTGGACAGGCAAGAAAGAAGATAGGAGGAAAATCAATGCATTTGAAACAATGTGGTGCTAGAGAAGGGTGCTGAGAACATCAGGGACAGCCAAAAGGACAAGCAAGTGTGTCCTAGAACAGATCAAACCGGAAACCTCCTTGGAAGCCAAGATGACAAAATGGAGGCTGTCCTACTTTGGACACATCATGAGAAGACAAGACTCATTGGAAAAGGCAGTAATGCTGGGAAAGGTGGAGGGAAGTAGGAAGAGAGGAAGGCCACATGCCAGGTGCATGGACTCTATTAAGGAACCAATAATATGAGTGTGCAGGAGCTGGCCAGAGCAGTAGAGGACAGGGGGCCTGGAGGTGTCTCATCTGGAGGTGTCTCATTTTAATTCAACCTTGTGTTGTTTTAATATCTTCTGGTTTAATCTTATTTTAAGGGGTGGGTGGTGGGATCATGTTCGGAGGGAATGCTTTTAACTGTGTTGTTTTAAAATGCTGTAACCCACCCCGATTGCCTAGCAGAGGGGCGGGCTATAAATAAAACTATTATTATTATTATTATTATTATTATTATTATTATTATTATTATTATTATTATTATTATTATTATTATTATTATTATTATTATTATTATTATTATTATTATTATCTATAGGGTCGCCATGGGTCAAGATTGGTGCAAAGGCAGTTAACAACAAACATCAAAAGATTGGACAGGACAGTGCCTTCTGTAGGTAACAGTACGCATGCTCAGATTTACTAGGTAAGACTACGCATGCTCAAATTTTTTCCTCCATCAACTGTGGGCAGATTGGATAGGGCAGTGCCTTCACTAAGTAACGCTACGCATGCTTAGATTTACTAGTTGAGACTACGCATGCTCAGATCTTTTTTCCCCTCTTCTCTCTCCTTCCTCGGCTTTCTTGTCTCTTAGCAACCCGAAGAAGTGCATTGTGGGTTTAAGGGAACAGGAGCCCATGTTTTTTGGGAAGAAAGACAAGGAAGGAGCCTCGTTTGGAGGGTGAGAGGACTTTTGGAAGCAGGAAGACCGGACGTCCTCCTTTTCCAGGACCTATTCCCCCTTTTCAGCCTTTTCTGTCCAGGAGGAATTCCAAAATGTCCTCCATTTTGAGCAGAACTCAGAAACAGGGATTTATAATGTATTTCTATGAGTGTTTTGATGTTTTATTAGGTCATCTCACTACATTTTTTTCTTGAATGTCCAGGAGGAAATTCCAAAAATGTCCTCCATTTCGAACATGTCTGAGGAACATAAATTTGTATTTCTGTGAGTGCTTTGATGTTTTGTTTGGTCAACTCCCTACATTTTTTTCTTGAAAGGCCTACATTTTGCCCTGCCTTGCCCTCAGGGTGACCAGCTATCCTCCTTTTCCAGGACATGTCCTCCATTCCAGCCTTCTCTGTCTAGGAAGAATTCCAAAGTGTCCTCCATTTTGAGCAAGACTCAGAAGCAAGAATTGACATTTATATGAGTGTTTTCAGCTTTTATTTGGTCATGTCCTGCATTTTCCTTGAATGTTCTACATTTTGGCTGCCTTCTCCTCCTTTGGGGTGAGGACATCTGGTCACTCTGTGTGGAAGGCAATGGGAATTTGGAAACAGGAGGATATCTAGAAAATTCCCAATGTGCTTGTTGTTGTTGTCTCTCTCCCTCTCTTTCTTTCTCACTCTCTCTGTGTTTTTTAAATATTTAATCCTTCAAAGTTAATTTATTGTATACTTTCCCCCTCCTTTTTTTTAACAGAATCTGACAAATTTGGGCTGCTTACTGCAACTCCCACCTGAATGAACTAGCTGTTCACTGAGGTAAGCAATAAACTTGTCTGTTGTTGTTGTTGTTGTTGTTTGCCTTCAAGTTGTTTCCGACGGGGATCTTGATCACAAAGTGTAGGACCTTGAAGAAAAATGCAGGACACTACAAAACAATAATATCAATGTAAATTCATGCTTCGGGCCTTTGCAGACTGCCAGAAATAGTGCACATTAAATTGAGGCATTGCCCTGGCTCAGTGCTAGGGAATCATGGGAATTGTATTTTTTTCTGGGACATTGAGCCTTCTCTGTCAGAGAGCTCTGGTGCCACAATAAATTACAGTTCCCATGATTCCCTAGCACTGAGCCAGGGCAGTGCCTCAATTTAATGTGCACTATTTCTGGCAATCTGCAAAGGCCCTTTGTCATGCTCAAAATGGGCGACATTTTGCCATTCCTCCTGGCTAGAAGGTGGAAATGTAGGTTATGTGCTGGAAAAGAAGGATGTCTGGTCATCCTGCCCTAAGGTAAACCCTATCATGGGTTTTTCTTCAGAGGGGGTTTGCCATTGCCATCTTCTGCATATTGATCCTCTAAAGCTGAGAAAGTGTGACTTACCCAAGGATACTCAGTGGGTCTCTATGTCTGAGCCAGGATTCAAACCCTGGTCTCCAGAGCCATAGGGCCTTTGCAGACTGCTAGAAATAGTGCAGATTGAGTCCACTTTAAGGGTTAGGGTTAGGGTTAGGGAATCATGGGAACTGTAAAAACTGTATTTTATTTTACTGAGCCAGGGCACTAAAGTGGACTCAATTTACACTATTTCTACAGTCTGCAAAGGCCCAGAGTTAGAGCCTTTGCAGACTGCTAGAAATAGTGCAAATTAAGTCCACTTTAAGGGTTAGTGAATCATGGGAATTGTTTTTTTTCTGAGACATTGAGCTTTCTCTGTCAGAGAGCTCTGGTGCCACAATAAAATACAGTTCCCATGATTCCCTAACCCTAACCCTTAAAGTGGACTCCATTTGCACTATTTCTGGCAGTCTGCAAAGGCCCTTAGTCTGGAAAATCAGTATGCAAAGGGATCTTGCTGCACCTTTCAGACTAACTGAAAGATAGAAGCTGGTAGCTTGAGCTTTCGTAAACTGGAGCCTATTTCCTCAGATGAATGTTTGGAGTGGAGGCTGTCTCTGGATTCTCCAGACATGCATCTGAGGAAGTAGACTTAAGTCTATGAAAGCTTAGGCTACCAGCTTCTTTCTTTCAGTTAGTCTCAAAAGTGCTACAAGATTTATTTGATACATTAAACACACACATTGTCAAATATATTGAGCCTCAAGTTTAAATTTATTCAATATGTTAAGGACTGCCAGTGTGTGAAACCTTCTATCTTGTGCATCCGAGGAAGTTGGCTCAAGTCTAGGAAAGCCCATGTTACCTACCAGATTCTTTCTTTCAGTTAGTTTCAATGGTGCTACAAGATGCCTTTGCATACTGATGTTCCAGACTAACACGGCTAGGTCTTTGAATTCTTCTGGTTTATTGCTTCAGCCAGCATGGTGTAGTGGTTTGAAAGTGGGACTATGGGCCTTTGCAGACTGTCAGAAATAGTGCAAATTGAGTCCACTTTTAGGGTTAGGGTTAGTGCTAGGGAATCATGGGAATTGTTTTTTTTTTCCTGAGACATTGAGCCTTCTCTGTCAGAGAGCTCTGGTGCCACAATAAACTACAGTTCCCATGATTCCCTAGCACTGAGTCAGGGCAGTTAAAGTGAACTCAATTTGAACTATTTCTGGCAGTCTGCAAAGGATAACAGTTATGTCTTTGTGTTTTAATGTGCTATTTTAAAAATTCTCATAGTCACTTTTTTGGAAGTAAAACTGGGAACTTGCATAAAATTATATTCTGCTCTTTGTTGTTGTGCGCCTTCAAGGTTTTTGATTTATGGCTACACTAAAGGGAACCTATCATGGGGTTTTCTTGGCAAGATTTGTTCAGAGGAGGTTTGCTGTTTCCTTCCTGTGAGGCTGAGAGAAAGTGACATGCCCAAGGTTACCCAGTGGGTTTCATGGCCAAGCTGGTCTCCAGAGTCATAGTCCAACACTCAAACCACTACACCACATAGCTGGACATAACAGAGGGCACTCTCTTTCCCTGTTAAACAAATGCTTAACACTTTGCTTGTTGTGGCTGTGGACAGAAAAAAACAGGAGCCTGGACTTACAGAATTGATAGTACTGATCATAGGTTTACCGAGAAGGGGAGAGCCTTTAGTGCAGCAATTGGTCTGCAACCTCATGTTGCAATCAAACAACTGTGACCTGGGGCATTTGCATTTATGGCTGATCATGAAAAGTTTAAGCTTTCTAGTGTAACCAGTTTGTCAAAGTAAAATTGATGCGCTTGTGAATCAGACAGTTAATCAGAGGCACAATTTACATGTTTATAATTGAAGATGACTGATAATTACATTTCCATTTTACATTGATAAAGATATAGTGATTGTAGAAGTCAAAGATCAGCATTTTAACATTCAGTGTTTCGTAGGCTAATATGATGAAAAATGTCCACCTGGCACCTGAAGCAGATGAAGATGATCTTTATTCTGGTTACAATGATTATAACCCTACATTTGATACAGAGGTAAAATATGGTGATTTCCAGTTTGTATTATGATGGCTTAAATTTTGTTGTGATGGAGACATAGGGTTTACACATGTCCTGACCTTCTACTACTTTGCATCTATATACAACTATATATGCAAGATAGTTTGTATTATTGTTATAAATGGTTAGAGCTTGAGGAATAATATCTGGTTGGCCTTTTGAATCCATGGATTCTTTAGCACCATCAACAGCTTGAAAATATTTTTAAGAATATAAATCCAAAAAGCAAACCTTGATTTTGCTATTTTATATATGGAACACTATTTTACTATGCCGTTATATTTTACTATGGCATTATTTTTAATGGGACTTGAGCATCCACAGATTTTGTTATTCATGATGGGATGGTGGGTCCTGAAACCAAACCACAGCGAATATCAAGGGCCCACTGTACTAATATAAATGCACAAATGTTGCAAATAATGACAGTGCAAATATAATACTTAAAAACCAATGAATAATACCTCTCTATATTGTTTAACAACTACATAGGGAAGAATGCATTATAAAAGGAATTATTCCATTGTCATTTGTGGTGTGTTCCCTTAGGATTTAGAAAATGATCCAGCTTTTCAACAGGCTGTGAAAACTAGTCATGGTAGAAGACCTCCAGTAAGTAAATGCTAAACATTACAAAAATGAAAAACAACAGCAACAACATAAAGTTAAATGTTTACAAACCATCTTATGACCTGTACTTCTGTTGAAAAACATTGAACCTCATTTATTCAGAAGTCATGTCTCACTGAATTCAGGGGGAGTTGCTTCCTGGCAAACAGGTTTAAAACGTCAGGACTTTCTTTCTTTGCATCCAATAGTAGTGTGTGTGATACTGTTTTGTTATGCCCTGTAGCAGGGTTCAGCAACCTTTGTTGCTGGGGGGGGGAAATGGTGTGGGGGCTGGGCGGGCGGGCGCACGCTTGCCCCCCGCGCGCACATACGCATGACGCCCGCCGTTGTGCGCATGCATGCGTGTGTGGGGGTGCCATTTTGGAAGGCCCCACTGCGCATGCGCGGGGAGAATTCGCCCATTCACCCGGCGCACGTGTGGTGGGGCCTTACCAAGGCCCAGGGAAGGCCTCACCATGCATACATCGGGCAAATTCGCCCAGCGCACACGCGGTGGGGCCTTACCAAGGCCCAGGGAAGGTCTTACGGTAGCTGCGCAGCCGCCGTGGGGCCTTCCAAAATGGCGCCCGCACGCGTGGCATGGCGGCACGCATAGGGGGTGGCGGCGGCGGCGGCGGGACTGGCCATGGGTATAGCTTGATAAGGTACTGAATGTATGTACTAGTTAGCAAATGAGGGGAATTCAAGAAAGACTGTCAATCTAGCCCAGCATACTAATATTGACTACTATCAGTGTTCAAGATACTCTTCACGATGAAAATATTTTTCCAGATCTATTACATGGGGCCCTTGAACCTGAAATTTTGAGGGTCAAATCTGTGGCTTCATGTAAGCAAATTTCATGGTTGGTGAATTACAGTTGATTTTGCATTTCCTGTTGGCACTTGGTCTACATTTTTGTAAAGCAAATAGTTCTTCCAGAACTAAGAAAAGCCATAGTCTTAGGTGACTGAAGGTTATGGGAGTTATACTGCAAAAAAGAAACCTTTCTAAACTGTGTTCAGTAATCTCTTACCAAATGGACAGTGTTTTTTTTTTTAATCAGTAGGAGGCAGTCTTGCCTAAATTCTGATCTAGAGTCACCACTGCTTATTCTGTCAGTAATTTGCATTAACAGGCTTGTATTTTGTCAATAATGGGAAAATATTTTCTACCAACCAGTGTATAGCTACTCATATTTTCTGTAACAATTTTATTAAAATAACACAGTTTTTGTGAACTAATGGGTTTTGTGAATAATTATGGATTAATTTTAAACTCTTGTATTACAAGCTTACAGCCAAAGTCCCAGGTACATCCAGTTCACGAACTTTAGCTACTGGATATGGGGTAGGTTTTTATTTATTTTTAATTTACATGTATGCTCCTTTCCTTTCTTTGGCTTAGCATTTTATCTAATGAACCTAAATAATAGTTTTTAATTTTGAAGTACAGTATCTGATCTTTCCTATCCCAAACAATCATGAAGTGAGCTTTATGTAGCCCTCTGAATAAAAAAATTAGTACTTTCAAGGGCAATTGAAGTTCTGCAGTAGTGTGGCTTACAGGCACTTTATATACACCCATCAGGCCAAATTCTGCTGCTTTAGGGTACTTCCTGTCTTCACAACTAATTTCTGCTGCTATCTATCCTTCAGTTACTTCTCAACTTCTGAAAAAATCAGTATGCACCTAGTATTGTTGATGCAAGGTGGAAATAAAACTACTGTGTTGCTGAAACCAGATATAAATAGAGTATAGGTGAAAGAAAGCAAAGTGGTAGAAAACAGAGACAATATTGAGAAAAGGAAGAGGTTAAGACCACAGCTGCTATTTCCATGGCAAGAAAAGAAAGGATGTGACCTGAGCAGCTGTCCTTCTTGGAGAGGTTTTTTTTTTAATGGCTGCTGAAATTCATTGTATCAATGGTAACCTGTCTTAGATAAAATAAATTGCCATTCACCTCATTGACACTAATTTTAATTGTTATAGCAAAGGGAAATTAGAATTATTTCTTCATCACACAAGTTAAGAAATATAGTATCTCAAATGAAAGTTCTTATCTTTACTTCTGTGGATGTTGCAACATTATAGGAGTCTGCAGTTAGTATTAGCATAGTCTCTGCTTGATGGTATTAGAAGAGATTTCCCAGGCTTCAGCCCTGTTTTTCCTTAGCAACAGAACATAGAGTGATTATTGACTTTAAATATTTTCTTACATTGTAATAGTCAAAGACAACACTCTCTTCCTCCATTGGCAGACCAATGACAGCAGCTGTACAGGTAATTTTCCTACGAATACTTATAGTTCACAAAAAGCCAATATCATGGCATAGAGTTCATCTTAAAATAGAGAAATAAAACACAACTGGAACATGAGGATACATTGTTAAGCTTTCAGCCTTAGCATTTAATAATAATTTTATAGTAAAAGCACAGTTGTGAGTTCATCCTGTGCAACAAAAATACATGTAACATGTGGAACCCTGAAAGAAGAAACCTTTATAGTCTACATATGTTTTCCTGAAACCACATCCAGGTCAGTAAGGCCTACTTTATGAGGAGGATTGCACTTTAAGGACCTAATCATATAATTACATTTCTGAGGGAAAATTCTTTTGGGCTGTGATCTGCTCTCATATGGGAGTTACTACTGGAACTCCATGGAGCACATTTGTTATCTTCTTCTTCTTCACTGCCCCCTGCAGCCCTTGGTGCCATTCAAAAACCAGCTGTGAAGTATTTCTCAGACTTCTAGAGCAGGTTTTTCAGGTTCATGGGAAATTTTGTCCTAATTCCACTGACAAAAGCAATTGAATCTCCCATTGCACTTCATCAATTCTTACATATTTTAAATATGTTTTATTTCACATAAACTTTATCAGCTTCATGGTAAATACTGGAATCTTTGCCACAGAGAGTATTGCAAGAGTATCATTAAGTGTATTATAGAGTAATCCTATGGCTATTATTTACTCAAAAGTAAATCCATTATTTTCAATAGACCTTACTTGTGGTCATGACTTTCCAGACTATTTGAAAGACTATGGCCTGGAACAGATGGGCACTGAAAGAACAGCCTGAATCTGCTTTGGCCGGAAGCAGGTCAGAACCCTGCAGTCTACATGACCCACTCCCAAGGTGGGCCGTGGGTGCAGGGGCCAAACAGCACTGCCAAGAGTCAGATTATCCTGGCTCCTTTTTGTTCTGGTCTAAGTGACCAGAGCATGGATTTGCCATGACTTCTGGCCACTTTGGAGGCATTGTTTAATTGGTACGCCTGCAAAGCTAGAATCTAATTCATTTGTCCTGTCTGTTTCACCTCTGTACCTCCTCATACAAGCCTGCAAGAGTCCTAAGATCTACAAGGGAAAGCTTTCTCTTGGTCCTGCCACCATCACAGGCTTCCTTGGTGAGGACACAAGAGAGAGCTTTCTAAATGGATGCTCCCACGTTCTGGAACTTCCTTCTGCAGAAGGCTAGCCTGTTTTACTTTTGCGGCAGGGAAAGATCTTTTTGTTTAAATAAGCTTTTAATATGTAATCACTCTCAGGGAGGCTTCATATTGGGGTGTGTTTATTTATTTATTTAACTTTTGTATCCTTTTAAAATAACGTAATACTGTTTTAAATGAGATTATATTAATTGTTTTTAAAATTGCATTGTTTGGTTTTAATTAATCCCTTTTGTGAGTGGCCCTGTGTCCCACTCTGAGAGAAAGGTGGCATATAAATAAAATAAAGTAAAATACTTCCAAATGTGTATAGGTTTACAGTCTTAATAAAAGTTACAAAAGTGTATTATATAGCATCTACAACAGAATCATAGTTCATAATAATAAAATTTAATCTATGGCTTAGTTCTATCAATTACCATTAGCAGTGTGCTCTGTTCAGATACTTATTTGTTCATGACTGTCAGCAAAAAAAAAATCTTCCATTTATTCCTTTAGGATGGAGTTGCTCGACCTATGACGGCAGTTCAGGCAGCGGGTTACACAAAAGCAGCTTCAAGAGGTATATTTTACAAAAATAAATAAATCCTTGGCTATAATTGGAAAGAACACAGTTCTTAATGTTGTTTATTAATTTGTAGGTGCTGCATTTGATCCTCTTGGCCAAGCTAGGGGACCAGCTCCTCCTCTGGAAACAAAAAATGAAGATAGGTATGTAAAAATGTTTTGTTCTAATATATGGCAGCTAGTTTTCTGATTCTTTTTTTAAAAATCAGTAGTATTTCATCAAGTTTCTTCCATTTGTGTTGTCCACTTTTAATATCAGTGATCCTGTTTTGTTTCAAGCTAATTGATATATTAAGGCTATACTGAATAAGCATAAGAAAAAATAGAGACCTAGGTCCAAAACACACTGCAGAAATAATCAGTTTGAGACTGCTTTAATTTCCCTGGGTTAGTGCTATGGGATCCTGGAAACTGTAGTTTATTGTGGTACCAGAGCTCTCTGACAATGGGCCTCTGCAGATCGGCCCAAAGGGCCAGCCTAGAGGCGGAGATGGGGTGCGGCAGCCGCACGCCGGCCACCCCAACCAACTCCGTGAGCCAGAAAGGGCAAAGAAGAGCCACACAACGGTTTTTAGGGCAGCCTTTTGCCGCTCTTTTCAGGGCGGCAAAAGGGAGGATCAGGGCTGTGGCGTGGGGTATCCGTAGCCCTGATCCATTGCTTCCCAGGGCAGGCCAGAGCCTCCCATCTGCACTTCATCAGAGAAGGCTAAATGTCTCACAAACTACACTCCCCAGCATTCCCTAGCATTGAGCCAGGGCAGTTAAAGCAGTCTCAGACTGGATTATTTCTGCAGGGCCCTAGTAAGGAGTCTTTTATAATCAAATTCTGTTTTGTCACAATTTTAGTACAAAGAATAATTATTTAACCTGCTTACAGTGGAAAAACACTTTGCTGATACAAGATGCCAGCTTAAAGTACTTTCCTAAGCGAAAAAACCCACAAAAAACCTTTGGCTAAACATTATTCATTCATAAATTTAAATATTTGGGGCGTTTTCTAAGGTGACAATTATACCTGCATTTAGTTGCATATCTATCTGCATAAATGCATTGAGAAACTGAAAAAATGCATGTAGACATAAATCAGATCAAAATAGCGTGAGAATCTTTCATAAGCCAAACATCCAACAGCTATTTCTCACTACTGTACATCTTTTTCGCATGAGGGACCACACTTTTAAAGTGGCAAATACATTTATCATACTTGCTGATTATTATTTCTTTTGTTTATTAATTGTTAGTACTATATGATAGCATATGAAGATTTGAAAAACAAGGCATTCCTACCTTTAGAGGATGCTACAGATCAAATTTGTCTAGGAATGGGCACATTTGGCATACTAGTTCTAACTGTGCAAATGTATTCCCAGTCATCCCAGAAGCCTGGGCAGCCATCTTTTTCACCTGAGACTGACAGCATTTTTTAAAAATTGATTTATGTCCCACTTTTCCCCCAATGTGGGCAAATCCCAGAGAGTCGCCGTGGTATAGTGATTTGAACATTGGATTCTGACTCTATAGAGACCATGGTTTGAGTCCCCACTCAACCATTGAAACCCACTGGATGACCTTGGGTGAGTCATTCTCAGCCTTAGTGGAAAGCAAAGGCAAATCTTGTCAAGAAAACCCTATGATAGGTTCACCTTAGAGTTGCTTTTAGTTGAAAATGACGTGAAGACACACAGCAAGAACAACAACAAGTAAATCTCAAAGTATGGACTCTGTGCTAACTGTAGTAAGAACTCAGTGTCTATATATCAAAATTACTTTCTGTGTTCAAAACAGAAACTTGATGAAAATATAATATCTTTTTCTTAATATTTTAGTGGGGAGAAGTAATTGTAGTAAATGTGAAAGCTGTTAAAAGTCATGTCATCCATGGTTCAGAGTCTGGGAAAGATTTTTTTAAAAAACTATGATACCTACAATTCTGCAGTGGCCACTGTGTATATTTTATTTTATTATATGTTATTTATGTTATGAGTATATGTTAGTTGGAATACAGAATGAAAATGAGAAATAGAAAAATGTTAAACCAAGTGAAATCAGAGCCTGCTAAAGTTTTTGGACTAAATATTTCCTCCTAAGTATAGGCTACTTTAATTATGTTTTAGCTATTATTTTTTAACATTTATTCTTCTATCGTTATTGTGTCTATGATATGTTTTGTGATGATTATTTGTAAACGACCCTGAACAGTGCTCTGATACCAAACGGGTTGGATATAATTCTCTGTTTAAGCACCGCCAAAAAGGAATTCAAAGCAAATAGCAAAAGGGACTTTTTGTTGTTTTTTGTCTTTGTACATCTAAATAACAAATACTTATGTTGTGTTTCTGAACTTTAGTCCAGAAGGAAAGATTAAACAGTTGGAGAAAAAAGTTAATGAGTTGGTTGAAGAAAGCTGTATTGCTCATAGTTGTGGAGATTTAAAGCTGGTAAGCTGATGGTTTGTTTCATGCAGTATTTTCTTAAGAAGGTGAGATAGCAACACTAAACTATAATTTGTCTTCTTTAAGGCTCTTGAGAAAGCAAAAGATGCTGGAAGAAAAGAAAGAGCATTAGTAAGGCAACGTGAACAGACAATGTCTCCTGCTAACATCAATCTAGATCTTACTCATACTGTAAGTGCTTATACATTTAGCTAGTTCAGTTTTTATTCCATCTGTTCTCAAGGTTTGGAATGCAGTTCAATTTTTAAAAAATCTAGGAAGCCCAGTTTTCATAAGTACATCAGAGTACATGTCCATATTCTGAAAAATTCTGATTATCACATATAAATATAGGTTGAGTATCCCTTATCTGAAAATCTAAAATCCATAATGTTCCAAAATCAAAAACATCTTTCATGGGTAGCTGAGATAGTGACACCTTTACTTTCTGATGGTTTGATGTACACAAACTTTGTTTCATGAACAAAATTATTATAAAAATTGTATAAAATTATCTTCAGACTATATGTATAAGGCGTATATGACACATAAATGAATTTCATGTTTAGGTTTGGGTTCCATCTCGAAGATAGTTCATTATGTACATGCAAATGTCCCAAATAAAAAACATCCGAAACACTTATGCTCCCAAGCATTTCAGATAAGGGGATATTCAACCTATACTGACACTTTCAGATGAATTTTTAGAAATTAAATACATCAATTTCCAGATATTCAGTTGTGAATGATGGCAC
>JAIPUX010001232.1:152000811-152019623 GCA_020142125.1 Phrynosoma platyrhinos | reverse complement strand
CTTTCCAAATTTGTTTGGTGCTGTAAGTATGAAGAGGTATGTACTATAGCAATATTTATTACAAAATGAATTTTGCATAACTTTACTGTATGGTGCCAGTCTTGCAAAGGTGGTACTTACTGAAAGGGTGAGCAAACATACTGGCACATTACTGCCAACTCATTGACCCTTCTCTTTTGTTCTGAAACTCAAATTCAGTTTTCTCTTTCTTTGTTTGGCATGTTTGGTTGTCCAGAAAAAGGAATAATTAATAGCTTGTCTTGTTTTTTTCTCTTTAATTTTCAAGCAATCTGTCCTCCATTTTAAGTTGTTAAAGTGTTGCACAAACACTTATGCAGTCAGCACTATATTTATAAGATTGGAATAAAATGTTTCTTCAGTTTTTAAAACAGTGAAAAATTGTTTCCAGGGGTAGGAAAGGAAGAGGAGAATGAGCTAGTGATCTAGTCAATCAGCACCATAAATTCTACTGTAAAAATTCAGTAGTTTCCCCTGAATATGATCAATAAAAATAAATCAATCTGTAAATGTAAGCAGATGTGTGCGGACCTCTGTGGCACTCAGTTAAATTCAGGTCCTCGTTTAGGCTAAATAACTTTTGTGAGAGCAAACCTATGCCCAGAACTGCATCCTGGGAAAGGATATAAATCCCTTTTGTAGACCTAAGTTGAACTCTGACCTTGTAGGGGGACCAATATTAGAGCCTCCCTCTCCTTGCCACAACAGAGGTGTCTGTAGTGCCCACTCTTTGGTTGGAACCTTACCTCAGAAGGGCAAGAATTGGTGGATCAGGAGGTTGCCAGTTGGGAACCAAGATTACCTGATGTATCCCAACATGAATGAAAACATAGACCAATTTGACATGGACTAAAGAGAAAACCTGCAGAGGGAGAAATGGGGTTAGTTATGTGGATACAGACAATATTATAATCTTCCTTCCTGCCACCATACTGGAAAAAGCCTAGCAGGTCTTTGGATGGATTGGAGTCTCCAAGTTCATAGTTTTCATCATGGGTCTTTGCTTATAGGGTTTCATCCCTAGGTTCCATATGCAGTGCTGTAATATCACTGTACAGTACAATTTCCATATCCTTGGATTGTTCCTAGACTTACGCGTTCCCAGACTTACTGTAGATGGTGAAAAACGTAGATAATAGGAAACCCTATCCCATATCATTGAATTGTTCCCAGACTTACTGCGGACAGTGAAAATCTCAAATAATAGGGAACCCTGTATTTCTATTGGAAGTTGACCAGAGTTGCACTGGAGAACCTCCAGATGCTTGAAGAGACCACATTTCAGACGTAGATAAGTGAATAAGTGGATACCAGTCCTGCAGGCATAAGGGTTAGGACTGTGTTATTTTAGTCATATTGATGTATCTGTATGTAGTGTCCTAGGTGTACACCTGCTACAATTCAAGCTGAATTCTTGCTTTATTCCATATTTATATACTGGGGAAAATGTTACAGCATTTGGAAGTTCTCAGGCAGCCATATGTGTCCAAAAGATCTGAAAAACATGGACCTTTCCCATACTGCCTTCTCCTTTTCGTTAGATTGTAAGCCCCAGGGCAGGGAACTATTTTCTTGTTCTTTTACTTGTAAAGCACCATGTACAATGATGGCACTATATATATAAAATTATGATTATGATGATGGTAATGATAATAAGTCCTTTGATATTCTAGCCACTGTGCTTATCATGGCTCCTCGCCCATAGGATTTCATCTATAGGCTCCACATACATTGCTGTCTTTCCATCTCTCCAGGTGGAAAGACCCCTGTCTAAAACCTTGCATAATTGTTGTCAGTCAAGATAGCAACAACAAGCTAGAATGGGCAATGGTGTGACTTTGTATAAGGCTCCTTCCAAGATTTTTCTTTGTTACTTGTATTTTAATTTTGAGAAATTTTGATTGAAGTAAGACTTAACTGAAGGTAAAGTGGGATTTGAAACCACAGCATAACTATCCAAATATATCCAGACTTAAATCCAGTTCATATAACTAAAGTAGATCCATTAATCATGGAGCTTACCTAGGCGTTTGACTTCTCACTTGACTGAGCAGATCTACCCTAGTTGGAACTGACATTTGTACTGACTTGGTACTATGATCTATAATTTTTGTAAAAAAAATTTTTTTTAATCCATTCCTGAATTCAGTATTACCTTGGAAACAAGTCTTTTCATATTGATAAACAAAAGTTCATATTGATAAACAAAAGCCTGTAGTCTGTAGATTCCAAAACATCTAAGTACAGTTTATTTATCTGTCTATTATTGATAAATGTATACATAATCTGAAATGCCCCCACCCCTCCTTTTCTCTGAAATGAATGACCACTGTAGATAATAATGAGAAAAATGTTCTGTTGTGGCTGTAGTTTGTACTTCCTAAGTGGTTTGCTGGGGAGCAATAAACTTGAGCTTATTCCATGTGCTTTGCATATGCCCTCTTTTGCACCTCATAAATTACGACAGTAATGCACTTTGTGCTGGAAACCATAAAACTAGAACATACTTCACCATACTTGGGTCACTGCATTAAGACACATTCGTTTTATAATAAGTAACTAAAATGTTGCGCTTCATAAACTTCTGCAAAGGGGGAGAAGCAGCCCAATGATCTGTAACAACCTTTTCATACTGCAAGAAAGGATCAAATTCAAGTTGTAAAATAAAGAAAAGGTGTAAACCAGGGGTAGGCAACCTTTTTGAGACCTGGGCCAGTCTCCCGAAGCCCAGGTCTCCACTGGGCCGAGGGGGAAGGGAATGGCAGTGCGTGCGCTCTCGCACGCGCCCCCCCACGCACGCTGCCGCTGTTGCCACCGCCGCGGCACATGTCGCGGCCGCCATTTTGGAAAACAAAATGGCGGCCGCGACGCATTTGTGCAGGAGTACTGCGCATGTGTTTTATGATTTTGTACAATTCTTTCATAGCTGCCCTTTCCAATCTTACAATGCATCCACACTGCAGAAATAATCTATTTTGACACTATTTTAGCTGCCATAGCTCAGTGCTGTAGAATTCTAGGAATTATAGTTTTGAGAAACATTTAGCCTTCTCTGTTAGACAGCTCTGGTGCCACATCAACTACGATTCCAAGAATTCCATAGCACTGAGCCAAGGCAGTTAAAATGGTGTCAAACTGGATTATTGCTGCAGTGCGGATGATTTCTTGACCGCAGCCTCTGTTCTGATTAATATTTGAACTAAGGTATGGAAATCCTTTCAATTTTCTTGTTGTCTAGAGTGAGTTTTTGTAGATCTTCTGTGGTCATCATTTTTGTAATCAGCATTAATCCAACCCTGGTACTTTCCTCCTTGAGCAGGTCTTTGTGTGTTTCTCCTAGTAATACTGTGTCATTTGCACATCTTGGGTCGTTAATGTTCCTTCCTCCTATCTTCATTCCTCCTGCCTCTGCATCTAAGCCTGCTCTGTGCTATTATATTATTATATTTATTTATATGCCCCCTTCTCCCAAGACTGGGACTCAGGGCAGCTTACAACATTAAAAAACAGTACAGTTAAAAGCATACAAAAATAGTGCATTAAAACAGAATTAAATTACAGCAATAAATAGAACAAATTACATGTTAAAATATCAAATAGCATAAACTGAGTGCTCAAGTATCTATTTTATAAGTTGCTGTTAAACATTACAGTGTAGTACTGTGATTTGACATTGCACTGGCTGAACTGTCACTATATCCTGAGCGAAGGATTTATTTTGCATAGTTTCCTACAACAGACATAGTTCAGGAATCCCCATTTGTTTGAATGGTTTTTCAATATGAGTAACTTTATTACTTTTTTCTAGGCTGTGGAGACATTAAAGATGTTTGAAAAAAAGGACAGCAGAGTTAAAAGTGCAGCTGCAACAAACCTTTCCTTTCTCTATTTCTTGGTGAGTGATTGCTTGGCATGGTCTCTCATTAACCTAAGCCTACCTGAGGATATGCAGCCTCAGTAGATATCTCCATTTGGTTTGTCTTAAAATATAATGAATAGTACTGGGGAGACGAATAACTGAAATACATTTTATTTACTTGAGTTAACTCCTATCTTAGAACTGCAAATTCCATTTTTATTTTTTGTGATTTCCTAATTTAAAGCTGGGACTTAATAACTTGTTGTTCTGATGTTGAGGTGAACAACATAAAGTAAGTCTGCGGATTTGAGCTTCCCCAGATGGCAGGCCCTGTTGTTTGTAATGGAGGCACGTGCATACAGCCACCGTAGAAAACAACACAACTTAAGGTCCTACGTTTTTTGTTTTCCATGAGGGGGCTCCAGAACGGATCCCCCATGAATACAAAGGGACAACTACAGTTTGAATGTTCTGATGTACCAACAAAATAATTAGGTTGCTAAATGTGCTGTTTCATTGTAGCAATGTATAATATACACAATATATAAATGATCGGATTGTAGTCCTACCAGGTTTTTGTTATTTAGTTTGTGTCTCTCTCTCTCCCTCTCAACTTGTTCATAAACTATTTGTGTTTATTTTAGGAAAATGAATTTACACAGGCCAGCAACTATGCAGATTTAGCTGTAAATTCTGATAGATACAACCCGGCTGCTCTTACAAATAAAGGAAATACCATTTTTGTAAATGGAGACTATGAAAAAGCAGCAGAGTTTTATAAAGAAGCTCTAAGGAATGATTCTTCCTGCACTGAAGCACTTTATAATGTTGGTAAGTCAAAAGTACTTGTGTTATAGTCTGTGGTAGGACTCTTAGAAAGATAGTAGAAATAGCTAGCTATAACAAAGGGCAGTATGAACCAACAAATGAAAGCTAACTACAGTTCATTGAAGAAGTCTACAACACAGAATGCTTACAATTTGGCGATAACCCAAGATACCTGGCTAGCCAGACACTATCTAGAATGAAATTAATTTGAACAGAATGTTTCAGTTGATCAAGGGGAAATAGTTTCAGCTTCAAATCTAAGGTAATATGCCTGATAATTGATTATATTAATATCAGTCTAAATAGAATTTTTAATATTTTAGGTAATTCATTGCACTCTGTGACTTGTATTTTTAGATCCTAGGCAATGTTACCCACCTAGTCAAATAAATAAATCCAGGCCTTTCACAGTTGTCTTTTAATATGGCAAAAGCATTTGGTAGATCGAATAAGATATGTATTAACACAGATATTGGTAATAGCATCTTAAAGGTGTTACTTTCTGTGGATGGCTAGAGAAGCAATCCACACACACAGCAGTTATTCCCCTCACACCAGCTATCAAGGCAGGAGTCCAAAGTTTTTTTCAGAAATGATCTTTATTCCCTTTCACATCAGTTTTATTTTTCCTGTCTTGCCAGCTGGTCATTTCTTCATGTAGTACTGTATGCCCTCTTTATCCACGGATTCTTTATCCATGAATTCAACCATCCACAGTTTGAAAAAAACATTTTTTAAAATCCAAAATGCAAACCAAATTTTGCCATTTTATATAAGAGACACCATTTTACTATGCCATTGTATTTAATGAGATGTGAACTTCCACAGATTTTGGTATCCATGGCGGATCCTGGAACCAAATCTCAGTTAATAACAAGGGCCCACTGTATAAGCTTTCATAGTAGACCCAGTCTATAAATGTTTATGCTCCAAACCTCTTCCTCTCAGTCTCTAAAGTGCTACAGTATCTCTTTCCTGAGCTCTGCATCAGAGTTGTGCTTGTGTTATAGGCTGGGGGCTATATTTTGCATATATTTTGTAAATTCAAAGCTTTAAAATTAGTTATTAAAAGTAGATGTTATCAATATGATGCAGAACTCAAGTGTTAATAATAAAAAGCCAAATGCCTGTGTGTCATACAGTGTACCATTACAGTTTCAGGCTTACAATTTGATTCTCAGTGTTTAAACAAGCTAAGTCAAAAGATATGACAGAAATGTAGTAAATAGGCAAGATGTTCTCTAAATCCAGAGAACAGTGATATTTACAGTAGCACAATAAAAGAAACTAGTGTTGTATAATTAATAACTCTGCAAAAGCTCCTAACAGGTATAAGCCATTAGCAATCATCTATTTTAAATCGTGTGCAATGACAGATAGTTAAGAGGCACTAATTAAAGTCTTCTCTGAGTGGTGGCCTGTCAGGACACTAGTAAAAATCATGTGTTTGGATGAGTAGTGGCTTTGTACAAAAGAAACGTAACACTTATCCCTAAGTGGTTGTGAACAGTGAAAGTTTCCAACCACAGGGATGAACAGATAAGCTTGCTATAAAAGCAAGTGCAAAAGAGAGAGAAAGTAAGCAGTCCGCAGCAGATTCCTCCAGTTGCCCATAGAGGTGTTCCTAACAGTTGCTCTTGAAGTGTTGTTTCTGTGGTGAGAATTTTAAAAAGGAGAGATACATCGAGACCCTCCTTTCTGGACAGTATACAAGGCTATGGGCCTTTGCAGACTGCCAGAAATAGTGCAAATCAAGTCCACTTTAACTGTCTGGCTCAGTGTATTTTTTTCTGAGACATTGAACCTTCTCTGTCAGAGAGCTCTGGTGCCACAATAAACTACAGTTCCCATTATTCCCTAGCACTGAGTCATGGCAGTTAAAGTGGCCTCAATTTGCACTATTTCTGGCAGTCTGCAAAGGCCCTATGTTAAGCATATTTCTTATTTGATTCATAAATTCCTGTTTGAGATGTATAGAATTTCTTGACAAATGAGTATGTTATAGCACTGTGTGAGCTATTTGATTCCTTACACATGTAAATCTATACAGCTGCCTCTTACTGATGTTTCCTAAGATAAATATGATTATACAATATGATGTAAGTTTTCAATTTCCTTCATGCATAGAATAGAAAAGAATGGGCCTTTACTGAGATGTCTGGAAATGTATGTTACTGATTTGATAATTTAAATATCCTAAAAGATGACAAAGGTGCATGTTTATTTCTCCATGTTAAATATTCTGAAATTCCAATACTTAAGAGTACTTCTATAGAATTTTGATGTTATGCCTGTTAGAACAATACCATTATCGGCATATTTGGAAGCTTAAGCAACCAAGCTGCTGGAGTCTTGTGAATCGCTCCTAACAAATACAGACGAAAGGGAAATAGGTCTGCAGATCCTCCCAATAAAGAGATGGGGTGAAGGAACCACATCTGTTTTTTTATTCCTTCATGTGTAGATCTCTATGTGTTCATTGGAGCTGTGGTAAAATGTGTTTCATCTTACAGCTAATCTGGAAAAATTGTCTTGATAAACTTTACTTATTTATTTATGTTCATTTATATTGCACCTTTTTCACAATAATGTGACTCAAGATGGCTTTACAATAAGTTAAAAACAATACATATTAGAACTACGCAAAGTTATGTTTTGTTATATCCTCTTTTTATGCCCCCTTTTTTAACCACAAAAACCAATAGGACTTTTGGCTGACACAGCATGTCCAGATAACACATCAGCTGCTTACATTGCCAAACTCAATTTCTTTTGCCCTCATCAGTTTGTTGTAATATTTGGTACAATTTATTTGTTACTATTATTTATTTACAGTAATTTGGGAATTAACTCTGAAAAATGCTTCCTAGTTTTTGGCTGATTATTTCTGTTTGCCATATCAAATATGTTTTTTCAGTTTCTGCTTCTCCATCATGAAAGTTAGTTGAAGCTTCCATTTTTGCTTACTCTTTTTTGTAGGTTTAACATATAAAAAGCTGAACAGGTTAGATGAGGCACTGGATTCTTTTCTGAAGCTTCACGCTATTCTTCGAAATAGTGCCCAGGTTCTTTTCCAAATAGCAAGTATGTATCCTTTCAACAGATACAAAGTCAAATATTTCAAATTTTAAATTCTTTATATATCTGTATTGTAGTACTGTACATGTGTATGTAAAAGTTTCATTGGAATTTGCATGTATCAAAAATTTTACACTTACATTTCTTAACTGATAAAACTTCAGATATGAATTAATGGAGGATCCAAATCAGGCCATTGAGTGGCTTATGCAGCTCATCAGTGTTGTTCCAACAGACTCACATGCATTAGCAAAACTTGGGGAACTCTATGATAATGAAGGAGATAAATCGCAAGCTTTTCAATATTACTATGAGGTATGTGTTTTTTCAAATTATAATTCTACATGTACATATAAGCTTGTATGATTTTTTTGTACAGGAAGGAAAGCTACAAATAAGAGAAAGCATTTTTAAATGGATGTTTTGAAGATCTAAATAGAATTTAAATCCTCAATCCTTAGTGAGGAAACATTCTTGTAAATTTATTTAGTTCTTGTTGCTGTGTGCCTTCCAAGTAATTTCTGACTTATGGCAACCCTAAGGCGAATCTATCGTTGAGTTTTCTTGGCAAGATTTGTTCAGAGACAGTTTGCCAGAGAGCATGTGACTTGCCCAAGGTCACCCAGTGAGTTTCTTGGCCAAGCGGGGAATTGAATTCTAGTCTACAGAATTGCAGTCCAACTATTTAACATTTTCATAATCAGGACTAAGGAAGCTGTATAGGGAAAAAAATTATTAGGTAATACCTGCAAAAATATTCTTTAACGGTGATTTCAAATTGAATTTATTTATATGGCACAGTGATACAAGCTGCATGCTGACCTGGGATACAGTTTGCAAAATTTAAACCCCAGAATTGTAAACATTGTGTTTATAAAGCATTGTGGAATGTATATGTGTGTTTCTAATAGTATAAGTGTTGACAAGTTCTATACAGTAGTGAGAAAACATGAACAGTGAATTGATCTATAGGGAACCCAAGAAAGGTGCTATGTAGAAGCATACCAGATAATGTAATTGGATAGAGGGCAGCACTTCATGTCGATTGGAGGAATCATAGAATCATAGAGTCGGAAGAGACCTCAAGAGCCATCCAGTCCAACCCCCTGCCATGCAGAAATACACAATCAAAGCACTCCCAAGAGATGGCCATCCAGCCTCTGTTTAAAAACCTCCAAAGAAGGAGACTCCATCACATTTGGAGGCAGCATATTCCACTGTCAAATAACTCTTATTGTCTAATATTGAAGTTGAATTTCTTTTCCTGTAAGAGAAAAGAAAAGAGGAGACTAAATTTTATACTGACAAGGACTAGTGAATGTTTCTAATCTGATTCAATGAGATTTGTCAACTGATTGAACAGGGAAAGATTTAAATCTGACAGAAAAGAGACAGGCAGACTTAAGCATCAGCCTCCCACAGAGATGTGTGTGTTGTGCAGTTCACACCAACATTGTTGTTACTAGTGGTTAAAAGATAATCCTGTTAAAGTCTAAGCAAACCTAAATAGAGATTTCCCATTTTGATTGTAATGAATGCTGCTGGATATAGCAGTGCCCAGCTGTCCTCACCCATAATTCCAAGAGAGGAAATGAAGATGGTATAAAGGATCAATTTCTTCTGAAAAAATTCCTTATAAAATTGGTGTATTATGCCTTACATGTAATGTAATGTAATATAATGTAATGTAATTAAAGTAATGTGCCTTGACAGTGAAACAGGTTCCATAAAGACTAAATAGATCTATTGTTTATGTGTATGTCCTTGCACACAGACAGTCTGACAACATATTGGGAATCTGAGGAACCTTCTCTGGGCAGAGATAGAAGAATGCATCCCTCCCTCATATTTATTATTTGATTTTTACTAAGCTTGCCTACCACTTCCAGTTTATTCTAAATTTGTCATTTTAAAGTTTGCCCAGTTGCTTCAGGATGTGGGATGTGGTCAGCTCCACTCTCTAAATTCATATGGATACATCATAATATTTCATTCAACAAGCAATTTCACATTGTGTCCATACAGTCTTCCTAATCTTCCTAAAAGCCATATATAGAGTTTGACTTCTACTTTTAACTGGATATACTGAGGGTTTGTGAAGAGGTAAAGGCAAGACACAGCACTTTAGAAGAAATGGCTATCATATTTAAATGGCATTTGGTTTGCTTTTTTGAAACAGTAGTGAGATATAGAAACTTGTACAATTTAAACTGAAGTCCATGGCAAGCCATTTGGAAAGCTCTGCATTGTTTGAGCAATGTTAAACACAACATTACAAATCCTTGAAAAAGAGGACACTCATGTAACAGGGTGCACATATGAATCAGGTCTGTGTCATTACAAATATTGATATGACAAGATGTTTTCTCTTTTAAAAATATAGAACATATGCTTGCTTTTATATATTTCAATAAAAGTAAATTAATATATTAAAAATACAATACATCTTTTTATTCCTTGCTTTAGTTTCTGCCTCCCTGGAGATGCAGAAACTTTTGTTTAATTTGTTTTTTACCACACTGTGGTCTTTTAGTTAGTATTTTGTTCTGTTTTTGCTTTGACAGCTGCTTACAGCTATATTTTTTTGTTTGTTTGCACAGGAAAAGGGGTTGGAGAACCACAGTCTTTGCTTTTTTACCTTCAGCATAAATGGAATGATTTGCTATTTTTGCTTTTAGGGCAGAAGTTCTAAACACTCTTACTAGGAAGTAAGCCCTAATGTTCACCATGGGATTTATGTCTGAGTAAACATAGGATTGTGTTGGAGGTTTATGCTATAGCTCTGACTATTTTTAAGTCTAAACAGCTAAAGTATGCTTTTAAAATAATGTAATTTTTTCCTTTCAAAATACAGAAAACATTTCTTTTAATAGAGTAGCAGAAAATATATCCAGAGTATGAACTTCAGAAAATGTTAATATAGTGTTTCAAGAAAATTAATCTACTTTGTGGTGTTTACTTTTTTTTGCAAAATTAAAATGTTTGGGGGGAAAAGACACATGGAAAATATGGCACTCAATTCAGCAAAGTCTTCTAAAAAGTTTTCTGTTGGGGGCAAAACATGACACATTCTTTTTAAGGATTAGTTAGGCTATTAGCACACTGCTCTCATTCATGTATTACATATTTTCAGCATCTGGAGAATTAAATACGTAAATGAGTAAGATATTCCAGAAGCAAAATAAAGATGTTGTTTATCACTAATGCTGCGTTTCTTTCACCTTCTTTATTTTGTCAGTCCTATCGGTATTTCCCTTCAAACATTGAGGTCATTGAATGGCTTGGAGCCTATTACATTGACACACAATTTTGTGAAAAAGCTATTCACTACTTTGAAAGAGCAGCACTTATTCAGTAAGTAATGGTGGTGTTTCTTCATTCAAACCAATATCACTGGTAAAGGAACTTTGGGCAATGCAGTTATACTAGATCAGGGGTAGGCAACCTTTCCCCTTTAAGAGCTGAGGGACTTCAGCTCCCAGAAGCCTCAGCCATGTTGGCCAATAGTCCCATGTTGGCCAATAGCTCCTGGGATTCTGGGAGCTGAAGTCCCTCGGCCCTTAAAGGGAAAAGGTTGCTTACCCCTGTACTAGATGCAAGAGAAAGAAATTAAAATACATTTATGTAACAAAGTACAGTGGTACCTCTACTTACAAAATTAATTCTTTCCGACAGCCATTTCATAAGTAGAAAATTTTGTAAGTAGAAGCAAATTTAACATTGAAATGCCCTAATCCATTCCAGGCCCCTAGATTCAAGCTACAACTCAATACAAATGTATAATACAGGGTTATTTCATTAATTACCTCTAATACAAACATGTTACATTACCCTTAAGGAACAGAAAACATAAAAAGATAAAAAAATACAGTCCTGGAGATCAGAAGCCACAAATATCACAAGCCAAAAATACAGTCCTGGAGTTCAAAAGCCACAAGTCCTACCTTCCTGGATCTCAGAAGCCACCAGTTTCGCTAGCCACACTTCCTCTCCTCTTTCGCAAGCCCAAACAGTGCTGCCTAGCTGAATTTTGCTAGGCAAACACTTCCTCTTTCACTAGCCAATACAGTGCTGCTTTGCTAGATTTCACTAACCAATGGCATGCCACAAAATTTGGAGAGCAGTTCGTTTGCGCCAATTTTGTAAGTTGGAACACTTTTTTAAGTCAAAGCAAATTTTTTCGGGAGGCGCGTTTCGTAAGTCGAATTTTTTGGTAGAAGAAACATTCGTAAGTAGAGGTACCACTGTATATGTAAACAGTAAAATAGTTGCTTTTTTGTAAATTACTCAGATATTTCATTATTTAAAGGTTTTAAAGCAGTAGTGTTGAGCCATCAGCTTAAGAAAAAGTGCAATACTTAGGTGGTCTAGATTACATATTTCTAGTTAACAAAAGATTTGTTCTGAATATTAAGATTTTTATTTAATTTTTTCATATAGTGTTTAGTGAAGGTCTTAAGAAATTTCTTCCTCTCTTTTTAAAGGTTTATATCACACTTTCAAATCAAATGATATTCAGGACATCTTAAATTTTAAAAAATATAATACAGCAATTGGTTTGCTTTTGAGTGTGTTCTAAGTCAGGAAATCCTAAGGGGTAGTGGGACATAATGAGTTTACTGCTGTCACTGCTGGTATTCTTATGGGGTTACAGTAAACTCAATAAAAGCAAATAAAAAGATTGTTATAAATCAAACATTTTGGAGTACCCAGGAATTGTCTGAGAGTATTGCCTTCTGTCTCATGGGTGCAGACCAATGGGAATGGTTTATTATAACAGATTTGTGCTTCTGTGCTTGGAGATAAATTAAACTTGAGTCAGTGAGACAATTTCAAAATAACCCAGTCATCTCTTTGCATCTAGTAAAGGTGGGATAGTCTTTTATAATACGTACTTTATATTAAACAGAAACAATCAACTTCCTATTTTGAATTTTTAAAACATTCTGTATATATTCTTCATTGTTGTTGTCTTTATTGATAAAAAATCTCTGTCCTAAGATTGATATGGGATTCCATGTGCTAAACAGACAGACCAGTTAAATCTATTTTGCCATAAGATAAAGAGTTTAAGAAATGAGAGCTAGATTCATGAGTCTCATGACGTACCACAGTTTATGACATTGTGCCAGGAACCTGTCAGAAACATCTGAAATAAAAATGTGCCATTTTCCTTTTAATATTGTGCTTTGAAAGGTTAGTGTCGTTGTAAAGAATTATAAAGTCGGCCCTATGCTTCCACAGATTCTTTATCCATGGATTCAGTCATCCATGGCTTTATTTTTATTTTTTAAATCCCAAAAAGCAAACCTTGATTTTGCCAATTTTATGTAAGAGACACCATTCTACTGTGCCACTGTATTTAATGGTACTTGAGCATCCACAGATTTGGTATCCACAGAGGGAACCAAACCCCAGCAGATACCAAGGACCCACTGTAGTGGAAGATGACCTGAGTTTTACAGTACCATATATAGTATTTTATGTTTCATTATTTCTTGGCAATTTAAGGCCTGGCAATTATCTCCCTCATTTTTCAAGAAGTGCCCAAATTCTTTGGCTTCATTTACCAAAGAATGAATGATTGTTTTTAAATGGATACAGACCAATAAAAATATTTTTCAAACAACAACTGAAGTTTTGCTTACCACTTCAAAAGTGTGAAACACATAGACTAGCTTTTGGATCATTCATGCTGGCACACTTTACCTATTGGAAAGCATAAGACAGCTTAAAGAAATTCAAAATATTGACCCAAGTCTTGAAAGTATTTTCTTCTGGCACAGACCTTTTGGCATTTGGGGCCCTGCGTGGAAATTAAACACATGCATGCATCTTTGCTTATTTGCACATTGATGTAAAGTTTCCAAAGAGGTGATGTGTTATAACATTTTAGTCCTTTCAGTCCTTTCTTAGAGGACTGAACATTTAACCCAGGGGTAAGCAACCTTTCCCCTTTAAGGGCCGACAGACTTCAGCTCCCAGAAGCCTCAGCCATGTTGGCCAATAGTCCCATGTTGGCCAATAGCTCCTGGGATTCTGGGAGCTGAAGTCCCTCGGCCCTTAAAGGGGAAAGGTTGCCTACCCCTGATTTAACCTTTGTGTGCAGATTGACATAATAGTAATCCTAAATTAATAGTAGTCATGTACAAAAAGGGTCCTACTGATATTCAACAAGGAACATCTCATTTTAAATTCTTGGTTGCTAGTTTTTCATTCTTTCAGTCAAGTATCAGTCATTCTGTTGTTTTGTATGTGTTAATACATTTTTAATAATTGTTTTAAGGCATTATCTGATAACTTTGCAGTAGACTTTGCAGTCCTTTATAAATGAATAGTATGGATGCATATTTTTTTTCAAAGCTAAGCATTTTACATCACATTAACTGTAGTAGGAGAGAAGTACATCCATGATAAAACAGCTTAGTGACTGAGTACATGTCTTGAACGCAAAAGGTCTTAGTTTCATTCCCCGGCTTCTCCATGTAGGGGTGAGAAACTTCCTCTGCCATCTGAAACTCTGCAGAATTTCTGCCAACCAATGTGGACAGCATACAATAAGATAAGACACTGGTCTGATTTAAGTTGGACTCCATCCATGGAGTAAATTGTACAATTTTAAATACTATTTTTGCAGATTGAAAACTATTGTGGTAACTCAAACCCAATCAATAACACATTTCATCCACAAATATGTGACAAATTATTTATTTGCACATCCAAGAAAGAATTCAGTTTTGTAAAATACACTTCATGGTGGATATTCTTCACATCTGTGATGTCTACAGAATGTTTTATCGTTTTTATAACACTGATATATTTCTTTTCAGGCCAACTCAGGTGAAGTGGCAATTGATGGTTGCTAGCTGCTACAGAAGAAGTGGTAAACTTCCTTTCCAGTGATTTGGTCTAGTATATTTTCCCCTTTGGTTAAAAGCAGCCATAATAGGAGGGGAGCTTTCCCTTCAGCAGCTAATAATAGCTTTGGCTGAAGTGGGCTGGAAGCATTCTGAGGATGGGGAAATGATGTGAAGGGAAAGAGTTAAGCCCTGTGTTCCCCATCCTTGCCTGTTAAAAGTCTGTTCTAAATCTTCCTGTCCACCAAAGCTAGGGAATTCTAGGGGATATCTGTTTATGATATGGTGTCTCTTAATATTTGTTTGACTAACAGGTAACTACCAAAAAGCTCTGGATACCTATGGTGTCTCTTAATATTTGTTTGACTAACAGGTAACTACCAAAAAGCTCTGGATACCTACAAGATGATTCACAGAAAATTTCCAGACAATGCTGAATGTAAGTGTATGGTGCAGCTTTTAGATGGATTAAGGTCATGGATGGATGGATGGATAGATAGACATGCCTTAATGTTTAGCAGTTCCTACACTCAAACCATGGTGATTCAGTGCTACTCATAATAAACATAGAGCTGCCATCTGGTGTCCCCTATTAGCTTTATGGTGCACAAGCAGCCCCTGCATGAGTAGGCCTCTTAATTTTATTCAATGGAGGGAACTTAAATTTACCAAGACCATTCTTTACATGAGAATGAATGGGGAAGACCTCTGTGTAGGGTGTCTCCCTGCTGAATGTTGGTTCTGCTTTGCCCACAAGAAATCCCATATAAGTCTTCACAAATCCATTTCTACTTTCTACTGGGTGCAATCCCATGCATTTGTTCTCAGAAGCAAGCTCTATTGTTTTCAGAGGGTCCTAGTAGCTATCTTAGAAATTAAATTATAGGAAAATTATGTTTATGAACATTAAGTGCAAGGTGTCAAACAATGACTTTTCACAATTTCACAACTTTAGTTACCAAGAGCCATAACCAGTGTATTTATAGCAGGGGATGGCTCTTTCAGATATGCCCTATTGCTGAATTTTCAGCTTTCATTTAATAAATTATTATTATTATTATTATTATTATTATACCCCGCCCCTCTGTTGAAACAATTGGGGCGGCTTACAACAATTAAAATTACACCAAAAATACAAACTAAACCCCACGACCCCACCCTCCCCCATTAAAAAGATATTAAACTACACATATTAAAAATTAACATAAAATCTCAAGAAAAATTAGAATAATTAAAACGATTACAGACAAATATAAGCCGTGAGCAAGCCAAGAGCAGAAAGAGGTAAGGAGACACAGGAGAAAGTGTATAGTTAAGCCCATTCTGTCCAATGTTTAGTCCAAGTATTTGATATTTTTTAGGTGGTAGATTCTTAGTTCACAACAGTTTGTGCCTAGAAATTAGTTCTTAAGCTATCAGAAGTCTCTGTTTTTACTACAGTAAAACTATCATCATTATCCCTCTGGAAATCACCATTTTAAGCACACTGTTAAAATTATCTAAAAAATGTTAAATAATGTCTAAGCATTTTAGGCTCTTGTGTAGTAGGTTTATCATTTTTACTTACAATTCATGTAATAATAATTACACACCATGCACTCTGGCAGCATAGGTACCATTAGACCAGCACCTGTGCTGCCAAAGTGTATGGTGTGTAACTATTGTTATAACACCATTCTGCATTTAGGAAAGTATTTTTTTAATAAAATCCCACACAGCTTTCGCTTTCTTTAAATATATTTCTTTTTCACAGCTTAATTGCTGGACTCTGGAGCAGAAAAATCGGCTCCCTTTACAATACTATTATCATGTCTGTTAAAATGTATTGTCACCCTATAAATACACTGGTTAAAATTCCACACTGAACAGATTATAATCACTGGGCTTAAGTGCACTCAGCAGCATGCTGGATATTGGCCATTGTTGCTAGGCAGTGTGCTAGGCTTATTTGTTCAGCTGCTTTTAAGCCCATTAATATTACAACCATTGTACTTCTAGGTTTACGTTTCTTGGTCCGACTATGCACAGACATGGGCTTGAAGGAAACCCAAGAGTATGCAGCAAAGCTTAAGAGAGTGGAAAAACTGAAAGAAATAAGGGAACAGGTAAGTTGGGTTGGGTGGTTCTAAGAAAATTCAAAGTACAGTTTGAATCCAGACAAATTAAATAAGCAATTGACACATTGGTCTTACCATGAACACTCATTCTGGAATGGCAGGAGGAGCAATCTATGATTGGGTTTAATTGAGTTGGCACATGGGGGTAAACCCAATTGTGGTGGGTTGCTCCTACATCTCAGTTTTCTTGTCTTAAACTTTCAATGTCATAATTCTGTCTACTGAGCTTCCTGGACAATGGTACTTCCAAATAGTAACTGTAATGCTATGGTACAAGCTACAGTGCTAGTAACCTAGCTTTGTTGTTATTGTGTGCCTTAAAGTGTGCCTTGTTTCCAACTTATGGTGACCTTAAGAGAAACTTTTGCTGGGTTTTCTTTGCAAGATTTGATCAGAGGGTTTTCCATTGCCTTCCTCCAAGGCTAAGAGCATGTGACTCGCCCACGTCACCAAATGGGTTTCCATGGCTGAATGGGGATTTCGAATCCTGGTCTCCTGGAGCCTAGTTGACCATTCAAACCACTGCTCCTTATTCACACTATTGTAGCTTTACTCACTAGCACTTGTGAAAGAAAAATAGATAGAACTGACACAGCTGCTTCCCTAGCTGCTCCCACAGTAGCCACAGACTCACACATTGTCGGCTTCTCTAGCGGCTGTCCGAAAGCTTAGGAAAGTTATTTTTTTTACTACAACTCACAGAATCCCCAAGCCAGTATAGCCCCAACCCTCATGACAAGAGGTTTGCCACCCCTGCTCTTCTTATTTAACGTCATCACTAGCAAAATGTTCAGATTTTATTGGCCAAGTCATGTGCATAAATATATGCGTGAATATATATGCATGCATGACATACAAGGAAATGCTGTGAACATACTTTCCCTGCAACAAGTGGAACTGGAAGGTATTTAGAATGTATTCTGTTTAAATATAGTTGGAAGGTCAAAGTCAGCTGTGGGATGAGTAAAGTTCCCATCTGACAAAGTGCCACCTGTGGCAGCAGCCCCGTATCATTTTATTTAATAACCCAACTTTCTTGCAGCACATGTGTGGGGTGTAATTTAAGTTTCCCAGGGTTTTAATTCTTTTAAAACAAACTTAAATATACAAATATGAAAGATAAACTTGTAGAGCAGAAATGTGACCCTGAATATTTCTTATCTAAACTTGATTTCCTAAAGAAGCAGGGGAGATACCATGTTGTATTATTCCTAGTAAATTAACAAGGGACTTTTTCACATGCATGTGGCAATTTCATTCAAGAGAGGGGGTTCCCTCTTTCTCCTTTCTACAGTCCCAACATGGATTGCATGTGCTATAGTTATAATTTAATTTAATTATTTTTTAAGACAATGGACATGGAGTTTGTAGATTAAAAATAATAATGACTTTAATAAATATTTACATAACAAAAACTAAATCCTAATCTAACTAAAGATGGTTTAGGTAAAAAGAAAAAATGTTACCATCTGTTATATAGCAGGAAGATGGAGAAGAGACTGTTTTACTACCAATCAAACTAGAGACCAACTATAAGACTAACTGTCTTGAGAGAGAGAGACAATGAGAGAGACCTACTGTATATACTCATGTATAAGTCTAGAAATTTTGGTCAAAAATTGACCCCAAAAAGATGGGTTGACTCACCCATGGGTCAGTGTAAGGGATGATGGGAGTTGTAGCTCTTCACCTCTGGCTCAAACTCACCACCTTGTTATGCAGCAGATCTGACCAGTTTTGATCAGTGGTTGATGCTTCTTTCCCAAGCAGCAGAGTTTCAGAGAATAGGCTGAAGACCCTGACAAACTCTCCAAGCCTTCTCACTCTTCTTCCTGAGATGTCTCCAAACGTCTCCAGGATTCAGCTGGCTCTTGTATCTTCCCTCAAGACACCAGACAACTCAGTAGTCTTATATAAAAGATCTACTTTATTCCACTATAAATTAATAAATACTATATGCCCTACAAATTCACAATCTCTACTCCACAATATCTCAAACTACTCCAGACTACTCCACAATGTACATTAGCAATCATTGCATTTATAACCATTGTT
>JAIPUX010001232.1:151983727-151997566 GCA_020142125.1 Phrynosoma platyrhinos | reverse complement strand
GCCATGAAAGCCTACGACTTCACAGTGGACTATAGACTTTGGGTGAGAGGCAGAATCTGGTAATATAGGGTCTTGTGTATTGTGATTGCTGTGTTTGAACTGCTACATTTACATTCTTCACTTAGTTTTATGCTTGTGTGTCTCTTTATGTACATGTGCATGAGTGAATCCCACAGGAGAGGGGAGGAACCGGGTGCCCCTACGGAGGTCATCTTGGGAAGAGAGAGGTATGCTGCTTACCTGGGTTGGACAGGCCAGGTAAGGGAAATGCCAGGTCGATATTTGAAATCTGTCCTATGTTTTGGTCCCTCTCCCATCCCTGGAAATCCAGGTTGTCCTATCACTCCACCTTCTGCTCTGCTGCTGCTGGTTACCAGGTCAATGTGTAGTAACACAATCGCCACCAATGACCTGGTTGTGGATGAATGGGCTGACCTGGTATGTGTTTCGCAGGGGTAGGCAACCTGTCCCCTTTAAGGGCCAAGGGACTTCAGCTCCCAGAAGCCTCAGCCATGTTGGCCAAGTCCCATGTTAGCCAATAGCTCCTGGGATTCTGGGAGCTGAAGTCCCTCGGCCCTTAAAGGGGAAAGGTTGCCTACCCCTGCGTTACAGAGACCTGGGTGGATGAAGTTGGTGGTGTGGATTTGTCCCGTATTTGTCCACATGGGTGCTCAGTGCAGCATCAGCGCAGACTGGGGTATTGGGGCTGGGGGAGTTGAGGTCATCTATAAGTATTCTGTCACTCTCACAAGAAATCCCATTCATTCTAGCACTGATTACGAGAGTTTGTACCTTGTGTTGGGCCAAATCCTTCCCCCTGGAGGCCCAGTTGGTGCCAACACTGGGATTATTTCAGCACCAAGCAAAAACTTGGTTTGTTTTTTTTAAATAAAAGCTTTTGGACCTAACTGATTTTATTCAGGCTGCATGACTTATGGTTACACTATTTAAAATTGTTTTCATTTGTTTTAATTGTCTGCTTTTTAATTGATAAACTTTCAAATATATTTTGAAACTTTAAAAACTATTATTACTTATTGTTTTAATTGCTTTTATGGTAAGCTGCCCCCTGAGATCTTTGGATATAGGGCAAGATTTTGTTGTTAACTGCTCTTGAGTTGGTCTCAACTCATGGGGGCCCTATGGATGAGACATCTCCAAGACCCTCTGTCCTCCATGGCCCTGCTTAATTCCTGAAATCTCTTAATACCCATGATTGTAGTTTATTGTGGCACCAGAGCTCTCTGACAGAGAAGGCTAAATGTCTCAGAAAAAACTACAGTTCCCATTATTCCCTAGCATTGAGCCAGGACAGTTAAAGTGGTCTCAAGATGGATTATTTCTGGCAATCTGTAAAGGCCCTTAGTCTTCTTCCTGACTGCAGTCCCCATTTCTATCAATGTTTGATCCCAGGTATGGGAATTCTTTTACTATTTCTATTTCTTCATTGTCTAGGTTGAACTTGTGAAGGTCCTCAGTGGTCATTATTTTTGTTCTCTTTATGTTCAGCATTAAGTCTGCCTTTGCACTTTCTTTTTAATCTTTCTTAGTAGGTGTTCCAGGTCTGTGAGGCTTTCGGCAAGTACTATGGAGTCATTACCATGTCTTAATTGTTGATATTCCTTCCTCCTACTTTAATTTCTCCTTCTTCTGTGTCCTAGCCTGCTTTTCTTATAATATGGTTCTGCGTACAAATTGAACAGATAGGGTGAAAGGATGCAGCCTTGTCTGACCCCTTTGCCAATTGGGAACCATTCTGTTTCTCCATGTTCTGTCTTGACAGTAGCCTCTTGTCCTGAATATAGATTTCTCATCAGGACTATCAGATGTGTTGGCGCTCCCATGTCCTTAAGGGCATTCCATAGCCTTTCATGGTCTATGCCAGGGGTAGGCAACCTTTTTGAGCCGGGGGCCGGGTTGCTGTCCCTCAGACAATTGGGGGGCCGAAGCAAAAAAATAAAATAAAAATAATAAAAATAAAATAAAATAAAATTTAAAAATATGCATGCACACTCTCTCAGCCCCAGAAAAGCCATGATGGCAAAACCCCTGTGGAGATTTTGCCAAGAAAACCCCAAGAACAAGTAATAACAACAATAATCAATATCATCATGGCAGGGGGCGGTGGTGGTGGCAGGATTGCCTGAGGCCGGTCCAAAGGCCTCGTGGGGCCGCATCCGGCCCCTGGGCCTTAGGTTGCCTACCCCTGGTCTATGCAGTCAAAGACTTTGCTATAGTCTATAAGGCACATGATGATTTTCTTTTGGAATTCCCTGGTGTGCTCCATTAGCAATCAAATGTTTGCAACGTGGTCCCTGGTGCCTCTTTCTTTCCTGAACCTCACTTGGACCTCTGGGATTTCTCTCTCCATGTTTGGTTAGAGTCTATGTTGCAGAATTTTTAGCATGATACAAATTTTGGGCAGGGCACAAATAATAAATAGGACAAGAGGCTGCCATCAGAAATAAGTATGAAGAATCAGAATGGTTCCCAATTGGAAAAGAGGTCAGGCTAGGCTACATATTATCATCCTGTTTATTCAACTGAATGCAGAAAATATTGTATGAAGAGCAAGCTTAGACACAGAGGCAGGAAGACTGCAGATCAGAGGAAAGAACATTAACAACTTAAGATATACAGATGACACAATACTACTAGCAGAAACCAACAAAGACCTGGAGCAAATATTGAAGAGGGTGAAGGAGGAAAGTGCCAAGGTAGGCTTGATGTTGAACATTAAGAAAACAAAAATAATGACCGCAGAAGATCTACAAAAATTCATTCTAGGTCACTAGAAGTCTGAAATAGTCAAAGAGTTTCCATAGCCAATCAGACCAGGGACTGCAATTAAGACATTAGAAGGCGGCTAGGATTGGGAAGGGCAGCTATGAAAGAACTGGACCTGATCCTAAAAAGCAAAGATATGAAGAAAGAAAATAAACTCTTTTGAGAAGCGGTGCTGGACAAGAGTACTGAGGATCTGTGGACAGCTAAAAAGACAAACAAATGTGTTCTAGAACAGATCAAGTCCAAACTCTAGCTGGAAGCCAAGATGACTAAATTGAGGCTGTCATATTTTGGCCATAGAATAAGACATGAATCATTAGAAAATAGAATAATGCTAGGAAAGGTACAAGGCAGCAGGAAGAGAAGAAGACCACATGGCAGATGGTTAGACTCAATAATGGAGGTCATGGGCCTGAGTCCCATGGAGAACAAGGGGGGCTTGGAGAAGCCTCATCCATCAGGGTTGCCATGACTCGAGGGCGATTAACAACAACATTTTAATAAATAATTGACACATATACCTCAAAAGTCAGTGTTGCTCCTCTTGGGTATGTGTTTCTTATTTCTAAAATTTAGTTTGTCAAATGAAATGAGTTATCGGGGCTAGAGTATGGTTAATGAGTTATGCATGTATTAATTCAGTTTACTGGAGGTGATCTGCTATTTACCTCTCTTCCTGCCATGGCATGTTAGCCAAAAATTGATTTTATTGTATTTTATATGTGTTAATCTGATTTTAATTCCATTGCAATTTAATTTAGTTTTAAGGTATGGGAGGGCTAGAGTGTGGGATGAAGGAAGGTTTTAATTGTTGTCTTTTTAACCTTGCTGTACGCTGCTCAGCAATCGGGGCGGGTTACAAATAAAAATTTATTATTATTATTATAAATCATTTGTTATTGTTGTTGCAGAGATTGGAATTCTCTATCGAACTGATGCATGACAAAAGTTCCTCTCAAAACATTTTATCTACTTCGCACCCCAATATAGTCATTTATTGGCTGATAGAGAACAGCGGTGTGTATGTGTGGAGAAGCATCTAGCAAGGTTCCTACAGCTGGATACACAGCAACAATGCCATCCTCCTGGACCTCCAGAAACCCCTTGGAAGTTTTTGGAGGATGTCTTGTTGCTGGGTGTCCAGCTATAGGAACATAGCCAGACACTCCTTGCTCCCTTTCACACCAGCCAGTAAAGGATCATGTTGTGGGGCAGGGAGCTGGGCTGCAACAGGTAAAAGGTGCGAAAGGAAAAGGTGAGGCAAAACTTTACACTACAATACTCTCACTCAGAATCTCACCTGTGGTTTCAAGAAGAGGACCTTAATTTCATCATAATTTTGATCTTTTTTTTTCAAAACATAATGTTGCAAATTAGCTCTAGCAAGCAAGCACTCAGATTATTTAAACAAAAGGATGGTATTTGGGTTTTCTTCCACAGTGTATCTCAAATGTGCTGCCTTTTACAAATAAACGTGACAGAAATGCAGAAAGGAAAACAAGGGGCCTCTACAAGCTGAAAGGGGTTTTGTTAACTCACAAGAGAAGCAAACACATAGTTTATGATTCCCCGAAGATTTGTTGAACTGGATCTGAGCCTGAGTACATTTTTCTGCTACAGCTAAAGACCTGCTCCAGTAAGCACAAGAAATAAATGTGTAGGGATTTCTGTGATATATCAAAGTCATGATTCAACTAACTGGAAAAAGTTTTTAAAAGCTTTTTTCCAACACATTTCAGATCAGCTCTGACTCTATTCAAATCTGTAATTTCCAAATCTGTGCAATACTACAATTTGTTTAAACCATGAACTCAGTGTAGGTGAATAGTGTGGCATTTTCTTGCTAGATGCTTTACTTTGTTGCTAACTGCCTTTGAGTTGATCTTGACTCATGGTGAACCTATGGATGAGACATCTCTAAGTCCCTCTGTCCTCCACTGCTCTGCTTAATTCCTGCAACCCCTTAATACCCATGACCTCCTCAATAGAGTCCATCCATCTGGCATGTGGCCTTCCTCTCTTCCTACTCCCCTCCACCTTTCCCAGGATTATTGTCTTTTTCCAAAGAGTCCTCTCTTCTCATGATGTGTCCAAAGTATGACAGCCTGTTTGGTCATCTTGGCTTCCTGGGAGTTTTCCGGCTTGACCTGCTCTAGGACTCGTCTGTTTGTCCTTTTGGCTGTCCATGGGATCCTCAGCACTTTTCTCCAGCACCATTAGCTAAAATGCATTGATTTTTTTCCTAGCCACCTTCCCCTTTCTTAGTCTTCTTCTGATTTCCTGACTGCAGTCCCCATTTCTATCAATGTTTGATCACAGGTATGGGAATTCTTTTACTATTTCTATTTCTTCATTGTCTAGATCAAACTTGTGAAGGTCCTCGATGGTCATTATTATGATGCTTGATGATGATGATAATAATGCTGTACTACAGGCATGTAATATGCTGCAATTTTTTCACAAGTATGAATAAGGACTATTTAGGGAACAAAGACTATCTAACTGTTAGGAGAAGGTGTATGGAAATTACACCAGTTACTATGACATGTAGTCTACTTGATTTCAATAGTTGGAATCCTACTGATCAATCCCAACTAAAGTATACTATTCAATGAATTACTGAATGGTGAGTCAACATGTAGATGAATCCAACTGTAGGTGATTCAATGACTCTGATCCAGTCTGGCCAATGAGTTAAAAAAACAAACTTTGTCACAGTTAGCAAGGCACAAATATATTCAATATGCAAGCAATTGGTCTGAGACACTCTAGACCGGGTTAGGCAACCTTTCCCCTATAAGGGTCGAGGGACTTCAGCTCCCAGAATCCCAGGAGCTATTGGCCAACATGGAACTATTGGCCAACATGGCTGAGGCTTCTGGGAGCTGAAGTCCCTCGGCCCTTAAAGGGGAAAGGTTGCCTACCCCTGCTCTAGACCCTAATTGTGGTAGGACTGTCATAAGTGAGCCAGGACTGCAAATTTAAAGAAAGAAGAGTTGATCAATTGACTTGCCAAATATTTCAAATAGTGGTCAGTTATTTTTAAATTATTGTTAAGAAAACATCTGCAATTCATCATCATAACCAAGTCTCACTTTTGCATATATCAGGTCAACTTTTCTCAACCTGGTGTCTTCCATTAACCTGACCTAACATGGCAAATGTTGAAGGATTATGGGAGGCAAAGTTAAAAATGTTGAGGGCATCAGCTTAACAAATCCCTACTAGACTTACACTTAATCCTCTTACTAAAATATCCAGGGGGAAAACCCTCTCTTTCCTCATGGACTCATTTCAGTTAGCAGCAAAGCTGCAAATATTTCATTCTGTTAGGTCTGCTAGTTTGTTTGGCTTTACACATACATGTGTGTAGTTTCTGATATGCATGATTTACCCTACCACCCGCACATGGGCAAAGGGCTTAGTACTAGTTGAATGCTACCTAAAGTAGCCATGGGGCTTTTTTCTGGCTCTATTTTAGGAAAGAGGCTGAAATAGGCTATTTACATGAATACTGGTATAACTGATTTCTTACCACTAATATGGTGGAAAATGCATGTGCAAATCTACGATTATGAACAATAGTTGAGCCTCAGGCTGTTCACTGACATCTTCCTCCCATCATTTCCCTTTAAGAATCTTTGGCTGGAAATACAGGACTGAGAAAGAAAGTAGAACTCAAACCAGTTCTGACTGTCAACAAGATCTGTACACAGGATTCAGGCTCTTAGTATAAAAAACTGTTTACTTGAAATCCACAGTTTGATTACACACTGCTATAATAAATATAGGAATTTTCACAACTTTCAAAAACCTGTTAAGAAAAATCACTCTTCTCCTCCCCCCCCCCCTTTTTCTTTTAGAACAGCAACAGACTACTATTCGGGAAGCAAATCATCTCCTAGTTCTTCATCCGCAAATTCATCTTCATCTATTTTTTTCCTTACTGCAGTTTTTGGTCTTTCAATTTGGGGTCCAAGTGGGTCCAGATAGGAAGCATCTAAGATTTTAAAAGGAAGGAAGAAGAAAAAACAGAATAAAACCAAATCATAAGTTATTCTCCAAGAGCAGCAACAATACATGTTTAACAATTACACAATAAAAAACACATGCTTTAAAGCAGATGAAGGAAGCATGTGGCCTTCCAGATGTTGTTGGATTTCAATTCCCAGCATTCCTCACTAGGCTAGTTAGAGCTGATAGGCATTGCAGTCCAACAACATTTTTATAGCCAGGAGTGGTCTAAAACTCTGCCTCAGGCTTCAATATTCTGTGCCAAATCTTTCCATCTGTGATATCCTGCCTACTCCTCTGCCTCAGTTAGGAAATTCTGTCCAATCTTGCATCTTGGCTCAATCTCCCTTGTTAACATTCAGGCACTTTGTTGCTGCAAAAGGGAACAATTCACCTCTTATGGATTAAACAATCCACAATCAAATTGGTAAAAACACGTTCATATTCTCTATGGCAGCACAGTACAATTTAAACATGTATAGCACAATGTTGTTTATGTTTACATGGAAATATGTTCCACTGCATAAAACAGCACTTGCTTGCAGTTAAATGTGCAACCAGATTGCAGCTCATGTGGCTGTGAGACCAACACAGGTAAAAGGTAAAGGTATTCCCCGTTGACAAGGTTGTCAAGTCGTGTCTGACCATAGGGGACATTGCTCATCTCCGTTACTGAGCCAAAGAGCCAGTGTTGTCAGAGACTACTCTGTGATAATGTGGCCAGCAGGATTGCACAGAATGCTGTTTACCTTCCCACTGAGAAGTGGTAACTATTTATCTACTTGCATTTGCATGCTTTCGAACTGCTAGGTTGACAGAAGTTGGGACTAGTGACATTAGCTCACCCCATCATGCCAACATACCACCTAGAAAATATAGTTAATATGTACTTCAGGTGGTTTTCTAAGCTGTGGATGTTTCCTTGCTATGAAGTTTCATTGAATTTTTTTAATGATAAAAATTAACTGCACAAATGATTTGAAAATTTACACCTTTATCTATTTTCTGAGAAAAGCAAGCTGTGAAACATCTTACGTACCTATTTCTTTACTGACACTGCTTTCATACGGCTCATTTGTCCCTGGCAAAGACTTCAGTTTAGCACTTAGACGTTCCCCTTTAACAGTAATGCTACCAGGATCTGACAAAACAGAGAAAATTTTTAATAAAATATCAGGTAGATGATATAACAGTATTCCTTTTCAACATAATAATAGTATTAATTATATTTCACAATGATGTTCCACGGAGGTAGGCTAGTTTATCCTGATTACAGCTGAATCAGGAACCTGAAGTTTAATTCCTTCCTGCTATAATATGAAACCATGATTAGATCCTAACTGTTATGTCTCAGCTGGGTTGATATTTCAGTAAGCTTTAAAACTAGTTTATGATGTTGGTCATTATTGTGATATAATAAAAAGAAGTATGAGTGACTGAACGCTATTCTAATTCCTGTGCATATATAGAACAGAAGATATGGATCCAAAATTCTGATTACGAGTCTTCTTTCCTCCTGTTCCATGGTGTGGGGAAAGGGGAGAAAGGAAGACAAGATATTTTGAGTCATAGAGTGCTAAGCATCCAGTATAGTAATATATGTCTAAATATGCTGGCTAGCATATTATTCAATATTTATCAGAACATAAGTCAGACTTACAATCTTGTAAATTTGGAGGTCCACATTTATATTCACATTTACATTCAATGACTGGATGTAAAGCACCCAAATTGTTCAAACTTTAAACATGCCAAATTTCTCTAAAGTTGCTTAGAGAAATTGCACTGACCTCTTACCACTTCTGAGACTGGATTATGCCCACTTTCAGGAGAAAGGGCAGCTAGAGAATGGAAAGCAAGAATGAAAGACAAGACCAAAACAAAACAAAACAAAAAACAAACAAAACACCAAAAACACAAAAAGGAAACCAACAGCACAGCACAGCACAGCACGCAGAAACACAGAATGATAGACAGTATTTAGACTACAAAGAAGACAGGCAAAGAACAATAAAGTGGAACTCTATGGAAAGTATTTTCTGTCCATGTTAACTTGGCAAGGAATATTCTATCTGAGATTTAATTTTTATATGATTTGATTATAGAATATTTTCCAGGCATATGAAATAGCAGCAAATAGGTTCTGCTTGCATGGAAGAAAAATTGGCCCTGAACAATGTGAAGTCGTAGGCTTTCATGGCCGGCATCCATAGGTTTTTGTGGGTTTTTCGGGCTGTGTGGTCAACTCTTCTAGAACATGGCCACACAGCCCGAAAAACTCACAAAAACCTATGGCCCTAAACAGTTTGAATCAAATCAATGGCTGCTGCTGTTTTGGCCCAGGAGACTGGCTGCCATTACCAGTAGAAGGTCTGTAATTGCACCAGCACTTTGGAAACCCCAAACACAATCTAAAGTTTTGCCCCAAAGCCTCAGCACTGAGTTCAACTTTTAAATATAACTAGATCAGTAGCCTCAAGATGAACTGCTGTCCAGTACCCATTGCTTAATGATTGCAGAGAGAACCTAACATGAATGACAATCTCCATCCTCTCTCTCAGCAAATAAGAATAGCTAGTACCCCTAAACATGCCTGGTTTGCGCAAGGTTTAGATGCAAAGGACAATGTTTCAATTGACTTGCTTATGTGAGTATACCTAGCTAGATACAACTTTTTATTCTATCATTTCATTCTAAAGGATGGTTCAGAAACCTCAATCTAGTGGAAGCAAGTCCAAATATTAAGTTGTACCACATCCCTTGTAGAAGGGGAGCAAGGGTAACATTAACCCACTATTACATGTATGGAATGATATATTTGGAGCGTTTTAAATGTTACCATCTATACAATTGTAAGCTCTATGTCACTATCTAGAATAAATTGGCTACTTCATCCTATGCATCTGTGCTCAGTTCCAGTGTTTTCTGGAGGTTTTATTCATAATAGATCTAAACAATTCATACATATATACTTATGACCAATTGGTGATATTGCTCCTCATACTTTTAAACTTAATTGGTAAATACTAATACTTAATATTAATAATGGCACACACGGTTGGAAAGGTAAATTAAAAGCAAACCATAAAGTGAAAGTTGCTTTGGTTTTGCAAAAGAATTACTGCAGCAAAACAGGGCATGTTTTTCATTCTTAAGCATTGGCACAATACATCCAACTAGAAAGAGCTCTGATTTCTCAGCAAATATTTTTATGGCCTGGATCCAAAGAATGATATGACTTATTCTGCCTGCTGTAAATGAGCTTTTGACTTACATTTCTGAAGCAGCAAGTTGCTATGGGGAGAATAAAACTGAGGGGAGCTTTTAAAAAGCAGTTTGTGATATGGGATGGGGGGAGGACACACTGGACATTTAGCATAAAGGTTTGTTCTGGATTGGTAAAGAGGAGGCATCCAACACATCCATCACTGCCCAAAGACAGAATTAGAAGAGCATGTCACTTTAAACTAACTGGCTGCCTAGATCACTGCATCTCCTCCTCTCAGTTTCCATTCTAGACAAGCTGAAAAGGAGAAATCATGCAAGAAATAAAACAGAAAAAAAGAAACCACCTATTTCCTCTAGTTCTGACTTCCAAATAAGCAGCCACAACAGGAAGGTGTGAATTCCTCTTCTTGACCTGAATGAACCTTAATAAAAAGTACCCAGTGTTTCATTCTCTGGGCTACTGACAGGAGAAATCCATGTACAATAAGAATAAAAGGCCTTTGCATATCTTAAAAGCAATAATGGTTACAGTCTACTCAGTAAGACATCTGTAAAAGCCCCTATAGAGCTGAATATGTCTAAGAAATGTAGAGAAGGTGCTTCTAGTTGTCTCCCTGCAAACACTGCTCTGCTCTGCTCTGATACAGTTAGCTGTAGGATGACAGACCTTCACTAGGACTTAAGATAAACACACTATAATAAATTTATCTAAAGTGATTCTAGAGGCTGTATACCCTAAGGACACCTGGTAAAAAGAAACAAATAGCAAGACAGAGGGAACATGGTGTTTATTCAATATTCTCTCACAGAATTCAAAGATATAGCCGTGTTAGTCTGAAGAATCAGTATGTAGAGAGATCTTGTAGCACCTTTGAGAATAAGTGAAATAAAGAAGTTAGCAGCATGAGCTTTTGGGGACTTAAGGTTACTTTCTCAGATGTATCTGAGGAAGTAGACTGAAGTCTGCAAAAGCTCATGCTACCAACTTCTTTCTTTCAGTTAGTCTCAAAGATGCTACAAGATCTCTCTACATACTCCACCTTAGTCACATTTTCTAAAACCCACCAATCTTATATTGCAAGCACTTCCTTTACAGTAAATCACCACCCAGTAATACACAACCAATTAATGCCTTCAATCCAACAAAAGCCATCCTTATTTCTTTACACTTTCATAGTTTGAATTTCACCCTTAGACTCTTGCCAAACTATTGCAAACACCCCAAATGGGCATCAATTGTTAAATTACATCGAATCTGGGGGAAGTATATATCGCCATAAAAATCTTGCTGCTAATCTTGTTCCATGCACCCTCATTTTTTTTTCTTTTTCTAGAGATCTATGTAAAAACCAAACAATTTCCCTATTTTCCCCAGTCTTGCCCCCATGACTTTGTCCTCTCTTTATTCAATGTTATTTGTGTCTTCTCTGTAGATTCCAATGGATATGATGTTCTCCCCCCCCCCCCCCCAATTCTTCCTGATTCACTTCAAAATCTCTGAAGTCCTCTTAGCCTGGCTGCAAATTTCCCTCTGTATTTTTTGTTTTGCATTCGGAGCTGTCAACTTGATCACCATGTTCCATCTGAAGTCATATTGCTTCCTCTGGTTCTCTGACTTCAGTTGTATCGAGCTAAAGTGCCATCTAAAGTTCACTCTAAAGTTTTAAAAATAGCCCCTCATCAATTGCATTTCTTCCTGTATCTCCTGCCAAATTGCCTGATCACATTCATTTTTGGGGGGTTGCATCTTTGCCATCCTTCTACTCAACACAATCTTGGTATACAAAGATAACGCATTTCCCCCCACAGCAGCAATGACACAGCCTATTCTTTTGTTATTCCAATTGCTTCCAATGTAGTACCTCTTCCAGCTTCCCATAACAAACCAATTTCTTCTTTAGTCCATTTTTTGCTTTAAAAATACTTACAAAAACAATCTTCCAACTTTAAAAAATTACATCCATCAGTTCATGTTTGTATGATCTTTATATTTTTATATGCTTTTCAAATAGGCAGTTTATTGGGGAATACAAAGGGGGAACCTTTCCTCGGGTTTAACCAACCAGTCCAGCACTAAAAGAAGCTTTCCAAAGTGGCAGGAGATCAATTAATAAATTGATCATATCTAGCTGGAACAGCTTTAGATGCCACTGTAGAAGTCTGGTGTGAATTCTTAACCATGGAACTTATTTTATTATAACTGTACTAAGGTGCATTATAAGTTGGGAAGAACTTGAAGAAACACAACAATAACCATCTTCTTACAGATATTAAGTCACAAAAATGTAGATTTTTCAACCATGAGAGGATGCTATGAAAAGATGTAAAAGTTTGGAGTGCTTCTGTTAAGTGTGTTCTGTACACCTCATGGTAATATTAAAGACATTTTGTTTGATCGTCATCATCTTAAAGGACAAACCACTCAACTCCTCCCCACTGCAGTTAACAGGGTTTAGCTTCAGCTGGATAGCTCCCTTAGTTATAGAATATAGCTATATGAAAGTGCAATGGCACCAAGTCGTGGTGAGGACTTAAGGTGATGAAATGTTTAGTGACAAAAAAGGAAACTTAAAGTGAGACTTCTTGGTTTTGGTTGAGGTTTGCCATTAATGTGCTATAGAAGACATTATTAGGTCTTCATTACCAGGTGGGTGGGGAGAGTGCTGAAATGGCTGCACTGTTATTATGGTTTAAATTTAGAGAATGCTGCTGTTCACCCAAGAATAAATGTTCCACTACAAATCTCACTTATTACATTATAAACTTGTCATAAACAGATTCAACCAAATGTAGTTGAGTTTTAATAGCACATATCTCTGTTCCAAAGATTCTCACTAGGGGCCTCTACAGACGGGTGGCTGTGGGCTGCCCCGAGAAGCCAAGGATCGGGGCTGAGGCTGCCCCACTCCTCGGCCCCAATCCACTCTTTGGCTGGCCCTGGAAGGAGCGCTAAAATAGCGCTCCTTCCTCAAGGTGTGGAAAGGGCACCGGAAGAGGTGGTGCGCGCCTCTTCTGTCGCAGCATGTCTGGACACTGCAACAGAAAGATGCCATCGGAGTGCTCGCCGTGTGCAATGGTGGGCACTCCAATGACATCCTCAGGAAGACGTTGGGGCGCCCTGCGCCTGGCTGCCCCTTCCCTTCCTTGGCTCAAAAACCCTATGGTGTTGTGTTAACTGCTGTCAAGTCCACTTTGACTTATACAGTGACTCTATGAATGAAAGACCTCCAAGTCCCCCTATCTTCAGCCACCCTGCTCAGGTCTTGCAGATTCGGAGCTTCCTTGATCAAGTCTATCCATCTGGAATGTGGTCTTCCTCTTTTCTTACTGCCTTCTGCCTTACCAAGCATTATTGTCTTCTTTACTGAGCCATGTCTTCTCATGAATGCAGCTCCCATTTCACTGTCTAAAACTATAGGTTTGTCTTCCTGTAGTTCTTCTTCAAATGAATCTGTCATCCTTTCATTTGTTTTATATAGGTCTTCCACGTATTGTTTCCATCTTCTTTTTATTTCTACTTGGTTATGTACAGTATTCCCTCAGTGGTCATATAGCATCTCCACTCTTGGTTTAAATTTCTCTTTGATATGATACCATGATAAGACAACTCAAAATGAAGATACAGTGCCAGAAGATGACACTCCCAGGTTGAGTACTGCTTTTCAACTAGAGCAGGGACCGGCAACCTATGGCCCGGTGGCCAGTTAAGGCCCCGGACTTACCGGCCCAGGCCGGAGGTTGCCGCCATCGCCGCCGCCACCGGAGCGCGTTTTCGGGTGCGCTCACGGCGATCGCCATTTTGAAAGTCAA
>JAIPUX010001232.1:151959526-151973696 GCA_020142125.1 Phrynosoma platyrhinos | reverse complement strand
TGCAACCAAGCTCAATAGGATCAGAACTGGTTTCAAGTGGGAACAACGGTCTTATAACCCGATCAGCAATTTGCTTTAAATTATAGCGGGAAAGAGACCTAAGTAAAAATGAGAAATTAAATGTGCAACCTAAGTTAAAAAGGGGCAGTGATAATCTCTGTTCTGGTCTTACTAGTACTGGCTCTGGACTGAAGCATACATATTTTTTCATTAGGCAGCTAAAAACTATTTTTTTCTCTTTTAACATCATAGCTAGTAAAACCTATTGGATAAAAAGCAGATTAAAATAGTGTCGTGGATGAACAAGTGAGGAGATGATCTGTTCTGCTGTTGTTCCTCAGCATTTACCTATTAAAAAATAAGCAGTCTTATTTTTAGTACAGCTTTAAAATGTGGGAAAGTTCTATATTAAATGCCCATACATGAATCACAAGAGGAGGGGGAAAAAGACCTCAAAACAAATGCATTCAAGATGGGATATTTCCAAATTTAGAAAAGCCTCCTGAAAATATTCCTTCCTAAAATATTGTGAATGAAGAGCAGCATTTGTACGATTGACATAATAATGTACCTGGAACAGGAAATGCAAATATTGGCTTTTTAATGGTTACTAAGGAACATTTTGCTTTGTGGCTTGTCTTATGTTTGGTTTAGCTTAAAAACAAAACAAAATAATGAAATAAAAACAGTCTTTTCTTAATATATAGTTTATAAGGGCGACAAATCAAATGCTAATTTTCTGTGCAGGGATTCCAGAGATATTGACATGCCAAAAATATACTTTGCCTCGCTTGTTCCAATTTACTCCATTTACTTGTAAGATCTGAGAGAAAAGCAGAATCCAGTTTTGCCTTTCCATTGCAGCCCACCTGATTTGGAGGGCTGTGAAACTATCTGAAACTGGTTTGCAAGAGGATTTGAAGGCTGCAAAGGGTAGGGAAAGGGAAGAACTTCTTGTGTGCTGCCAGAATCTCCTAAGGCTTATGTCATTGCAATAATCAAAAAGTAAGGTTTTTTTTGGGGGGGGGAGCCAGTGTGGGATAGTGGTTTGAGTGCTGGACCAGGATCCGATTCCCAGCTTGGTCATGAAACCCATTGGGTGACCTTGGGCATGTCACATACTCTCAGCCTCAGGGGAAGGCAGTGTCAAACTCCCTCTGAACAAATCTTGCCAAGATAACTCCATCATAGGCTTGCTTTAGGGTAGCCATAGGTCGGAAATGACTTGAAGGCACACAATAACACCAATGGGAATGCACCAGCCTCATCTCTTCCATCATCACTCACCATGTGGCACTTTCCATGCGAAGAAGAGTGTCTCTGTTACATTTAATCAGGAACCCAGAAAAATCAGGATGGAAAGCTGTAATGGAAGGGGTGAACCACCACACTTTGATTGTAATTGTTTCTTAAAACCTGGATAGAGTTATCTTGGTATCCACTGGGAGGGGAAGAGCTCCAGCCTTGATTTGTTAGAGCATGTTCCTCATGCGCCTAATAAATAATAAGAGATATTGAGTGTCCATTGAAAAGAGCCCTTGCTTCAAAGCACGTTAATCCTGATTTTTAGGCAGTAATGTGTCCTCCAAACACATTAAACTGCTTCGAGTGAGGCCTTCTTTTCAATGGATTCTCTGCCTCCTCCTCTTTTATTTATTTATTAATCATAATTTATCGTTTTATTTATTGATCAGCTAATTCAAAAGTCAGCATATCACAAAATATCTCAAAGCAAAGTTTACAATGCAGCAATATGAGAAATCCACAGGTTTGGCAAAAGGAACGCAAGCTCCTAAGATGCAGAAAGCAAAGCTGAAAAGTTTGCATCCTTTCTTATAGTGGGTGTGGATCTTCTGGAACAATTTGATAGCAGAGATAAAATTTGGCATGGTCTCTGCTTCCTTTTGGGAGGACTTGTACTGTGTTCCATCACACCGTCTCTCTCCTGTCCAGTTGTGTGTCCCCAGATTTCCATCTGAGGTCTTTGTTTCCCTTCTGCATGGGCCTCTTCAGCTCCTTGTTGACTAGTTCCCCAGTTTTCCTTGTTAATATCATCTCCAGATGTCATTGACCCAATCTGCTTTGGATTCCAGATTATTAATAATGATGATGGCAAATAAATCCAGACCTAAATACTTCTCCCTGGACAACCAATCCCCATTTGTTACATGATCATTTAACATTCCTCTTTGTGTACAGTCTTCTAATGCATTCCTAGCACAGGCAACTGAAGTGTTTCGCTGGAGAAATTCAAGGCATCTGTTGAGGTCTACATGTGGGATAGTCATGATAGCCAGGTCTGACATAAGCCTTTGGACCTGTAGTCTAGGAGCAACATGTGTTACTTCTACGTCTGTGTAGTTGGCTACATTTCGTTGTAGCTCTTGGCCTAATGGAGTCCTCAGGATTGTGTCATTTGATGCGTTGGTATGCAATTTAGTCTTGCCTGTCTAAAAGATATAGAGCAGTGGTCCCCAAACGTGCTCTTTAAGGGATTTTGGACTTGAGCTCCCAGAATCTCAGACTTTAGCCAACATGGCTGAGGCTTCTGGGAACTGAAGTCCCAAATCTCTTAAATGGCACCATTTGGGGACCACTGATATAGAGCCATGCAAAGGAGCTGAGAGATAGATGGTACCGTCCTCTTGGAGGTACAGTCCATCAGATAACATAACATGGGGAGATTGTACAACCTAGACAACGAGGAAATAGAAATAGTTAAAGAGTTCCCATACCTTGGATCAAACATTGATTAGAATGGAGACTGCATCAGGAAATCAGAAAACAGAGGAGTTTATCACACGGGGGAAATCCCATGCGGAAATGGGGCTTTAAATTAAGCAAAACCCGCAAAAGTGGGTGTTTTTTCAAATGACGTCGCTGTTAAAAGGAGGTTAATCCGAACAGAAATTAGACAAAAACTGCTTCTTTTTACTTTCGGAACTCCTTTTAACAGCGCTGGAGTTTATCACACAGAGAAATCCCGTTGATAAATTGCTTCCACTTTTGCGGGTTTTTTTCTATTTAAAGTACCGTTTCTGCATGGGGCTCCCCGTGTGATAAACTCCTAAGAATGGAAAGGCCAGCTGCGAAGGAACTAGACAAGATCATAAAGAGTAAAGATATACAACTGAGCACTAAAGTTCGAAAAGTCCAAGTCACTGTATTCCTCATCATCCTGTATGGATGCGAGAGCTGGACAGTGAAGAAAGCATATAAGAAAATTAATTCATTTGAGATAATGTGGTGTTGGGAAAGAGTACTGGGAATAACATGGGCAGTCAAAAAGACAAACAAATGGGACCTTGAACAGATCAAGCCTGAAATCTCCCTGGAAGCCAAGATGATTAAATTGAGGCTGTCATACTTTGGCCATATCATGAAAAGACATGACTTATTAGAAAAGCCAATAATGCTAGGAAGGGTTGAGGGTAGTAGAAAGAGAGGAAGACCGCACGCCAGATGGATAGACTCAGGAGATTATTGCTTGGCTTTTAAAATCAGTTTACCTCTATCTGGCTTATTCTTAATTCGGGCGGCATCCTGATTTTTTCAGACATTTTTTGCCATGCGAATACAGCCGGGGTGCATCCCCGCTTCCAAGAGGACTGTACCATCTATCTCTCAGCTCCTTTGCATGGCTCTATATCGTGGCTCTTTTCAGATCTGGGAGTTTTCTGGTTTAAGAAAATGGCCGCGAGGAGCAACTCTGGAGGTGGGGATGGACCCCGGTTGTATTCGGGCAGCAAATACAGCAGCAAAAAATGTCTTACAGTTTAAAAAGCAAAGTGATAATCTCCTTAATCAAGAAAGATAGTGGGCCTGGATTTACAGGACCTTAGCAGAGTAGTGGAGGATAGAGGGTCTTGGAGATGTCTTATCCACATGTCACCAAAAGTCGAGGTTGACTTAAGGGCAGTTAACAAACAACAACATTGGTAAGTGTTACCTTGAAGTAGAAGGCTAACACTTCTTGAAAAATACTAAGCTTGTAGGCAGAGATGGGCAACTTTTGGCCCTTTGGAGGTTGTCCGCCTGTATCTCCCATCAGCCGTAGCCAGTATGGCCCAATAGTAAGGTATGCCAGGAGTTCGAGTCCAGTATCAGAAGCAGTTTGACCCTGATTTTAGACCTTCTGTTAGAAAAACTTTGTGCCATTCTCATGCTGAAATAATTATTGCTAACATTGAAAATGTCTCCTGAATTCCATACGTTCAGCATTTACAAAGATCTGTAGATATACTTTGGGGCATGTAAAATGTCAGTCTTTTAAAAAAGGAAAATCATCTGTGGAAAATAATTCTACAATCATCACACTTTCATCCCCTCTAGTGGAAATTCCCCTTCCTTAAATTGTATATGCATTAGTGTGGACCTTGGGAAATGTACTTCTTTGGACTACAGCTCTCAGAATTCTCTAGCTAAGAGTGGGGGACTCTGGGAAGTGTAGTCCAGAAAAGATCTGCAGCAGCACTGTACACAATGTCCTTATGATCTGGATTTGCATATTGGTCCTAAGCATCTTTACTCAAGATTTAGCGTCTTTGCTAATAATTTTTACTCAAGAAATGGGAATTAATTCTGATAAGTAAAGGGGGTTGCAGACTGCCAGAAATAGTGCAAATTGAGTCCACTTTTAGGGTTAGGGTTAGTGCTTGGGAATCATGGGAATTGTTTTTTTCCTGAGACATTGAGCCTTCTCTGTCAGAAAGCTCTGGTGCCACAATAAAATATAGTTCCCATGATTCCCTAACCCTAACCCTAACCCTAAAAGTGGACTCAATTTGCACTATTTCTGGCAGTCTGCAACCCCCCTAAGTCTGAAATTGCAAGGTCTAAGTGTGATCTTGTTCAATGTATCAGACAATATTCTGGATGCCATTCCAGGTAGCTATTCAAATAATCAATAATTTTGGGTCATGGGGAGATGGAACTGTGCAGTTTATCACACAGGAGAGAAGCACCCAAATCCCATGGATAAATGGGATTTAAATCCAGGAATATCCTGCAAAAGTGGAAATGTTTTCAGATGATGCCAGGCTAATTAAGCATTAATGTGACATTAAACCATGCGGAAAGTTGCAAAATTGCGCCGCTTTTTACTTTTGGGAAAATCCCAAAAGCAGCACGATTTTGCCCACTTTCTGCACAGATTAATGTTGCTTTAATGCTCAATTAGCCCAACATGTCTGAAAAGAATCCCGCTTTTGTGGGATATTCATTCTCGGGATTTAAACCCCATTTATCCATGGGATTTAGATGCTTTGCCTCCCATGTGATAAACTCCTTAGACTAGTCCTTAAACTGGTCCATTATGTTTCAGACATAATGGTGGCCTAAGGGGACACTGGATACTTCCTTATGCAAATGTGTAAAAATTACAGCCATAGGTGTAACTTAAGAGTCTCACGACTATAATGTCCCAAAAGAATTCCAACCTGTTTCCCCCTCCTGTGAAATTTGACCTTAATTTGCTTACAGAGAAGGTTCAAAATGCTAGAAATACCTACATATAAGGGATATTTTTATTTAAATTAATACAGATGGGTCAAATAAATGAGCCATGTTACAGGAGAAAATAAAAATATGAGGGCACTCAGCTGGGGGAAGTGTCCTTTATCTGAAACAAGGTAAGCAGTTAAAGTAATATATCTTTTAGAATATGTATTTTGAAGACCTAACGCAGTATAGGCTTTAGGCATTATTATGAGAGGTTAGGAAGTGTTAAGGGATTTTGGAAATTCAGTTTAAGACTCTCTTTTCGTTTAAAGACTCTCAAGAGAGACAGCATCTCTCAGGCTTGTTAGCACCATTATTTTTTCAGCCCTTGTCAGATAGTTCCCAGATTGCTGCGGCTGCTTTTGAGTTCTTCTCCTAGAATAAATATTTTTAATGACTAATTCCAGACATCCTGAATGGAGTCCAAGTTGTAGGAAACTTGTGCAGACTGCAGTCATCTTGAATCACTATTAATTCACTTCTTGCACTCCAAGCAACAAAACATTTATGGACTGAATCAAGTATAATTTTGTTAACAGCAATAGCAATTGCAACTGGATAGCCTCTTGGGATTTGGCTCTGTTTGCCTTTAATAGATCAGTATGTGCATTTCAGGAATCTAAAAGGTTGTCCGTCTTCTTGAGCTTTTTATACATACAGTCACTCAAAGATAGGAAAGTTTGGGTTAATGTGTTTAGACAATAGTTTGAAAGCTAAAAAATGCAATCCGAACACAGAAGGGGGAATTTATTATGATGATTATAGATTTCTCTTTAAACTCAATGGATAGCTGTCTTACCTGAATTACGCTGAAGGTAAAAACCTTACCTGGATGAAGCTGGAAAATATAATTCGTGTTTTATTCTGCCAGATTTCTTTTGTGAAATTTGGAGGAAAGGTAACAACTGCATTAAATTTTGAAATACCATTTCCCAACCACCTCACTAAAGAATATTCCTTTGCTTAACTAATCCTGGGTATACTTTATAATTTCATTCCTTATTTCTTTTCCCCCACCTTTTAATGTTTACAATTTCCCAACTGCATCCTATAAAATCCCCTGGTTATGACCTTCAAAATCCAGTTTCATGGGACGGATAAGGAGTCTCTATGAGGTGTCAGGTTAAAATAAAAAGCTCCAGTGTTGTTGTGGAACAAATGTTGATAAGCCGTGCTGATATTAAAAAGGCTTTATTTATCTTTCTTGATGCATTTCGGGGGGCGGGGAGGCTTTTTTCAAGAGCTGGTTCTTCTGTTCCTCTCTTTGTGGACAGAGTTTCAATGCAGAAAGTGTCGAGCAAGAAACCTTTTTAATATCAGCACAGCTTATCAGTGTTTGTTCCACAACACTGGAGCACATCTCTCCTTTTCTAGCCTAAAAAACAACACAAGCCAACCAAGTTTATCACACTCACATCCATACATGATGATGAGGAATACAGCGAGTGGCTTGGACGATTCTAACTTTAGTGCTCAGTCGTATATCTTTACTCTTTATGATCTTGTCTAGTTCCTTCATAGCTGCCCTTTCCATTCCTAGGAGTTTATCACACGGGACGGATCCCGTTCAGAAACTGGATTTAAAGTGAAAACAACCTGCAAAATTGGGTTGTTTTTCACACAATGTTTGGGGTTAACCCGAATAGAAAGTAGAAACAACCTGCAAAAGCGGGTTGTTTTTCACACGACATTGGCATCAAGGAGAAATAACGCAACTTTAATCTGAACGGAAAGTCGCCAAAACCCTCTCCTTTTTACTTTTAGGAACTTAACGAAAGTAAAAAGGGGCGAGTTTTGGCAAATTTCCATTCGAGTTAATGTTGTGTTACTTATTCTTTGCACGAACACATCTGAAAAACAACTCACTTTTGTGGGGGAGGGTGGATTTTTAAATCCTGTTTCTGCATGGGATTTAATCAATTTGCCTCTGTGTGATAAGGTCCAACTACCTGAATACAGAGAAGACTACCACCTCACAGTCTACATTGACTAATTGTTGGTGTTACTTTGCAATTACAGTGGGCCCTTAGCATCCATTGGGGTTTGATTCCAGAACCCCCATGGATATCAAAACCCGAGGATGCTCAAATCCTATTATATACAGTTGGATAGTAAAATGGTAAAATCAAGGTTTGCTTTATGGACTTTTTTTGGGGGGGGGATATTTTCAAGCAGTAGATGATTGAATCCATCGATAGAGAAGGCCAACTATATTTCAGTCCCAAACAAATATTTGCATTTGTAAAACGAGCTGGGAAGTACAAATGTGTATGTCTCTAACTGAATTTATTCTGGAATTCAGTTAATGCTGAAAGTCCAATTTAAGTCCATCAATTAAGTTTTAAAAAATAATTTAATTAAGTTACTTCTGTTGTTAGAAAATTTCTCACTCGTGAATTAATTGATTTTAATTAGTCAGCTGCTATCACTGCAGTGGCTCAAATTCGAAGTTGCCTAGCCTTCCCTTAGAGGCATGTTTGCACTGCCTGAAAAATATTTATTGGGGAAAAAAAGATTTTTCAGTTTGTGGAAAAAACTTCCATTTAAAGCAGGGGTGAACAAAATGCAGCTTGCAGGCCATATGAAGCTCCTCAGGGACCCCAGAATCAAAATATATCTTTCCTTTTTTTTGTCCCCAAATACTCTCTAAGGTGCATGGGAAGGATCTTGGCCATTTAAGGTCCAAGAAGACCCTTTTTAAAAACCAGACGTAAAGCAGAAGTTACTTCTAATTATTCCCTCTTTTGCAAAAAGGTCTCTTCTGGGCCTAAATTGGTTCAGGGGGCTGTGATAACATGCCCCCACAGTACCTAGAGGCTGTCAGGGGGCATTTGGGGGAAACATTTATGTAGTTCTTTGCAGGGGGGGATTATGTGGCAGGTGGGTATGGCCCCCAAGGTTTTCTATGGGGCTAGGGCACCCCTTTAGTATCCTGCTGCCCACCCCTGATTCTTTTAGGGGCTACCTTTTTTACCAAATGAGGGGGATCTGGGGTCCTCCAGTCAAATGGTAGTGTGGCTCTAAACTCCACATATCCATGATACCTAGGAGTTTATCACACGGAGGCAAATTGCTTAAATCCTGTGCAGAAACGGGATTTAATAATAATAATAATTAAAAAAAACCACACTGCAAAAGTGGGTTTTTCAGACGTATTCGTGTAAAGGGGGAAGAACACGACATTAACCCGAACAGAAAGTCACCAAAACCTGCTCTTTTTTACTTTCAGAAGTTCACAAAAGTAAAAAGGAGCAGATTCTGGTGACTTTCCATTTGGATTAATGTCACGTTATTTCTCCTTGATGCCAACATTGTGTGAAAAACAACCCGCTTTTGCGGGTTATTTCTAGTTTCTGTTTGGGATAACCCTGAATGTCGTGTGAAAAGCAACCTGCTTTTGCGGGTTGTTTTCACTTTAAATCTACTTTCTGCATAGGGTCCGTCCTGTGTGATAAACTCCCTAGCTCTGCCCAGTCACAATTCCCTCCTGGTTTAAGGTGAATACATCTATGTTGTTTAATAGCCTAAAGATTATATCTTAGGACTTTATCACACAGGGAAAATCCCTTACAGAAATGGGATTTAAATAGAAAAAAAACCTGCAAAAGTGGATAGATTTTCACACAACGTCAATGTTAAACTGTGCTTAACCTGAACGGAAAGTAGTCAAAAGTTGCTTCTTTTTACTTTCGAAAAATCCTGAAAGTTAAAAGAAGTGGCTTTTGACTACTTTCCGTTTGGGTTAAACACACTTTAATATCAATGTGTATGAAAATCTACCCGCTTTTGCTGATTTTCCTCACCTTTTAAATCCCGTTTCTGTATGGGATTTTCCCTGTATGATAAAGTCCTTAGATATATCTATTACCTATATATTAGGTAATGTTATTTTTTTAAAAAGTAATTTTATGGCCTCAGTCCAATATCCCATAAATATCCACAGACACAGGTCTATGCTATACTGAGCCATTTACCCTGCCGCCAGTTTATTTTAAAACTCTCGAAGCTGCCCTGCACAGCCATCCTGTGCTTTGTGGCAAGCAGACAGGGTCAGATAAGCATCTGGCTATGTTCCCATATCTAGACATGAAATGATCACAGCAGTGCTGAGTCTCGAGGAGTACTGTTCTCCACATATGGTCTTCGTTGTTCCTGAATTTTGGGCATGAGCCTGCCACAATTCTTTCAAACCCTATTGATTAATTGGAGAAGGATCCTGGCAGATCTCAACACTGATGTCATCATTTGACATCTGGATCTCAGACGTAGCCAAAAGTTTTGCCTAACCTGGCTGCTCAGTGTGAAGCACAAAATAATAATAATAATAATAATAATAATAATAATAATAATAATAATAATAATGGCTGTGCAGGGCAGGTTCAGGGGCTTTTCAGAAAGCCTGGGGAGAAAGGAATACCAATCTGTGCAGTGCCCAAAAAGAGAATATCCACATGCACAAGGGAAACGTAGGCGTGAGTATGTTTCTAACAGAGTGCTTGACATTGTCTAATTCAAAGGTAGGCAACCTTTTTGAGCTGGGGGCCAGGTTGCTGTCCCTCAGACAACTGGGGGGGCTGAAGCACCAAAAATAAATAAATAAATAAATAAATAAATAAATAAAATTAAAAAATATGCATGCACACTCTTTCACCCCCAGAAAAGCCATGGAAAAACCCCTGTGGAGATTTTGCCAAGAAAACCCCAAGAACAAGTAGTAATAACAATAATCAATATCATCATGGCGGGCGGTGGCGGCGGCGGCGGCAGGATCGGCCTGGGGCCGGTCCAAAGGCCTCGGGGGGCCACATCCGGCCCCCGGGCCTTAGGTTGCCTACCCCTGGTCTAATTCAATGCTAAATCAAATGCCAGGGATTAAGCGAAAAGAAGTAACACTGTGAGAATTGTTTTTAAATGTGGTTTGTCATGCATTGCTTTTTTGTTCCTTTTATTTTTAAGCTGGGGGTCCGTATATCAAAAGAATGTATCCTAGAATATATTAGAATAAATTGGAATATATCCTAATTTTTAATCCCCTCAGAATGTCTCAATAAAAAATTTTAGCCCCAAAAAGTAACAAGGAAAAGTAATGAATAATTGTTGCTTGTTTGATGGGGAAATGTAATGATGTCACCAGTTATTATGTTATTTAATGAGGAAGGTAATTGTCCTTCATTACACTGGAAAGCAATGTATGACAAGTAAGACATTGCTCATAATATGTTACTTCCAAGCTCTGCTTAAACTAGCTCATTTTAAGTAATAATTAAATTAATCCTCATATAGCTATCTTCTTTTAGAGCCAGTGTAATACACTCACTACATTAAACCCCATTGTCTGCAGTACCAAAAATCTGGTCTCAATTTTCTGTGAATTTTGATCACGATCCTGCCAAAGTGCTTAAAAATCCTATTAATTCATTGGGGAAGATTTATAGCAGGCACTGAACAGGAGTTTGGTTAGCTTCTCCAGATCACACTCTATTTCCAAAGTTTTCTCTGGGCTCAGGCTCCCCCCTACCTACAATTTCCAACACTGATCCTGAGGATATTTAATTAGAGATAAATCCTATTGAAAAGGTAGGCCTAAATCCAACTGTTAGTCCCAACTAGAATAGACCCACTGAGTCAAAGGCAACTTGTTAAGTCAACACTTATGCAAGGTGTGTTGATTCAATGGGGTCTTTCCTGGTTTGAACAAAAAAATAGATATTTGTTTTGTTAGAATCATAGGAGCTTATCACATTGGTTATTAAACCGGCTTACCTCTCCCGGCTTAAATTTTAAATCGGGTGGCATCTGGACCCTATCACAGGGATTTTGCTGTCCGTCGCCTGGTTCCATCCCAGGTCCATCCCCCATTCCCAGGAGCTCTCCAGCAGCCATTTTCTTAAGCCGGAAAACTTCCAGTTTTGAAAAGAGGTGCGTTGAGCACCCCTGGGAGCAGGGATGGACCTGGGATGGACCCAGGCGGCAGATTCGGTGGCAAAATCCCTGCGATAGGGTCTGGATGCCACCCGATTTAAAATTTAAGCTGGGAGAGGTAAGCTGGTTTAATAATCAATGCAATAAACTCCATAGAGTTGGAAGAGACCAGAAGAGCCATCCAGTCCAAGTCCAATCTGCCATGCAGGAATACATAATCAAGGCACCCTCGAAAGATGGTCATCCAGCCTCTTTTTAAAAACTTCCAAAGAAGGGGATTCTACTACACTCTGGGGTAGCATATTCCACAGTTGAGGAGCTCTTACCATCAGGAAGTTCATCTCCATGTTTAAGTGGAATCTCTTTTCCTGTAGTTTGAATCCAGTTGTTCCATGTCCTGGTCTCTGGAGCAGCAGAAAACAAGGTTACTCCACCTTCAATATGACGTCCTTTCAAATATTTGACATGGCTGTCATGTCACCTCTTAAACTTCTCTTTCCCAGGTGAAACATACCAAGCTCCCTGAACCACTCTTCATAGGACATGGCTTCCAGATCTTTTACCATTTTTGGCTGGATCCACATCCTCTGGATGTGCTCCAGCTTGTCAATATCCCTCTTGAATTTTGTGCCTGGAACTGGACACAGTATTGTTGTTGTGTACCTTCAGGTCCTTTCTGGCTTATGGCAACCCTAAGTCAACCCAGTGGGTTTCCATGGTCAAGCAGAGAATTGAACCCTGAATAGACCTTACTTTGTCACAATTAATTCCAGTCACATTTCTTTGGGCAGAACTAAAAGCGAAAATACTATGTTCCATGCAGCTCATCCCACTCACCATTATCTTAAGAAAATGGGCTCACCATTATCTTAAAAAAATGCACTAGCAAAAGCAGGAATCTTCAGGTCAAGACTGGCAGAGAGGACAGGTGTGCTGTTTACCCCTTTCCCAACTCCTTTTCTGCTCCACCATCCTGCTTTCATACCCATAAGGACAAAAGATACAGCGATTTATATATCCCCCCCCCGGAGAAAAGTAGCTTGGAAAAGGTGATTCTGGACCTTATCCCACGCTGCTCTCAAAAGTGGCAAGAAACCGATATGAGCATCATTGCAGTACTATAGCACTAGTATAATATGGCGCTAGCGCTATAATAGCGCTATGGATAAGGTAGCGTTATTGCAATGCCCGATGAAACCGACATTCAAAAGAACCCGAATGATGCTGCATTCCGAGCGGTTTCTTGTTGGATTCTGAGCGACGTCGTGGGATCACCCGGAAAACTATAGCGCTATAGCGCCTGATTCTTAGCGGATTCTGAGCGACGTCGTGGGATCACCCGGAAAACTAGCGCTATAGCGCCTGATTCCATGTGGATTCTTGCTGCTTTTGGCCCCGTGGGATAAGGTCCTCTGTCTAGAAAGATTTCTCAAAGAAGTGTCCCCCAAAGGCCTTTTCTTGTAAGGGAAGGACATCCCAAAAGAAAGAGAAAATCACAGTTTCACTCAACAGACAGTTTGGGTCTCACGCCAAAAACTGATTCACCTCCAAGTAAACAAGGACAAAACTGATTCACCTCCAAGTAAACAAGGATTGCAAATTTAAATTTATGTCAAGTGAGGCCATCAAGTCAAATAAACTATTCAGTTATAATTTCCAATACCATAGAAGAAGCAGTTGAGAGCAAATAATGTATTGTACTGAAACTATTGTTTCCTAGATACAAACTGCACTCCTTCTAAGTCTGAAACTTGGCATTATGTTTGCTTATTGTCCATTGTTTTGTCTAGTGACTATTTTATATATTAAAATGGTGCTTGTTTTTCAAATAATTATGCTGGATTTTCTAAGGCTCCGTGTGATGCTGCCTGCAAGCCAAGCTTACGTGCCAATAGTCAAAGCCAAAAATGTACTTTCGCATTGTAAAAGCAGAGTGTTGGGATGAGCACCATATGAAGTGCAGACTAGCCTTCATTCGTTGGCAGCTTTGTTAGGTAATATTAGCCTTAATACTTCTTGCCATCAATTCCTTGCATCTTTGTTCTCCGCATCTATAGTCCAGACTGTCAGATGGGGGATCATTGTCAGTTAAGAAGTAGGATGGGTGCAATTAAGACTGGGGACTGGATTTCTGCACAGATAGGCTTCATAGTGCAAAGCAAATATACACTCTGTTTCCCATATGGGCATGAACTGCAGATCTTTGGATCAAGCACTTGTGCTCCACTTGAAGCCAAGGGTCACTTTTCAGCCTTTTTACAGAGCAGCCATCCATGGAGCTTCATGCCTGATCTATCCCCTTCTGGCCCAAAGTGTGGATCATTCCACAGAGCTTGGCTCTGAAGTATGCCTAATTCTTTCCAGTCTGCCTTTATTAGAGAATTTGAGGAAAGGAAAGAGCGGTTGTTGTAATTTTTTTTCAGAGTTTAAAAAAAAATCTTCCTCTTGGTCTCCCGACTTTTAACAGAAACAATATCTATAACCTTTAAGTTGGCAAATGTCTTCTTTTATGGCCAGCCCTACCATAAGGCAGAGTGAGGCAGCAGATTTTGGGTGTTGCAAGAAATGGCTATTTAATTAGTAGTTGATGAAGTTTTACTTTGAAGGATGGGGAGAAGTATTGTTTTATGTGCCAAAACAACTTGGCTGTTCCTGGAGCACTACACATTTTAACATAGTCATTAGAGGGCAGCATTTGCTGTGCCTTGGGAAGCAAAATGTCTTGGAATGATTGCTGATGACTTGGGGA
>JAIPUX010001232.1:151907916-151918408 GCA_020142125.1 Phrynosoma platyrhinos | reverse complement strand
TTTTAATAAATACGCATTTATCAAAATATTTGCAAGACAATTCATTTCCAACAGCTGTAAAGTCACAAAGTGCATAAAAGCCTGAAGGCAGTCCAAGTGTACTTGAGGAGAACAGTCTTTTGTTAGGATAGTAGAACAATACAGTATAAGCATTTACTGTAGTAATGCTGATCTTGTGAGATCTTCCTACGGTGTTTCTGGTAAATACAATAGGAGTTCAAAAGTTACGAAAGGTTCTTTAAATATAATGGATCTCACCAAGAAGAATGGATGAATTGCAAACACAACAATACCTGAAACAGAGCAGGTTTGACATATGGATCTAATAACCATTGGAGATCACCCACTGAAATATTTTGCAGAGATTTTATCTATGAAATTCTCTAGCAGGACTGCTGAATGAGATACATCACAAATTTATATTGTAGTCTTGTTTGCAATAACCACCACCCTGCTTCAAGCCTGCTAAATAATGCCACTTTTTGCTTAACCCCCCCAAAAAAAACAATGCAATGCAATGCATTTTAAAAGTTGAAGACAGAAGCTCAGAGAGAATCATATATATTCAAGTAGAAACAACATGAGGTGCAATAATGAGATGTAATCTGCACTTAAAACTCTTCTGCAATAGAACAGCTGTCATTCAGCAAAAGAACAAAAAACAACCCCAAATCAATTAAAATGCTGACAATTTGGAGTACCAAACGTATGATGCTACTTTATGAGCAGGTTTCAAATACAATTCAAATGGTCATAGCACTGCTTTCTAAAAGAAAGAAAAACCTTATTATCAATGAAAATCAAAGCTCTCAGGAGGAATTATTCAGCCAGAAGAATCCTGATTTTTAAAATTGCCAATCAAAAGTGCTTAACCACAACACTATTATTTTAGTTTCAGTGTTTTTATTGATGAGGTCGTTTCACTTGGACATCAGGACTCTGCAGTTTTTTTAAATTAAAAAAAGAGACAAAATGAAAAACCTGAGGCTCTCTTGAATATTCCTTGCCTAAGAAAACCCTATGAAATTCATGGGGTTGCCATCAGTCGACAAGCTACCTTGAAGTCGCATACACACACAGTTGTAGTACATGAGCACACATACACACATATATATGAACAGGTTGCTTACCTGTAACTGTTACATATACCAACCTACACAAAAATAAGCATAAAGGCTTTTTTATTCCACCACCATAGTCATTCAAGTTTGTAACAGACCTCATTGATAACATAAAGCAAACCAAAATTCTGCATAAACTGCTGAGTGAGATATTTTTGATTACTTTCAGGGACAATTAATTCTTTTTCTGGCAAAGACAAAAAGAGACCTTTAGTAATAATTCTTTTTAAACCAGTAAAATAAGGATACAGTCAAAGTATTAAGGAGAAAAACAACAACACTAGAATGAAAAGAGGATTGATCAGTGAACTCAAGGGTCCCTAGTTTGTGGTATTTGTTTCTGAAATCAGTTCAGCATTTCTAAGACACATTTGTACCATTGAGCCAAATGTGAGCTTTCGCTAACCAAATCAGCAAAAAAAAGCTAATATCAATTGTTTTGTGTTCTAGTAATTTGAAAATAAAATTTCAATCTGCTTTTTCTGGTGCTTTGCATGAAATAGGACAATACAACATCATCCATGTTGATAGAAAGGTAATTGCATATTACAATATTAATTGTACATGGTTGTTTCCTCTCAATATCAAATGTTTTTAGTATATTAAACCAACTGCAGGTAGGCATATTCCACCTACATTAGTGGCACATAAAGAAGGCTGGATAATTACAAAACTAGGTTCAGAATTTGGTACCAAACATTATTCTTGGATCAGAATAATTGAAAACCCATTTTCCAGGCACCAGAGCAAGTGAGATTATAGTGAATTCTCCATCGCAGATGGAGAAAATCCTCAATATCATATCTGGTGTTCTGACATATCTAAAGATAATACTAAATTGCCCATGGCATCCTAATGTAATGTTGCAGTCTATTATAGGGTATGCCATCTATTTTGGTTATGTTGTGAAATTCAGGAATTCTGCAATTTCAGCATTTCCTTCTTACATTTTCTTTAGTGCAGAATAGGTTGAACCAGGAAAGGTGTCAGATTCTATTGCAGTTTTCTGGTGATGATGTTTCAAGTTACATTTATAGCACAATCTTATACATACCTATTCAGGCGACTTACTCCCAAGTAAATTCATGTAGCATTGCACCCCCTTCAAGAGGAGCATCCTACAGAAGATCACTTTCAGGAGAATGGCATAAAAGCAAGTTGTGCTTGACTGAAAAGTGATTTTGCATATTTGCAAAAACTTGTGTACCAGGGGAGTACAAAAATATCCTGTACTTAGAAGATAGTTCTCAAAAGAAAAGTTAAATCTCAGGTTTCAAAGATAATCCTACAAATACCAGCCAAGGACATTATCAAAATGCATATACAGTTGCCCCTCCATTTTCACAGGGGATCCGTTCTAGACCCCCCCCCAAAATGGGAAATCACCAATATTCACCCCACCTGCGCACCCCATTTTATCCTCCTCCATTTGCCGCCCACAAACAGGCGAGGGACGCAGACTCCAAGTACGCAAAAATGGAGGGGTGACTGTATTTTTCATAATCTCCAAGGGACTATCTTCATATATCAGGATTCTATTTCAAATTATCAACTTCTAGTATGGACATGGCACATGAAATGCTATTTCCACCAAATTATATTTTACCATAGCTTTTGCCTTGTGGTGAGACTGGAGTACATACAGTACTACTTACAACCAACTTCATTATTATTGTAAATATGTGGATAATTAAGGTACAATATTCAGCATTGCTAATTAGTAATGAAGTAACAGGATTTTCTTTCCATTATGATAAAAATTACCTGTCAAGCAACATATCACAAGTGGCATTTTGGATCCTATCCATTTCATAATTTTTCTTAATAGCTTGAAAGACATTATAACACTAGCAAGTACATTTCTATACCACGTATCAGTGCACTTAAGCACTCCCTAAGTGGTTTACAATGTGTAAGCTAATTGTCCCTAACAAGCTGGGTACTCATTTTAGTGACCTTGGAAGGATGCAAGCCTGAGCCTCTGGCTGGTATTGAACTCACAACCTTATGGTTTTTAAGTAAGTGGCTGCAGTACAGGCATTTAACCACTGTGCCACCAGGGCTGTTATCTCAGGTATATTATATTAGGAACACTATTCTTCTCTTCTCTAAAGCTCATGAAGGGCAAAAGCACTACAATTTCAAATTTGGATTTTTACCTCACTGCAGTGTATATTTACCACACAAAATATAGCAGACGACAATATTTAACTTCAAAATATTGTGCTAATAAATTTTGATAGGCAGTATGTCTTTAAAAATTCTCAATTCAGATTACAATTGCCATTTTCAGAATTTTAGTTGAGTTATAAATTAAGGTGCTATTATATGTCAGTCTATACATTAATATAGTTGTTTTAACACTAAGTATTCATGAATCAGACAAAAGTTCAGACTTAAACGCCTGTCTTTTCTGAGCCATATCAAATTCTTCTCAACCTTGAAAATTGCAGACGTTTATCACCAAAAGCATAACAGTTCTAGCTTGAAATAAATTTCCCTATACTCATGTATCTAAGTTACTCCATATAGCAAAGTATGACCCACAAGGTATATGCTTTGAAAGATCTAGCAGCTGATGGGGTGGAATCACAGCACTTTATCCCCAAAATCAATGTATGTGTGGAAAGCTTGAACCTTAACACTGAACCAATATGAAAAGGTGAATGGGGAGCAAGAATGGCATGCTTATCATTAGAACACACCATGGAAGTTGTTTACTTTATACTCTTCTGGCTTACTTAGCCATATCAACAAGCATTTTTGAAAGCATCAGTATACTTTATAATTTTTCCATGTGTGTCAAAATTCAGTGCTATTATGTCAATATACCAATTTCTCAAAAAATGTCACATGGCTTAAATTAACTGCCAACTGAAACACTTTAAGTTTTTTATTGACTTCCATGGGCTTTGTTTGTGCCCCCACTAACAACAGTACATATTATCCCATTAAAGACTGCTTTCTTTTAAAGACATGGACATAATCGAACTAGTAAGTATTCTCCAGTGTGGGGAAGGTGCATATACACCAACACGTATTTCCAGAGTTATTGTAATCTCTCTGAAATTGTTAAAATGCCGACATTCAGAAAGTGAAGATACATAACATGACATCTGTAAATATGCTGGACAGGGAAGAATGAGAGAGAATGATACTCATACTTTTAAAAATACAAAAACAGGAAAGATAGTCAGTTGTGGTTTTTTGGTTGGTTTTTTTTTTAGAAATCACTGTTACAAAATTTCAGATAAAAATGTACTGGACAGAGTCCCTTTAATATAATATACATTTAAAATGAGGAAGTAAATTTAAGATTACAAATAACCCTTGATAACTCTTAGTTTAGAAACAATCCCTCAAACATTGCTGTACACAAGTTCCATTTATTTTGCATTGACCTGCACAGAAGCCTGGAACAAATAGGCCTAAAACAAATGGAGGTTGCACAGCAGCAATGTTTGGCAGACTCTCCCTCAAGCCAGCCAGGAAGGTATAATTCTTGGCCAATGTTCACTATTGCCTTGCAGGAATTTGCCACTTTTAAAAGAATTTTGCAAACTCACACATCATTAATGCTTTCAGATTGTATTTTGTACATTCAGAAATTTGAGATTCACTGGTACCAATTTTCTAAACTGGAGCTGTTATGTACAATAACAGACAACTCAGTTCCATTCAAACTGTTATCCAATTGCCCTCAGTGAAATACAGGATACAGAGTTCCCTATTTTTTCCTAACTATAACAACCTTCAATATAGTAGGTAGTGTTTGAACACCATTATTTTTTAAAATCTAAAAGTTATCAAATTATTTTGAAGGGCATACTTAGAATGTATCATAATCAGATTACAAACATTTTGCTGGAGCCATAAGAACTCAATGTTTAAAACAAAACAGAAACCAGAATGATCTCTTCATTCTACATAACACTAACACCATTTTAGAAAAAGATGAAACAATATTAACCAAGAATGGGAGTGGTGTGGGGGGTGGGAAGACAGGCTCAGTTCAGAAATCATGGCCAAACTGTGGTTTGGTTGTTAGAAATGTATTTCGTGCTCAAACTGTGGTATTTAGTTTGGAGGCAAACTATGGCGAGCAGTAACCATCAATTGTGCAGGGGAGCCACTGCTTCAAATTACTGACTAGGAAGAATAAGAGGGAAACTAAGCACATAAGGGGAAGAGAGAATGCATGAATCTGGAGCACAGTCCTGGAGGTCAATCTGCTAGTTAATGGTAAGATCTGAATTGAGCCACACTCTAATCAGTCTTTCTGGTCTTATTTAAAGAAACAACTTGTTCCAGGCAGTCTTCACTTTATAATGGGGACAGAAGAGAGAGGAAAAGTTGTGCACAAACAGTTGTATATCCCTCCCTTGACTTCTAAGTTCATGGCTTGCGAAGAAGGAATTAAAGAAGTTACATTTTGGACCCTTATAATACTCCACAATGCTAGAAATTTCAAACAAAGGTAACTCCAGATGATGTGATTAAATTTTGAGATGACTAGCTCAAGAATGGCACAGAATTGCAAACATGATGCTGTAAAGAAATATGTGTTTTTATACAGCCCAACATAAATTGTTATAATCACTACTTTGACATATCCAATAGCACAGAAACACAAGGCTGTGGAGACCAATTATCCCCTTCCTTCATTAAAATGGTTCATTTTTATCAGCAGCATATGCATTTACATTGGTTTAGTTTGGCTTGTAACTATTAGCAAATTCCCTGCCTTCTATATTCTTAAATTCCTGCCATTTTGTTCCCATGGCAGCCTCTTATTGATGGGTGCAGGATGAAACCATACAGGTAATCTTAAATCTTTAAAGTGCCAGCACACAGAATAAATGGGATCAGAGCAGCAGAAGACAGTACCATGGATCTGATGGGGGTGGCAAAAATCAGACCACAGTTCTATATTCTGAATTTTGAAATCAAACATGCACGGTCCTTGGCTAGAAGAGTTTGACACTAGTAAGCGCTAGCCATTGAATCTAATGCCCCAACATTTTTTTAGACGCTTGTAGAAATCAATAATTTACACTTTTTGAAACATTATTGCTTCAGCAAACAGTTCAGTCTAGAAATACACTGCACTTCTGTATGGCCTGGGTGTGAATGAATAGAAATTGAAAGTAAAATTACACATGAGCTTCTCTTGCAACTCACACAGACATAATACTCTCAGCACACACGGGCTGCAAACAGGTACTTGGCAGCTTAATGCCAATATTCTTAACAAGTTCTGAGGACTGAAAGCTTGCCTTAGAATTTTCATCTAACTCACACATCAGCTCTTCTCATTTTAATTTGTTTTAAATTAAGGCAATGAAATGGCTACAGTTCCTAAAGTTCATATCAGGGCAAACAAAAATATACACCTTTCTTCTTTCTGAACTTTAGGGCAGCAGCATATAATGTAGAAATTTGTATTACACAAACATGCAACACCAGGTTGATGTAAAAACAACAACAAACAAACTAAAAAAAAAAACTAAACCCAAGTTAAAAAATATCATTTGGTGGTTTTCTTCTTTTTCTTCTTCACTGGATTACATATACAGTTTTCAGAGAGGAAAAATAAAGTTTAGGATTGTTTTAGAGTTCTGTATGTGTCTAAATCACACATTAGGAGGGTTTATAGCGATAGTGAAAAATCTTTTAGGAGTCTGAATCATCATTATTTGAGGCTATTTGGGAGAAGGCACTGATTCTTGTTTTTACGGTGCCCATATCTGTATGCACTTGTGGAATTTTTTTTGAGATTTCAGTTTTTCTGTTTATTCTGTACAACATAAGAAGGTATGACAGACTGTGGCTAACACATTTAGCAGAAGCTGATTTTAGAGTTGACATCTCTACTCCACTCCCCTACTGTATATCAAAACTTCCAGGCTCTCTAAAATCTTAGATGGCTGTGAAAAACCCAGAAACAGGCATTACGATTAAGTCAGCTTTCAGCATTTTTTCAGTGCATTTTGCAGAAAGGGTCTACGTTAGGCATACAGTTCTGGTGTTTATTTTACACAGAGGAGACCACCAACATTTGACATAAAGTCTTCTAAACTTTTGAGGAAGGCCATCTTCTGCTTACGGTCCAGCGTAGGCGGAGTGCTGCTTGCAGTAAGCTTGTTGAAGGCATCTGCTAATCGCTGGTAAATAATTGGATCTTGTTGACTTGATAATAAGGTTTCAACTAATTCAGAATATTCAGCCTGTGAGGAAGAGAAGTATTATTACACAATAGAACCAAGTGACAACAACCGCAAATGTCATTAACAAAAAATTGGCAATTATGTAGTAAATTTCAAAGAACTTCACATACCCTTTCTCAGCAATACTTACAAAAATGCATTTGAGCTAAGTTAATATTCTTTCCTTATGACAGATTTTGGGAACAGGGGTAGATACTGTAAGACTGGAAAGGGTGACCTGCCTGAGGCCACAAAGATAACTGCTGGTGGAAAGGAAAACTGGCAGCCATTTCTCACTTGCTGCATGCATAGAGAAGCTGGGAAGGGGAATCCTTGCCATTATATTCTGGGTGAAAATGAGGAATATAAAAGTAGAATCTGTATACTAGTGCACTTAATTCCTTATTTTTTACGCTGAAGTAAACCAATTCATATTTTGCAACTTACTACATCTATGTTCTTTGAAAGTGATAATAAGAATAAACATGGAATGCCATACCTGATGCAAACATACTAATGTGTAAAATGCTTCACCTGCTGCCGCTGTCATCTCTGTGTTGTGCTTCTGTAGTACCAGCATATCAAAAACCATCTGAAATTACAAACGTTTCATTTTAAAACCTGAAAAACTATTTTCTGCATGCTGTATGCTGAAAGACAGACATACCACTCAAAAAGCCATATCAGATTAAGTGTTCATAGTGCTGTACCTAAACAATTCACATGGAGCTTAAACTACTAGTTGAGATGGCAGTATATCACCTCTAGTATCAGAGACAGGATGCCTCTTTTTATCAATTGCTAGGACTACCAGATGAAGGGTGCAGTTGCACTCCTGTCCTGCTAGGAAGCTTCCTATGAACAACATCGTTGCCTTTTCTAGATTCATATTAATCTAGATGGTGATGGGAGTAGGCAAGGCAAAAACATTCATGTCTATGAGATTTGAATGTAAGGACTTCCTAGCCAACAATTCATTCTCTTTACCTAAACCAGAGGTAGGCAACCTTTCCCCTTTAAGGGCCGAGGGACTTCAGCTCCCAGAATCCCAGGAGCTATTGGCCAACATGGGACTATTGGCCAACATGGCTGAGGCTTCTGGGAGCTGAAGTCCCTTGGCCCTTAAAGGGGAAAGGTTGCCTACCCCTGACCTAAACCAACTGTCTGGTGAAAGATAGATTATTGTACTCTCTTTTTCATGAAAATAATGCTCTAAATTTCTTCCTTAATACTTAGCAACAGTACTGCTAATTTTATAGAAAACATTAAAAAAGCAAGGCAACAAAGCCAGCTCAAGGCATTCTATTGGTTTAGGTGAAATATCAGATGCAACCACGCCCTCATCTTGCCATTCTATACATGGGCTGGCACCTGAATCTCATTTCAATAGTAGCAACAGAACATCTTCCTCTGTACCCAAGGGCAGAGGACTAGCTTAGGAACCCCAGGGAACAAGGGGTGAACGCCATCACTTTCCTGACTCCCAGCACCTGCTGCCTGAGCTGGCTACTTTGCTTTACCTAATGGTAGGGCTGGCCCAGCAAGGTTTATTTCATGAAAACTGGCATCGAACATGGTGTTAATCTGAGCAATCATTGAGCGTGATCCAAAGGTAGCTACTGCTCAGAAATATTGTTCTTTCAATCCTATAAGGACTGTTGATAGGTCAAGGAGTGTTGTATGAGAAATGTGGCCTAAAATATAGACACATTCATTGGTTTGTTCCAGCACTTGTATATGCATTTTCATGGACTCCTTGTCAAGACATTAAGATGACTCATTATACTTTCTATAATATGGCCTATATTTTTTCTTATTAACTATTTTTAATACTGTTACAAATCCCCTTGTGATACTGTACAGTAAGAAATGTTCTGCTAACACAAGATCAGGTATCCAGGGAACAGCCTTAATTTATGTCCTCCTTCTGTTCATGTTTCTTTGGATCCAAGTCATAGTTCAACTGTCTTGCATTCAGAATGGAACAAAGTCTTTGAGTTCATCAACTTATATTACTTACATGCTTAAAATAGATTAGGAACTATAGAGAATAAAAGGAATAGGCCCTGCAAGCTCATAATCATGAGTCTTTTGTCAAAGTTATCAAAGCTAGTCTGTTACACAACTGAGTGATAAAGACACAATTCATAAAACTGTAAGATACAGAACATTCTCTCTTACCTTAAGAAAGTGTCTTGTTGCTAAAAAAAGGGATGAATCTGTTTCCTGTGCTTTTGCACACTGTTCTGCTAAAGGTGTTAGGGCTTCTAAGCAGAGCTGGCAAACATCAGAACTCATTCTGATTAGTTAAAGTCAAGGAATAATATTTTGTTTATTTATTCATCTTACCCATAGAGACAGAACAATGCCATCAGAAAAAGGAAAAGACTTCTACACTGGACATTTTGTTATATATTATTCCAAGACAAGATGTAAAGTATATTGCTGAAATGTGTTGCTACCCTACCCTTAGGCCATTATATATTTCCAGAAGGTATCTCATATTTATTTCCTTTTAAGTTTTCAAATTAGATATAATTAAAAGAAAATGAAGGAAGAATTTAGAGATCAAACACATAATTATCTGCTGCAGTTATCCAGGATAGGTTGCAGCAAGGTTGGGGAGGCTGAGTTTAAAGAATCTTACACACACACTGAAAAAGCTACTGTGCATAGAAAAACGAAGTTACAAAGACTAGACTCTGCTCTTTCTACTCTAGTGTTAGTTTGGTCAATCAGAGATGTGTGCAAGGAAGACACTTTAAAAAATACAGTCCAGCAACAAGTTTTTTACATAAGATGAATGCTGGTTAACATGGTGTCTGGGTGAAAGAATGAACAAACAGACACATCTTATAAAGACAAGCTACTCTAAGTAAAGGATTTAAGATGCCCATTGAAGGACTGTATCTTGATATTATGCAAAAGAAGGACTAAAAGGAAACAGTGGATATAATGTAAAGTGTCTTTGGTAGTTTTAACAAGGGGATACAAGGGGTGAAACAAAAACAGTTTTTCAGGAAACCGTAGGCATAAATGAATACTTAAATTCAGCACTGTGTTAATGGCACTTCCTCAGGCACAACAGGATGATTTTCTTCTCTGACTGAGTTGTCCAAATACCAGATCCAAAAAGATTCCTACCGTATTTTCCGGCGTATAAGA
>JAIPUX010001232.1:151879892-151907816 GCA_020142125.1 Phrynosoma platyrhinos | reverse complement strand
CCGGAAATTACGGTAATTCTCTAGAGCAGGGGTCCTCAAACTATGGCCCATGGGCCACATGCAGCCTGCCAAGAACATTTATCCGGCCCACCGGGTGTTTTTGCCACCGCTGCCTGTCCTGCTTAGCAGCCGACTTGTCCCAGGCCCGCAGTGCGCATGTCTGGCCCTCCAATGATCTGAGGGACAGTGAACTAGCCCCCTGTTTAAAAAGTTTGAGGACCCCTACTCTAGAGCATGTTCTGAGGGTATGGATGGGCTTCCAGAAGGACACTGCCTCCCTCTCAATTCTGCTTGACAAAAGGAATTCCATCCATAGAATGCCAAGCACTGGATGTTTACCAGATGCTATAGTTTTTAAAGCATAGTTTTACACTTGACCTAAGGAGTGTAAAACCCTTCTAAAATAATGTTTAAATGGGGAAAGGGGAAAATATTTAATTTCTCCTTAATTAAAAACAAGTGCACACAAGTGAACCACAAAGGATACGATGTCATTCCTAATTCTAATGAATACATAAGGCTTTTAAACAAGTCATCTGGAAGCTGTGGAATTTTCTCAGGGAATATTTCACAAATAAAAGTTATTAATTTGTAGTATTGATTACACAGTGATGGAAACTGTAAAAGGGAAAAAGAAATCAATTTTAGTTGGACCTTTTAACATATATTCTTACATTTTTGCAGCAACAATAAAAACTAGAAAAATCACAACTAAAATATCATGTTCTTATAACTCTGTGAAATTCATGAAAGTGTGTATACACAACATTTAGGGTTGCCATACGTCCTGGAAAACCGGGACAATCCCAGATTGGAGGGTCTAAAAATGTCCTGGCCTGGCTGGCATTTTAGACCAGGAGTAGGCAACCTTTCCCCTTTAAGGGCCGAGGGACTTCAGCTCCCAGAATCCCAGGAGCTATTGGCCAACATGGGACTATTGGCCAACATGGCTGAGGCTTCTGGGAGCTGAAGTCCCTCGGCCCTTAAAGGGGAAAGGGTGCCTACCCCTGTTTTAGACCCTCCAATCCCAGATTTCTGTCTTGTTCCAGGCCACATTTTGTCAATCTCCAGTAGGACTGGAGATTGATAAAATGTGTCCGGAACAAAGCAGGAATAGTTGGCTAAGCTCAGCCCCGCTTCCTTCCTTCCTCATGTGACGTGACTCACTTTTCTTCCTCAGGTGGCATGTGGGCCAGTGGTCAAGATGGCGGCTGTTGCCGGCCCTGAGTGCTTCAAGGTGCTCTGCACAGAGCCAGGCCACAAGAAGGATGCCCGCTTCCAGGTACAGCCCAGCAGGCAGAAGGGGAAGTTCAGGGAGGGAGGAAGGCCATGGCTGTACAGGCTAGGGCCTCGGAGATCTGGCACGGGTTGTGGCAAGGCCTCCCTGGTGCAGCTGTACGGGGCCTCAGCCAGCTGGCTGAGCATCATGGAAATCTGACATAGCAAGGCCTCCCTGGGTGAGGTGCGGCCGAGGTAATTGCTGAGGAGATCTGGCACGGCTGGCAAGGCCATGCTTCAGCTCCACCTGGGCCCCGGTACATGAATTTATAATAATGGGTTTTTTTAAATTTATTTTAGTAATGTTTTTGGTTTCTAGTTGGTCGTGTCCTCCATTTTTTGAATGACCCACATTTTTGAATGTCCTACATTTTGTCCTGATTTTGTGGAAGAGAATTATGGCAACCCTAACAACACTACATTTTGAGGTTATGCCAACTTACTAAAACACAGGTTACTAATATATATATATATATATTCAAAAAGTATAGTTCAAGAATCAAAATTATTAAATTATGATAGATATAAATCTATTTGAATTGAAATGTAAAGGAATTTGGTGAAAATACAAAAAATACAATCCAAGAAGAAATGCACTATTGCATGATGTAGTCTATATCTTCAACCCAATATCATAATGGAAAAGCAGTGCCAGAACTTTCTTCTCTCTTCTCCCATCCATAGCCTTCAGTGTCACATAAGAATAAGCTCCAGTGAATTTCCCAAACCCTCTGGAGACTGTTGTGGTACATAGCTCCAGTGGGGAGGAGTAATTGATCTTCTCCCAATTCCAGTGGGAGAACCAATTCTGCCAATAGAAATCTGCCACTGGATTTAGGCCAATCTTCTATGGTGCTAAGACAGGGATGTTTCTAGTTAATATGATCTAAAGATGGAGATGTTTCTGGTTGTCATTGGCCAGACTGGATGGGGATGAGGGAAACTGTAATCCTACACCTGGAGGGCACCTGGTTTGGTGAGGTTGGTCTAGAAATATATGGCACAACAAATTTGCTGGAATGGAATGAAACATAAATCATGAAAATAAATTGCATTGTGCCCAGAGAGAAACAAAGGTAAGGAATCTTCAGACAGTTTTTTTTAAAAAATGTACCGTACTACAAATTTTAACCTCCAGACTCATCTATTATTACAGAAATCCTTTCAGGGGCATATGATGTACCAACCTCCAAAAAGAAGAAATTGAAAAAAAAAAAAAAAAAAAGGAAATCCTTCTAGGCTTCTAGAAAGGGAGCAAGATTTCCATGACTGGATTGGCCAAAGGCAAACCTTTGCAGGTAGTAGTAAAAAATACATGCTTAGGGTTTAAGGCAAGGATTACATCCAGAGCTCTGAAAGTTTTGAGTAGCCTTGCAAAACCATCTTCTAATTTGCAAGACTGCATTAACTGTCACTTACCTTTAGCAGGTCTTGGGACATTAAAGGCAGAATTAGATTCACCCCATATAAGACAACATCTGCTGCTGACACAGATCTATTTGTGGCTTGCCCAGGTTCATGCCCCCTGAATACTTCATCTAAAGGGGAAAAAATACAGTAGGACATTTTATATTTGACACATTTGCTTCTGAAAAATCCCTTTCTAAACTCCAGCCTTAAAAGAGCAAGGTATATCTGTAATGAGCACATATCCTATTTAAAAATATTACACTAAAGCAACTGGAGTTCAGTACATACATTCCAGCAAGACCAAGCTGAACTTGACTCTGCATACTACAAATAATCTCAACCAAGTTTTCTCTTCAGAGATACTAAATAGTACAGTGAGAGACATCACACACATACCAGTTTTGTATGTTCTGTATACACTATATGATATAGATGTATTTTTAAAAATTCAAACACAATGTATAAATAGTTTATTATTATAATTTGTATATCAGAGTATTTTTCTTTGGAATCTGAATTGAAATAAAGCAATATGATGGAAAGGAAGAAGGGGAGCACTAAAACAGAGAAATGCCTGATGTTTCTACCATGTCTCACACTAGTGCAGCACCTCCAGGTATAGTAATTTCATAGTACATCCAGGGGTGTATGCCTGCTGACAGGAAAATGCTTATCAGAGGATCTAGGAGAAAGTGATGTCTTTAAACAGCCAACACTACTTGTTCTCAATATCTACTCTAGAAGTCTGAGACACACTCTAGAACAGGGTATTAAATGGCACAGAGGGCTGGGGGGTAGGAAGAGGAGACTATCCCACTGAAGGTGAGTGTAGGTTGCACAAGAAGAGAAAGCAACTTTTTTTTTTGATCTGGTGACAGCTTCTAACATCACTGGATCCTAGCAGTAATGTCAGTAAAGTAGGTATTTAAAGGCTTCAGAATTAAAATTGCCTGTAATTGAGATCAGCCTTCCTCAGCCTAGTCTCATTGGCTATTTTTTATAATCAAACACATCTGGAGGGCACCAGCATGGGGAGGGCTGCTTTAGACATATTTCAAAGCAGCGACCCACTAATAATCCTGCATACACATATTTTGTGGTAAAATAAATTCTCTCTTAATTTTCTTAACAACAGAAATAAAAACCAGAAGAGTAGCTTCACATGACACAGAAGTTTCCCCCCCTAAAATGAAGATGAAATCCACTTTTAAGGAAACTCAATTTAACATCTTTCAAAACATTTAATTATTGTACATTACAATGATTACAACCAGGATCTACTGACACATGTAAGCTCAACAGGGAGCCACAGCTCATTCTACCTCTCCAAAGTGTATAACTTTCATGATCCAAATATGCCTGATCCACTTATTTATACATTATAGTTTAAGAGATGCATGTCCTGCCTTCTTTTGTAAAAGAATTCCAACGTTGGCCCCAAAAATTACAGATTAAAATAAGAACATTTTGCAGTGGATCCTTCCCCTCCACAGGAGTTTCAATCCTCCCCATCTCCCACAAATAGCAAAAATGCAGAGGTCATGCCCCATATTCTTCAATGGTGGCAATGTGTGCATGGGCATTTCAGCCATTGAATAATATGGGCTGTGGTGATCTGCAGGCACTCAAACCCATAGATTTCCAACCTGCCAATATGTAGGGTCCAGTGTGTGCGCACATGCACGCACACACGCACACACACATACACAGAGGACAGAAACAAGATGAGGAAAGCACCTAAACATGGTGGTGGTGGTGAAAATCTAAAAGGCACAATGGCATCAAAGTGCAGGACTAAATAATAATAATAATAATAATAATAATAATAATAATAAACAAGATCAAAGTTAGCTGAAATTAAGGGCCTTTACAGACTGCAGAAATAGTGCAGCTTGAGGGCACTTTAACTGTCCTGGCTCAGTGCTAGGGAATCATGGGAATTGTATTTTTTTCTCAGACACTGAGCCTTCTGTTAGAGAGCTCTGGTGCCACAATAAACTACAGTTCCCATGATTCCTTAGCCCTGAGCCAGGACAGTTAAAGTGGCTTCAAGTTGCACTATTTCTGGCAGTCTGTAAAGGCCCTAAGATGTTTTTAGGCACCAACTTAAAATTAAGACCAGAAGGCTGGCAAACTAGAAAAAAAAGCCTGTTGACTTGGTCATCGCATGCCTGCCCTTTGAAGAGAAACAGATGATTCTTTAGATACTGAGGTGCCAAGAGGTAAAGAGTTTTTAAAGACATTTCTAATTCTGGTTTCCTTCTTACCTGTATCACTGAAATCTATAAATTCTTTTGAAAGTAGGTTAGTAAGAAGCTCCATGATAAGAAGAAGATCCTGGTATTGGTCCTCTTCTGCTGTAACATCTATTCGTTGTCTACCTAAATTATTCTTGGAATACACTTGAAGCAGGGTCAGACAAGCTTCATATAAATTCATGGCTTTAGACTAAAAAAACAAAAAGACATCTTAATGAATTTTTAGTAATGACAATCATAAGTTTAAGATTACAATTTCTATTGCTATAACATTTTGTAGGAAACTCTCTTTCTTGTCCTCCAGAAACCATTTATGTCACAGTCTTTAACAGCCATATTCAGGCACCTATGAATGTTACTTAGCTGCCACTTGTAAAACCTAATAATGTCAGGATTACTTTTACATTTACCCAGGGATACCCTATGAAGCTTCTGACTGATTTAACTCCAAAGAAGTTTTTGATAAGTTGCCTTGTTAGTTGTTTGCAGTAAAAGCAGCATATGTCCAATGGTACCTTGAAGACTAACAACTGTATTATAGCATAAGCCTTTGTCGAGCCCACATTGTCAGATATGTGAAGTGCTATTCTCAAGTGGCAGATGTTATATGTATATTTATTACACATAAAGAGAGGGAATGGGATGAATATAAAAAATGAAACCACCCAGTCAGCAATGCAGTAGATGAATGCAATTTGTTTCTATGCACAGTACAAAAGCAGAATTCAACCAAACTCGAAAGTGAATGGGTAAAGCAACAAAATAGTGTGGAAGAACACCCAAAGAGAGACAATGACTTCCTGTAGTGAGCTAGCAACTACTAGTCACGTTTCAACCTGATTATATCAAATCTTCATACGAATTTCAACTCAGCAGCTTCGTGCTGTACTCCTTACCAAGCCCTTTGTGTTACTTTGTGCTGTTTTTGCAGATGTATGGCAATTTTTCATGTTAACTAAACATAGGATTCGGACTGTATGCTGATGACTGCTAACACAATGGCATGTGTCCTATCGGTAGTACTTATGAGAGTAGGTCCACTGAATCAACTGTTAAATGGTGAGTCAACACTTATGTAAATCCCATTGATTAAACAGGTTTACCATAAATGCAACCATTAACTGGCTTCAGGTTTATATCTCTTTTCCATCTAAATTCAAAGAAGTGATTCTGGTTCATTTTAACAAAAATTACTTTTACAGTGCTGTACTTTTAAAATGTGTTTTAAAGTAAGATTTTAATTGGGTTTTAATTCTGTGGATATTTTGTGTTTTTAACTATATATGGTTTATTGTATTCTTTCTTTTTGTAAGGTGCCTTGAGTCCCAGCCTGGGTGAAAGGCAGGATTTAAATAAAGTGATGGATGGTGGACAGATCAGCCACTACCTGATATTGGTAATAAACTAGATGAAGGTAAGTAACTGAGGCTTAGTTCAGACAAAACAGAGGTGTTGCTGGTCAGTTGAAACATAGTTCAGGAAACAAGGATAGGATCACATTCCCTTGAAAACTCAGGTTGATAGTTTTGGTGTACTTGTGTATTTGTCTTGAAGCTGGAGGCTCAGGTTTCAGCTGTAGCCAAGACTAGTACACTTGTAGTGGAGTCAAGTACACCAAATATATTTGTTCTGAGAGACATTGGGTCTGGCAAGAGTCGTTTGTACTACTTAAACATGCTCTATGTGGCGCTGAGTGAAGAAAGCTGACAGGAAGACAATCAACTCATCTGAAATGTGGTCCTATAGAAGAGTTCAGTGCATATTGCAAACTGCTAAAAAGATGACTAGATGGATCCAAGAGCAAATTGAGCCAGAACTCTCAACAGAAACCAAAATGATTAAGCCAAGGGTATTGTACTTGAACATATCATGAGATGACTTCACTCATTAGAAAAGATAACAATGCTCTGTAACATAGAAGGCAGTAGGAAAAGAGGAGGACCACATTACAGGTGGATACTCCCACCAAGGAAGCCATGACTCTGAGTTTGCAAGACCCAAACACAGCTGTTGATGACAAGGGCTAATGGAAGTCCCTCATTCATAGGATCACCATAAGCTGATCCCTAAGCTTGATCGCAGTTAATAAAAAATGCGAGGCTGCTTTAGAAAAATGTTCAGAAACTTCAGCTCACCAAAAATATGTTTTTTTAAATGAGGAATTTAAATTTTATTTTCAATCAATTTTTGAATACTTCAATTGTATTTGTTTTTATTTGAATTTTATTACAACTGAATGACTGTTTTTGGCAGAAAGGCTGGATATAAATTAACAAATAAATATATAGCATAGTCCAAGTGTACCTTCTCAGCACACCTCATACCTTGACCCCAAGAGTATATTTGTAGTGATATTTACCTCTCCGAGATAGCATATTTGTTTATGTGCAACTTCAACAAAAACTTCTATGATGAGGTTAACAGTCTCTGGTGTATTCTTATAAACCTCCATTAGTCCAATGCAATTGGTGAGAAAGTCCATTAGAAAATTAAAGAGAACTGCTACATTGTCTATCTGGGTAGCCTCAGCAATGCCACAAAGTGCCTCCAAGGTGGCAGTGATTTCTTGTTTCACCTCCTCTTCCTGGCAGATTTGCTGGAAGTTCTCTTGGTTTATCACATTCAAGAAGCGCTGTTGAAGTGGATGTAGAACCTACACAGCAAGAAATAAACAAAAATGTGTTACTATTTCTTCTTTCAGCAAGTAATGATGATAGTGCCAAGAATAAAATTTTTGACTCAATTTTTTGAAGGTCAAAGAGCACTTATCTTAGAAATGTTTCTCCTTTATTTGGCCCATCCTCACTATGGGCCAAATAAAGGAGATGCTAGTACTAATGTCAAATAAATTAAAATGTACAAAAGTTTCAACAAGCAGGAGAAAAATAGAGGTGCCTCAATATATTAACAGGTTTAAGGTATTTCTCTGGAATTCTTCACAGGCAAAAGAAGCTTACAGACTATATATTCTAATATGATTATTTTAGCCAGGCTGATTTTTGAAGAAGAAATTAGACTTACCTCGGTCCAGTACTGTTGTTTGGCATCAGATTCCATATGAGCAAAACCTCCAAGAACTAAGGCTTTCATTAACGTTCGCTGCACAGAACTGGACAAAATGTGAAGAGGTGGGCTCCGCCTAGCAAATTGCTTTGCTAAATTCCACCAGTTCTCACAATGGATTACTATATTTGCCCTAGGAATTACAGAAAGATGCTTTTTTAAAAAAAATTAAGTATGCTTAAGTGATAAACTGAACATGTGAACCAGCCACAGAAAATCTTCACCATGCAGCTATCCAGGTGGTTAGAACTCATGATTCTAGTTTTACAAAATCCTGAGCTAGAAAGCAATTAGTCATTGTAAATACTGATCATATTTGTTTCCATACATTTTAAAAGTGGAAAACTAGCTGCAAGCTTAATTTGTACTCCCAAATTAATTCTCAGCCAAGCAATAGCAGCTTATGGGAAAAGTAACTTCTTTCAGGACTATAGAGGAGTGAGGAGAAAGGTTCTGATGCTCTTTCTTGCATGTAGCTGCACTACTTCCATAATAACAACAAAGCACATTAATTTCATTCACAGAAGTATTCTCTCATTTAGCCTGAACTACAAAATCTCTACTAGGCATGTTGAAAAAGCTTTTTTCCCATTTAAAAATTTTTAATCCGTAGTCTTACCTCTCTCTCCTTTCTACCAAAGTTACTAGCAACTGCACAGTGTCATTTGCCAGGTCCTGTTCAGAACTCCACACTGCAAGATTGCTGATTACTTTTTCTAAGAGGTAACCCACAATCCACTGAGCGCCTTCTGTGTCAGCACCAAATGCTGTATTGAACGGCAGGCTTATCTTCAAAAAGAAAGAAAATATAATGTATTTTTAGATACATTCTGAGTTTCACAGAATACAGTGAGCCCTCAGTAGCTGTGGGGGTGTTCCAGGATGCCCGCAGACACCAAAAAATGCAGGTGCCTCAAGTCAGTATCTTCGGCTTCAGCAATTCTGCTCTTCCCTTCAAAAGGCAAAAGAAGAAGCTGCCATGGTCCCAGTAGTAATAATAAAATAATAATAATAAAATTTTATTTATATCCCGCCCCTCTGAGATCAATCGGGGCAGCTAACAACAATAAAATACATCATATAAAATCCCGAGACAATACCCACTCCACCGTTAAAAAAGTATTAAGGAGGAAGAATGTTTACCTGGCGTTCTGGTCTTGCCACTGTTGCCTCCTCCTCCAGCTGATGGAAGTCAGTCCCACCATAAACCCTCAGCCAGAATTTAAGCCCTTTCCACACTCTCTTTCCTATCATCCCATCACAAAGCCTGAGTCAAAACTGAAACCCCTTCCTCACTCCCTTCCCCATTTTCCCACCATGAAGCCCAGCTAGAATTTAAGCCCCTTCCTCACTCCCTTTCCCATCATCCCACCACAAAGCCTCAAGCAGAATTAAAATCCCTTCATCACTCGCTTTCACACCATCCCACTATGAAGCCTCGACCAAAAATGAAATCCCTTCTTCACTCTCTTTTCCATTGTCCCACCATGAAGCCTCAGCCAGGTGCAATTGACTTCCATCAGCTGGGGCAGGGAGGCAGCAGTGGAAAGCCCAAAGTGCAAAGGACACATTCTTTCTGCTGGGAGCACCCTGCCACTTCTGTCTTTTGAAGGAAACAGCAGAATCACCCACTTCTGCCCTGGGACAGCTTTTTGGTCTGGCTGCAGTCAATCGTAGGTAATTATTTTTTAAAAAAAATGTTTCTTCACTTCAATGCACAGTTGCTCAAATCCTGGATACTGACGCTATGGATACTGAGGGCTCACTGTACTTTCCTTAAGAAAGCATTTTTTCCCAGTTTTCAATAGGTTAAGGGAAATCTTTCAACATGTGAAAAACATGCAGCATTTTGACAAGAACATTATCAACATTTCCCCCTAATTTTGTTGAATTTACTACCCATGCCTCAGGCAAAAGTTGGGAGATGTCATTTTTGAATGCCTTCTCCATACTCCTCGGAATGTAATGGAGTCTCCTTCTTTGGATGTTTTTAAACAGAGGCTGGATAGCCATCTGTTGAGGGTGCTTTGATTGTGTATTCCCACATGGCAGAATGGGGTTGGATATGATGGCCCTTGAGGTCACGTCCATCTCTACGATTCTATGATTTACTGCATGGTGCCCATCCCTCAATGGCTCTGTTTGCTACATCCCTCCCCTGACCTCCAACCTGATTGAGCCCAAAGGGGCTGAAGGTATATGAAAGGTTCATATGGTGTGGCCATGAAGATCATTATGGGATTCTGGAAGTTACCAACCCAACATACCAATTCTATGCAGTTAAGAGGCAGACACATCAGGTAGAACCATTTTTTCACATTTACATTTTTGCTAATTTACAATGTACAGGGAATGACTGTTTGTTTGTTTAAGAAAGCACACAATTTCTGTATCCACTAGTGGCAGAGTCCACTGTATCATCACAGGACTCTATCAGTTCATCCCCATCTCAGTCTACTGTATGTGTAGACCTGTTTAGGAAGACATTGCGAACAGGATGGATAGTGCAAGGAACCAGTTCATTCTCTCGCCTAGCAAAATCACCACAGAATTCATTTCTGGACACACCTGAAAAATACAAGCTCTCAAATGGAAGGAAAAGTGATCTCATGTTAAAGTAATTTTACCTGGTCATATAGTTTTTCATCTACCAGAAGATAGGTTTTTGCCCATCGCTTAAGGAACCATACAATATCCTTTCCCATTTGGGGGCTCAAAAGGTGCGTTAGATTTGCTCTTATTGCTCGAGACTCCACTTCAGAAACTCTCAGAATAGAAGACAGCAGCCTGAAGAAAATTAAAGATACCATGAATTTCTTCTAGTGTTTTTCTTTTCAACCTTTTCTCTCCCTTTCCCTCTGTCTCTCTCATTCTCCTCTCCCCACACATAGGCTTCAAATTTTCAGAAAGATGGAAAAACAACTGCATAACACAAGCAGTTCCAATAATTTCCAGGGGGAAAATAGTATTTTCTGTTAAAAATAATACTTTCTCTAAGGATTTACTTTTTTCATTCAGATACTAAATGCTAGCATTTATTATTTATTGTTTTCCCCATTAGTAATATGTAACATTTTCCTATTTTAAACCCATTTAATGTATTTGAAGAATATGTTGAGAGATTATGCCAACTCCTACTTTTTCTATCTCTCATAGTGAACCAAAATTGGTTACATCTGAATGCTACTGAACAGCTCCCTCAAACAGGCATTGAGAATTGGGTTTTTTATTTATTGTTACAGTGGAAACATATACAACCCCCTCAAAAGTTGGTCACTTCTCACAATAATTTGGCATGGAACGGGGGATGGACAGACACATACTTTGTAAACACCAATGCCAGATTCAGTTTCCAATACTAGGCTTTGATATAGCAGAGTTAGGACATACTCAGTTTCCTAGAGAATTTTTTTGCCGGACAGAAGGCAGAGCTGGATGCTAATTGTCTAACTGAGTATAAAGCATCTCTTCAAATCTTTGGTTTTGCAGACTACTCACAAGACATCTCTGAACTGACCACCATCAATATTTGAAAGGCAGGCTATGTCTTGGTTTATGCAGTGATTAGCTACATACTTGTGAACTACTTGCAAAAGTATTCAATGTTTAATCTGTGTAAATGAATGGTACTCAGATCCTGAAGTGTTCAGTGAATCTTACTGATCTCAGTGGGATTTTAAGATGACTTCCTAGATCACACACTTTCTCGGCTTTTTAAATTTTATTTTTATATGGCTCTAGCAAGCCATTTTAATTTAAGCTTCATGGTCTAAAGTACTGGAAACCGGCAAATGCCATCTCTGAGGTTATTTTTGAGATATATAAAGACACTATATTTACTTCCCCCTATATTTAGTTATCCATGGCCTGATCAAGACTTCTGTGTGCATCATAAAAATATCTGGCCAGTGTAGGAGCACAACAATTAGAACAGAAATGTTGTTACACCATGTAAAAGCCCTGTCAACTTCAAGATGAAATGCAACGTAATATAACATGTATGTATATGGTTTTTGAAGAACATTCACCCTGAAAGAGACAAGTTTTTAATCATCATTTGGACTCAGACAAGGGACACATCACACTATCATTTCCTCAAGGTAAGCTTCTGGATATAGGTATTCCTCTTATAAATAGCAAGTACCCTTTCAATTATTCCCCTGCAAAAGACAATTAAATATAATCTGCAAGCTCCATCAGGAGCACACCACCGATTCTCTGAAATGCAATCCTAACACCCAATAATTTGCAGCTATGAAGATCTGAGGTTTTAACTCCTGCTCAAGCTAACATATTGAGTTGACATTTCTGCCCTACTATGAGATATTTCTTTCAGTTTAAAGATGTATTTATGGCACTGGCAAATGTAATTTCTACATGTGTCCACAACAATTCACTTTATTTCCCTTTAATGACCTATAATGACCTATGTTTGGACACTCAGCCATCTAAAACTGATATGTACATTCAATCTAAGCTGCTCTTGCACTAAAAGCAAATTTTAACTTGCAATGCAGCTTCACTTTTTCTCAAAACTGTGCAATCTTTAGTTGTATGTTTCTCCTGAATCATCAAATCTTGGTCATTATGGTACTCTGACATAAAGCCTAGTTAACCTTGTTTCACCACTTGTGACATTCACAATGCTTTGATGGATTTATGGTGTTAGCCCTATCTCCTTCTGATTTGTTTTCAATATTTGGTATTAAAATACTAAATAAATTACCTAATAACAGAATCAGTTCTGTTGTACCCTGGAATGGAAGAGGCCTTTTCTCCTGGAGATCCAAGAATTTGAAGCGTCGTATTGATGTCAACCTCAGTTGAGTGCTTAATGGAATACTCCATTATTTCTGGAGGTATTAGCGGAGTCTCTCCCTGAGTATCATTAGCTAAGAGGTAGCCTTAAAATTAAAAGCAAACAAACAAAAAAAAGAAAGTAGTGACCTCAGGTTTCCTAACCTAAATTAAATACTGCTTTAAGGGCCATACCAAGAAATGTTGAGAGCACTAGCATCAACATTCTACTAAATGCTATCATATGCTTAAACTCTAACTTGCATTTATTTTATATATTTCAATTTTCTGTATGTGAGAACACAATCTAAAAACTACAATGAAATATAATCACAGGGGGCAGCAGAGAATAAAATATTTAGCACTTTCAAATAATACAGCAAATGGAAATTAACTTTTGAATAAGGCATACTGCAATCTTTCTAACAATGTAGATTCACTAATGCTAATTTTAACTAAGGTTTGTGTTTTTTCCATTTGCACTGGATCTGCAGCATAGGCTAACTCGAAACATTTCATAAATCTCTGTAATACTAGCAGTCAAAGTAAATAGCTTTGTTTGCAGAGGAAAACAGCTAAGGATAGTATAATATTTAAAACAGACATAAAGGAAATTCTGGGGGTGAGGAGAATGGTAGGCCTATAAAGAGCAAATGTATATATTATGGAAACCCCTGGATCTGCCTGGAGTTTGCGTCTATTCATGCTGGAACAACAGGCCTAATGTGATTGTGCAGTCCAGTGTGTAGATGTCAGGGATTTGACAGGTATGATAGTTGGCTAGGGTGAGTAGTTACATAGGACTTAACTCCTTCTTCAACAGAAATTTTGTCATGTGGTACAAACTTTGAACTCTCCAAGGAAACTAATTACCAAGCAAATTGCATCACAATGACATTTTATACTAAATGGCTGCATAAGATATTCAGTTAAATAAAATCCTGATGAAGTGTCATTACTAATGCATGCATATTAGAGCAGAGGACACTGGGATGATGCTTTTGTCCATGGAGGATACTTATGGGAGCTAACAGACAAGGATTTGGGACCAACTCCTTGGCCCACACATTCCTGACTTTCCATGAATAGTGACAGGTTTAGATTAGGGGAAGCTATCCATATGAAAGAGCCCAAGATTTATTTGCCGGGGGAAGTACAGGAACTGCTGCGTTGGCTCCTTTACTTCATGTTTGCCACACTTGTGTTTCCCTCCTGTTTCTGAGCTGGCACTAGCTACTGACACCTTAAGAAGACAGAAGGCTACATCTGGGTGGAATACTTCTCCATTTCCAGGGAAAGGAGAATAAACATTTCTGGGCAGCACTAGATTATTTTAAGACTTTTGTCTGGCTTTCAGTACTGATGTCCATCACTTCAGAGGTCTTGGGACCCAGTGATAAATTTCTTGTGCTGTGGTGGACAAACATACTTGGCAAGAGTAGAGTACATTTGCAAAATATACATCAGAATTGCCTCCAGAGCCTCTGAAACACACCACCTTGGGTTTGTTTTTCTTTGGGATGCAACAGATAAATAGACCCATTGGATTTACTAAGATCAGTGGCTAGGTGAAATTAAAGAGTGTAGGGAGAGAACCTGGTAAACAGATCTTATTGTGACCTAGAAAAAGTCACTGAAGGACCTGGTAAACAGATCTTATTGTGACCTAGAAAAAGTCACTGAAGGGGGAAAGACAGAGAAATCATTCACATTTCCTGTTTGAAAAAGATCCTAGTTTGACACAAAACCCATGCTCTCCCTTACTAAACAGTACTGATATTTACCCAGGACTCTTTTTCAACTATGCATAACAGTGGCACTAAAACCCTTTCACCAGCAGAGATGAAAAGAAGAGCTTTCCATCTTTGGTCTTTGGTTGAGAGGGGAAAATATAGCAAGCATCTTTCTATTTATATATTGTTAAAATGAAGGGTACATTTGCATGTGAAAACTGCATTCGCACAACTTTTCACTGGTAAACCAAAGCTAACAGACAACAAGGCTGACAAATGGAATTTCAATTTCCAGTGGAGTGACATCACCTGGTCTGTTTGGAGAATGTTTCGACTCACCTGTGACTAGAATAAGCCAATGAATATCCTCATATAGGTCATCAAGTACTTTATTGTCAAAGGCGCCTGATCCTGGTGAACCAATTAACTGCTGATGCCTTTGTAACTGGCCATGAAGCCTCGTCACTCTGTCTTCTAATAAACTGAAGGAAAACATTAAGGCAAACTTGATGTATTTACATTTACACTAACTGCATGTGTGCACTGAAATGACATCATATGACTGTGATACATTCAGAAATTATTCAAACTCTACCTTGTAAGAAGAGGTATACAGTGTTCGGCAGCGATTCTTCCTAACATGCCTACACTGGCCAGTTGGTCAGAAAACTGTTCTCTGTCATCCTCCTGAAGTTCACTTATTTCCTCGTCCTCTCTAGAGGCCACACCATTGGCAGTCTACGATTTTCAAAAAGTTATAAACATATTACATTGTGTAAATGAATTCTATAGTATTTTTCTTGTTTTCAGGAAATCAGATGATCTGTGATAATCACACATAGATTAACATTTGTAGAAAAGCTGCTGAAAGAAACACTCAAGAAGAAAAGTACTAACCTGCATACAAAAAGATTGCAGCTACCTGATTACTGCCTGTTAACTATATTTCTTCTGCCTCTCTCACTATAATATCAAAAAAGGTACATAAAGAGCTATGCCAGATTGGACCAAACTGATCTAATCTATCACTCTCTTCCCATAACAGACAACCATATGTCTACATAAATATCATGAAGCAGACCATGAACACAATAGCTCCCTCACACCCAAGATTCCCAGCAGCTTGTAACAAGAGGCATACTACCTCTGTTACTACAGGTGATATATATCTATCATGATTATTAGCCATTAATTTCCATGAAGTTGACCAATTCCTTCTAAAGTCATCTGAGTTGGTGGTCACCAATGCATACAATGGTAGTGCATTCCACAATTCCATAGCAAGTTACAAGATGAAAGAAGTGAAGAATTAGGCCTCCCCAATCCTTATGGTTATAAAGCAGTGATGGGCAAAATGCAGCTCTTCAGATGCTGTTGGACTGCAATTCCCAGCATTCCTGAACACTGACTATGCTAGCAGGACCAATGAGAGCTGCATCCCAACAGCATCTGAAGTGCTAGACTTTACCCACTGTAGTATATACTGTACTTGTCTTGTGCTTATGAAACCAGCCTGCAACTAGCTTCTCTGTAGATTTATTTTAGTTGACTTGGGGCCTTTACAGACTGCCAGAAATAGTACAGCTTGAGGCCACTTTAACTGTCCTGGCTCAGTGCTAGGGAATCATGGGAATTGTATTTTTTTCTGGAACATTGATCCATCTCTGTCAGAGAGCTCTGATGCCATAATAAACTACAGTTCCCATGATTCCTTAGCAGTGAGCCAGGACAGTTAAAGTGGCCTCAAGCTGCACTATTTCTGGCAGTCTGTAAAGGCCCTATGTTGGCTTCTTCTTAGTTCCATTCTTTGACATGGGAATCGCCTACCTCACACAGATTGTGAAAATGAATTCTCCAATAATTTTAGCAAATGTGGCACAACAAAAATTCTACATAAACACACAGTGTTAAAGACATAGGGAAAATACCCATTGCCCAAAATGCTCCCAAGAAGGCAGAGTAAATTGCTGAGGCAAATACCAGGGACAGGACAGGCAGTTCAAAATCTGAATAACAACTCAAAAAACAAATAATCAAATCTGTTTCAAAAGCAAAATGGTTGGTCTTCTAACTAAAGTATTACAGTGCTCCTAAGATCAGTCTCTGTATCAGAGGATGGCGTGTGGCCAAAATAACACCAGTTTTTAAAAAAGGATTCAGGTGATTACCAGGAAACTATAGGTCAGTTAGCCTGAAGTCTGTTCTAGGTAAAAAAGGGGAAAGTTTTATTAGGGATAAAATCATCAAGCACAGAAAAGGGTACGTCCTACTGAAAAGCAACAACTGCTCCTGCAAAGGTAAGACCTGTTACACAAAACGTTAAGAGTTCTTTCAGCTCTTAAAACATGTGGGCAGAATGATACAGTAGTCACTGTGTACTTGGACTTTCAAAGGTTTTTGATAAAGTCTGACATCAAAGATTCCTGAACAAACTTAGCAGTCATCGGATAAGATAAGTAGCCCCCTCTTATGGATCAAAATTTTGTTAAAGAATAAGAAAACAAAAGCAGAACTAAATAGTCAGTACTAGCAATGAAGGGATGTGAGATGTGGTGTCCCACAGGGCTCTCCATTGGGACTTTCTTATAAGCAATCTGAAGTTAGAGTGAGTAGTGAAGTGGCCAAGTTTGCTGATGGCACTAAATTATTTAGAACTGTGAGAATGATGTATTACAAAGAGTTCCACAATAATCTCTTGAAATTTGGGACTTGGGCAGTAAAATGGCAAAATGAAATTCAGTATAAGCAATGCAGAATGATACAGGGCCAACAATTCCACATATACAATGATGGGCAAGCAGGGCCCAACAATTAAAGCAAACTGAGGCTGTGGCAGACAGTGTGATGAAAATGTCAACCTGGTACACAGCTGGGGTAAAAGAAGTGAATTTCATATTGGGTAAATTAGAAAGAGTATTGAAAACAAAGGTACCCATATCATACATAAATTTGTGTTGCAACACAATCTTGTTACCCCAAGACCAGATTCCTGATCACCCCTCATATTTAATATCAAGTTAATATTAAAAGGGATGCTGGGGTGAGTGACTTAGGAATGACCCCACTGAGGAAGCATGACCACTTTACACTTGGAAAAACAGTCAGCATTAGCAAGTGAGCAAGGAAAGCACCCATCATGATGGGATCTCTTGTTGGAATATGGATGGGATATGCAGTCAAAGTGGAAATGTAAAGATATGTGAAAAATCTCTTCTGAGAAAAGTGTCTAAGCAAACAAAGAGGACTCAGCCTGCAGGTGGTTTGAAACTAAAACAATTTCACACTGAACAAAATAACAAGGACGTTGAGCTTGGGAAAACAGGATGCTAGAAGGTAAACATATGATCTCATCTGGTTTGCATGGGAACCAGGTCATATGGGGAGTGACACACAGCTAGGGGCTGGTCTAGAGGCTGGGATAAAGCTGATCAATCTATCATTATGCAGGTTGCCACCCAGGAGGTGGAGTTATGGGTTGGGCCAAGGACTCCTTTGTTCTCTTTGTTAGAACTTGCCTTGCTTTTCAACTTAACAACAACAAGTTGTGATCCTATGGGTTCTATCTATTGTGATCCAATCATCTACAAGATGAATTGTACATAGTTCTTTTCTGTTTTTACTATACAACAATAAAGCTTTACTTTGGATTTACTACTGTGTCTTCATGGAAAACTAAAGCTTCTGGGGGAATGCAGAGAACAGCATTTCCAGGATGGCTGATGAAAGGAAGCAGTCTTCTGATCTCTGCTACATCTACATTTACATCACACAAATCAACATCCCTTTTGTCTTTAGAGGGTGACAATGGGTCATGGCTAAAGGTGACTACTTGTTCATACACAAGACAGGGACATTCCAGCAAGGAATGCAAATCCCTCTGTCAGAGGTATTCACACCAATCACCCAAACATTTACTGCAAGTCCTGACCATTCTTTTCCTCCTGAGAAATCATTTAGCAAGAATCTAATCCTTTCATTCCTTGGTTTGTGCCCCCAAGACAAAGTTTTGGGGATAAATATTAGTGCTTAAACAGCAGGTCCTCAGTCTAGTTTACAAGCAGACAGTGATGCTATTGGTTTGACTAGACTAGACTCCTCAATATGCCTGCCACCACACTTGCCACAGTGGCTATTGAGCATTCTCCATTTCGAACTTCTATGGATTTGAACTCTGATCCACAGACAGTAATGTATCACCATTAGTAAGGCCTCGACTATTCCACGTCTTCCACATTTGCTTCTTAGTTCTTGTGTGTGTGCATGAGTGTATGTGTTGTGTGTGGGTGTGTTATTTCCTTAATAAAAATACAATAACCTATTTGGAGTTGCCTCTGGAATTCTGTGTGATTTGGAACCAGTATACAGTCACCCCTCCATTTTCACAGACTTGAGATCCATGTCCCTCGCTTATGCACAAGGGACAAATGGGAGGGGCTTCTATGCCTATGCCCCTGCACCCTACACCTCCATTCAAGCCTATGGGACTTGAATATGTGTGGGTTTCCATTTTCGCAGAGGGGTCCAGAACGGATCCCCTGTAAAAACGGAGGGGCAACTGTGTATTGGGTTGTTATCCCAGGCTGCCTCTTGCCCCAGCCATACTATAACTCTCCTTTGAGCTATTATTCAAATTCCCCTAAACATATTAATTTGCGGGTGCCCTCCTAGGACCCTAGCAATTTGGGTAATAAGCTGGAATGCAGTTTAGTCTCTCATGCTGAAAAAGTACTTTTTAATATTGGAAAAGATAATGAATATTACAATGTTTGGAACTGTTTAGCTTAGGGAAAAAGAGGGAAGGGAAGACATGACAGAAACTCATACAATTATGCATGATTTCAAGGAAGTATAACATCTCCCATATAATACTAGAAACTGGGATCATCCACTGAAGTTAAATGGTGGGAGAGTGAGGAAAAATAAAAGGAAGTACCTCTTCACAAAACTGATGTTAAACTATGCTATTCACTTCCACAAGAAAATAAGCAGTTACCTGAAATCACAGGCTCAGTTCACAGAATCACTTAAAGGCAAAGTGCATTTAAAAAAAAAAAAGCCTCAAAATTTCCCCCCAAATGCCCCCTAAGGATGGAAGAAAGCCAAAAAAAATCCCCCATGTCCCCTAGGGAGCATTTGGGTGGGTTGTTGGTGTTTTTAAAGCTGGAGCAGGTGTGGTGTGGGGTATGGCTCTCCAAGGTCTTGTTGACTGTTGTTAACTGCTGGTAGGTTGACTTCAGCTTATGGCAACCTTTGAATGAGAGACCTTCAATTCATCCAATCATCAAAAGCTCTGCTCAGGTCCTGCAGACCTAGGGTTGTGGCTTCCTTAATTGAGTCCATCCATCTAGAATATGGTCTTCCTCTTTTCTTATTGTCTTCTACTTTGCTAAGATTTATTCTCTTTTCTAATGAGTCATGTCTTATGATATGTCCAAAGTATGACAGGCTCAGCATTTTGGCTTCTAGGGAGAGTTCAGGCCTTATTTGCTCCAGAAACCATTTGTCTTTTTAGCAGTCTACAGTAACTGTAGAACTCTTCTCCAGGACTACATTTCAAATGAGTTGATTTTCTTCCTATTAGCTTTCTTCATTTTCAGCTTTCACAATCATACATAGAAAAGGGAAATAAGATGACTTGGACAATCCTAACTTTAGTATTCTATCTTGGCCTTTCATTGTCTATATTAAAATTATCTAAATAATCTGTGGTCATTATTTTTGGTTTTGGTTTTTAAATGTTCAACTGTAAATCTGCCTTTGCATTTTCTTACTTGACTTTCTTCAGTAATCTTTCCAGGTCTTTGCTATTTTCTGCTGGTAATCTGGTGTCATCTGCATATCTTAAATTGTTGATGTTCCTTCCTCCAATTTTCATGCCTCTTTCCTCCAAGCCTAAACACAATATCATACTACACTGTTATAGTGTTATTATTTCACTTTTATTGCTATGGCTGCTTCCTGTGGAATCCTAGCATTTGCAGTTTAGGGAGCTCTTAAGCCTCACTAAACTACAAACCCTAGAATGCCACAAGGGATGGCCATAGCAGCACTAAAAGTAGAAAAATAGTGCTATAAGAGTGTAGTGCAGTATTAATGTAAACCTGCTTTATGTATTATATTTTCAGCATACAAGTTAAACCAGGGGTAGGCAACCTAAGGCCCGGGGGCTGGATGCAGCCCCTCAAGGCCTTTGGACCGGCCCCAGGCCGGTCCTGCCACCGCCGCCCGCCATGATGACATTGATTATTGTTGTTATTACTTGTTCTTGGGGTTTTCTTGGCAAAATCTCCACAGGGGTTTTGCCATGGCTTTTCTGGGGCTGAGAGAGTGTGCATGCATATATTTTTAATTTTTTAATTTTTTTTATTTTAATTTTAATTTATTTATTTTTGGTGCTTCAGCCCCCCAATTATCTGAGGGACAGCAACCCGGCCCCCGGCTCAAAAAGGTTGCCTACCCCTGAGTTAAACAGACAGGGTGATAAGTTGCAGCCTTGCCTAACCACCTTGCCAATTGGAAACCATTCTGCTTCTTTGCATTCTTTCTTCATAGTAGTGTCTTGTCCTGAGTACAGGCTATGCATCAGGATAAACAGATGTTATGGCATATCCATTTTTTAAGAGCAATCTATAGGTTTTCACGATCTATACATTCAAAAACTTCACTATAATCTATAAAGCATAGGCTTTTCTTCTGAAATTCTTTGCTGTGCTCCACTGTACAACATAAGTTTGCAATGGGATTTCTAGTGTCTCTTCCCTTCCTGAACCCAGTTTGTACATGTGGTATTTTTGTTCCATATATGGGGAATGTCTTTGTTCTAGAATTCTGAGCAATACTCTGCTTGCGTGAGAAATTAATGCAATGGTCCTGCGGTTACTGCAATCCCTGGCGTCCCCTTTCTTTGGGGATTAGGATTATAGTGAACATTTCAAAGGGCTGATGCAGCTCAATTGCCCATGCCTGATCTAAAACATGGATAATGAATGAATGACAGACTCATGTTCCTTCCCAGGTACATGGTTTCTCTTTCTGTTTCTTTTTGAAAATTAGCCATACTTAGTCATAAAGGTCAGACAGGAAAAACACTTGCTTTCAAATCAGGATCAAAACCTCACTTCAGACCATGGATTCTGACACTGGTTTCCAGAGATAGCCCTATGCACACTTTTCCAATTCCCACTTCACAGCAAAGTATACTTCAATTGTAGGAAATCTGCAACCCTCCAGATCAGGGGTAGGCAACCTAAGGCCCGGGGGCCGGATGCGGCCCAGCAGGGCCTTTGGACCGGCCCCAAATTGGTCCTGCCGCCGCCGCCCCCCCCACCGCCGCCGCCCCCCCATGATGATATTGATTATTGTTGTTATTACTTGTTCTTGGGGTTTTCTTGGCAAAATCTTCACAGGGGTTTTGCCATGGCTTTTCTGGGGCTGAGAGAGTGTGCATGCATTTTTTTAAAAAAATTTAATTCTTTTTTAATTTTAATTTTATTTATTTATTTATTTATTTTTGGTGCTTCGGCCCATCAATTGTCTGAGGGACAGCAACCCGGCCCCCGGCTCAAAAAGGTTGCCTACCCCTGCTCCAGATGTTATTGAATTGCAAATCTTAGTAGCCCTAGCCTAGTCAATGATGAGGAATGCTGGGAATTGAAGTCTGGAAGCTGCATGATTCCCATCACTGCTATACTTAGTACTAACCAGGAAACAGAAAGGGAAGTTGTGTTAGGAGAGGGTATAAGTCTGTGACTTGTTTAAATACTTCTAAACTGAGCTAGAATCAAACAAGAAAAAATGATGGAACTAAACTCAATTGTTAATTCCAACCATAGTATACCCACTGAATGAACAGAACTCATATAAGTGTTGACTCATCAAGGTCCCATTGATTTAATGGGTCTACTCTGCTAAGGACTGGCACCTAGATGTCACTCACCCATAGAGTTTATACCACCATATTGATACAGAGTCTATACTTCTAAAGACTGCCAATGAATACCAGGTGCTGTAGGCTATATTTCATATAAAGGAATTGGCAAAACCACCTCTGAGTATTCCTTAACTAAAAAAACGCTATGAAATTCATGGAGTCACCATAAGTCAACAGGTGACTCGAAGGCACATAAACACATACTGTTCAAAAATTATGTCCATGTTCACAATTCAATTTTTATGAGTACCACTTTCATTTACTTCTTCTCAGAATTAACTGAGATGGTGCTTCTATCTTACAGGTTGCTTGTGCGTGGTACAAAACACATTCTTATGTGATCCACTTCATCATTGTTTCAGCACCCACAATAAAGCATGAGGCAGCAGCATGATCAACACCTCTATTCAGCCAGAGCTTGAACCATGTGTTACTCAACCCGTATGATTTAGTGAGCCCATTCCTTGTAATTATACAAATAACTAAATCAGTTATACTTATACCATGAAAGTGGGGCCAGTCTCTCTCTTTAAATTATGTAACATACCGTAGTTATACCCTAATGATCAAAACAAGGAATTATTCTGTGACTGCTTTCTTCCACGTTTTGTTTAAAACAAATAGTAAGAATGTTGGACACTGGATCCAAGTCATGCCTCATCTCTGAAGGGCTCTTTCAGCCCTATCTCCCTTAGGCAAACGGTCAAATAATGCTCTTAACAACTTCAAAGCCTCAGCTGTTTACTGAAGAGTGTTCCTCTATTTGAAAAGCCTAGTTGTTGCTTTGATAGTGAACAAGCCCAACTCTACCATGTCAGCTGCGGCTTTTAAACGGTTTCTCATGAGATAATCAACTTATCTCACAGGACCTCATGAATTAAGCTCTGTAAACAAGTTATGCTAAGACTGCCAAGTAATGGATTCAAAGAACCCATTTATGGCATTTTGTCTTATAGCCCACAGTGGCACAAAGACCACTAGCTGGGCTTTAGGTAAAATTTGTCAGAAGAGAAGCACAGTAAAATAACTCCTTGTAGTACCATATCTCAGGGAAGCCACACCAGAATCTGGCAACATTACAAAAACTACATCTCTTTTTATCACTCAAAATGCCCCAGAGGTGTGCCATCTTCTCCTGGACTCTTGGACCCTAAAGCTAGAATTATCAAAAGATATAACCTTAATAATGTTGCAGCATATTAAAGATCACGCTAGACTCATAATATTCACAAAATACTAGACAATCGGACTCTGGCTCCTTAAAAGTTTTGAAGGACAAGCCAAGAAAGCTGCATGAGCTTTTATTCATAGTTATTTCTCACAACTGTTGCTTCTTCTAGTACACCATTTTAAAGCAGTAATCCTTTTGGTTTTGCCAGCATAGTTACACTGCTGGTGGCAGCAAAGGCAACAGCAGCAAAATGATATATACTGTGGGTCTTAGGAAGAAGATGACAAAGGAGAGGAAAAGACAACAAAGGGCCTTTGCAGACTGCCAGAAATAGTGCAAATTGAGTCCACTTTAACTGCTCTGACTCAGTGCTAAGGAATCATGGGAACTGTAGTTTATTGTGGCACCAGAGCTCTCTGACAGAGAAGGCTCAATGTCTCAGAAAAAAATACAATTTCCATGATTCCCTAGCACTGAGCCAGGGCAGTTAAAGTGGACTCAATTTGCACTATTCACAGTTATTGCAGGAAGACATTGTCAGCTTCAAACTGCCCATTTCTGAATGCTTAGCTTCCAGAGACTCCTCAGACACAAGGCATTCTGGGAGAGATGGCTTAGACAATTGCCAACTGTCTGAGCATCTCTCCTGAAGCGCCTCAGCTCTGAGGAACCCCATCACCCACACCCTCAAAGCCTGGCATTTGGAAACAGGCAGCTCAGAGAAAGCAGCTGCTGCAACTGATTCCCTGACTATTTATTTATTTATTTATTTATTTATAAAAATATTTATAATCTGCCCTTTATCACGGGAATAAAGAGTGATGCACAGATAAAACAATAAACAATTCCAGCTAAAAATAAGAGAATAGTTTAAACAGATAAAAACATATTGAACAAGATTACTTAAAACAATGTAAAATTAGCAAAACAATTAAATAAGCTGTAAAGAGGAAGTCCGGTGACTATCATAATGGACCATGACACTAGCACAGTGCATCAACAGCATTCCAGCCTGAGTGCCCTGGAGAAGAGATGGTTAAGAGGTGATATGATAGCCCTGTTTAAGTATTTGAAGGGGTGTCATATTGAGGAGGGAGCAGGCTTGTTTTCTGCTACTCCAGTGAACAGGACCCGGAGCAATGGATGCAAGCTACAGGAAAAGAGATCCCAGCTCAACACTAGGTGGCAAGTCCTGACAGTAAGGGCTGTTTGATAGTGGAACACTCTCCCTGGGAGAGTGGTGGAATCTCCTTCTTTGGATGTCTTTAAACAGAGGCTGGTATGCTTTGATGGAGTGTTCCTGCATGGCAGGGGGTTGGACTGGATGTCCCTTGTGATCTCTTCCAACTCTATGATTCTATGATCTTTTGTGGTTATGTTTTATTTATTCTTCAACTTTGCTTTAACTAGGTTTTGTTAAATACCCATTTTTACTATAATCTACCTTATCCAACTAAATTATGGTTTAACATGTCAGAATGTTTATTTCAAAAAAAGCCAGCCAAATTGCTCTGCATCCCAAGACTTTCCACATCAAGAACTTACCAAATTCCTTGTACCATCAGGAGCAGCTAAATGGCACTGGATGTAAGAATTAAAAACCTGAACAGCATGTTGAGTAAAGAAGCCTTTATGGAAATGTTTATCATCTTGCACCAAAGTAAGCCAAGATTCCAAAAGCTTGTCATAGGCTTCCATATATACCATGTCATCTTTATCAAGCTAAGGAAATAGAACAGAAAGATTTGTTATCATAATGTTGTTCAATCTCTCACCAAGTAAGAATGTAAAGGCAAAGCATTTTTATTAACACACAAGTGTATTGCATTCAAATTATCAACATATATATATAATAATTCATATTTATCTCAATATATCCATAGCTGGCATTTTGTAGTAGTAGTAGTAGTAGTAGTAGTAGTAGTAGTAATAATAATTAATAATAATAATAATAATAATAATAATAATAATAATAATAATATCTTTCCTGCCTCTCCTCAAAGTTCAAGGCAGGGTACAGAATGTTAAAATACAAAACACAATTAAAAACACATAAATCCACAGATAAAACACAATACTATAAACCCATTAAACTCATAAGAGTACATATACCAATTAAAAAGTCATGATTTAAAATGGAATAATTTTAATTTTCATGAGTTTGAATCATCTAAAACAGGGGTGAACAAAGGGCAATCCATGGGGTGCATGAAGTCCCTTTGTCCCCAAATGCTGCCCCTTTAGGGGTGCTCCACGAATACAGCCCCCTAGCTTCCCAGAGTTGCCCACCCCTAATCTAAAAGTACACAGAGGGTGGGTTACACGAAAAATTTATTCTACTCCCCCATCCACCCACTGCAACCCTTTCCCAGGTTATGCTCCATAGTATTAAACAGGGTAAGCATTACAGAAGGTAATCCCAAGCCATGAACGCAGGAGCTTTCAGGAACACAGGAGGCTACAGCAGGAAGAAGATGGCAAAGATGTGCCACTTTGGAAGAGGAACTCTGTTTAAGATTCTTAGGTTCCAGTTCATTTACAATGAAATAAACTGAATAGGTAATTTTAATGAATATGACAGAATTTAAGGATTGTTCAGTCACTTTTTAATTAACAACTTTTTTTTGTAATGAAGTTCATTAACAATCACAAATAAGAAATTAATTAAACACAGTGCCCTTCATAGTAATAAGTAAGCTTGATTTTGGCAAAATAAAACAACTCCAAACTTAAACATTTATCTTCTGAACCAACAGCAAAAATCTAGCTGACATCTAATGGGTAGCTCACCAAATAATTTCCTTATGAAACTGCATCTGACGGGACTGACTTCAGAGTAGACAGTACCACCACAACTTCCTGAATGCAGCCAATCTCACCATGTTTATACTTGGATGGAAGACCACCAGAAAACACAAGCGAGTAGAGTAAGGGAATGTCTAAAATCCTAGAAAGCCATTGCTGCTATTCAGAATTGACAATATTGGGCTGGATGGACAAATGGTTTCACTCTGTATACGTATTGAATACTGTGAAGTATTAACAGTGCACTCCAATGCACAGCAATATAGGAAGGTGCTGTTCATTGGACTGTACTGTTAATACTTCACTAATTCAGAGTTACAAATTTTGGCTTACATTAGTAGACAGAAATTATTTCTGCCTGCCAAAAAACCATGAACTCCACTAAGTTGAGAAGTATCTCATATCACTGAGGTATCAGAAAGTTTTTGGCATCAGGTGAAAACAATTCCATTCTACCAGATCATTCAATAGTGGGATAGCTGAAGAGTGGAATATATTATATCTGACAATTTTTTTTTAAAAGCTGGATGTTATAGTGATGATGCCATGCCTATTTTTTTTCTATTTAACTAAATGCTGTTAGAAGGGATTCAAAAAACATTAGCTTGTTCAACAACCCTGTTGCATGCTTCCTGGCTATTTATTTAGAACACACGTTCAAAGACTCTTTGGGCATGAGGACATGCTGTCTTTGGGCACGAGGACATGCTGTCGAAGTACAAACCTATAAGATAGAAAGAACTGCCAGTGCAAAATACTCTGCACGGAATTCAATACTCATCTGGTTTTTTTTTTTGAGACATAGGGCCTCAGCACACGGAGGCCCTGGAGCCGCCGCCGGACAGAGCGCCGCGGGGATGCAGCCTCCGCATCCCGGCGCTCCTGCGGCGGCTCTGGAAGGAGCGCTAAATCAGCGCTCCTTCGTCAAGACAGGGAAAGTGCGCCCTAAAAGCGGCGGGCGCACTTTCCCTGCCTTATCCTCCGCAGCGCGTCCGGTCGCTGCGGAGGGAGGTTGCCCCGGAAGCGCCGGCCGTGCGGAGGGCCGGCAGCTTCCAGGGCGACCTCAGGAAGAGGAAGGAGCGCCGCTCGTGCGGTGGCTCCTCCTCTTCCGGGCCCGGAAGATGGCTCTATTAACCGTCTGCCAAGGCCCATAGTCATCTGTGACCAAAAAATTCACAACCAAGAAAACTACATGCTACAAGTTTTTACATAAGCAAATCATAATTCCACTAGTTGCATTTTGGCCTATAGTGACAATACAACTTTTGGGGCCTGAAAAGATGGATGGAAGTGACGGAGGAGAAGTCTGACAAAATATTAATTTGGCATGAACAAATGTACCATAGTGGGCACTGACTGATCTCTCAGTGCTTATTTCAAATTATCAACCCTAGGACAAAATGCATTAGGCCACAATGAACAAGAAACTCACTACCTAAACACCCAAGACAGTACACATGAATACAAGAAATCTCTAAT
>JAIPUX010001232.1:151864793-151879792 GCA_020142125.1 Phrynosoma platyrhinos | reverse complement strand
TTAATTCTGCAGTGTGGATACACCCTTAGTCTCTGCCTTCATAATCTGCAAGCAGAAAAGCATGCAGGCTGCCCAAGGTATGCCCCGCATCCAGCAACTGTCCTTGTCAACTGTGTAGATAAATGTTCAAGACGTATTTTGTGCCCATATCATGTCTCATTCACTCAGTAATTTTTACTGGACAAGTTATCTTTATGTACTTATGAAAAATCATATCTCAGTTCTGTCCTGGCAGTCTCCACAGCTGTGAACAGCAATTCTGTGAATCTCTTTTAAATAAAATTACACTTATAGGGCTAGTACAGCTGAATACTCTGCCCTTCTAGCCCTTGGGTCTACCTAAACTAAGCTCTGTGAGATTTCCCAGCAGGTTCTGGAGGTATCCAGAAGGCTGAAGTGGAGAGCACCACCTCCATATACCAGTTTCTGCTGTTCTTCAAACAGTTATCCAGAGCTGGATTGTGCCTGCAGGCCATAGAAATTGCATGTGTATTTTTTGCATAAACTATCAGGAGCCTGCAAAAATGCTAAATTGTTTTAGGCAATCTAAAGAGAGCACAAGAGAATGCTGGGGGAAATACACAGGACTTTTAGTTAAAAACTGTTCCTGTTAGTGTCTGGTTTGTGCAGTGCAAGCACACAGTTCTCATTGTACTCAGATGTCTGAAACCACAGACAAAATATCGGGTACAGGGTGGTGTGAGGTGGATGGAATACCTTTTATATATTTACCTAGCATTTACTGACTTTTCTTTTCAGTTTATAATATTGTTTGATAAGGAGCATGATAATTCTACCTTATATAAACCAAAATAAAACCACATGTCACTGCCACAATACCACAGTCTTTTATAAAAAGATATATCAGACTAACCATCATGTTCAACAGGCTCACAATCTTTATGTACTGTATAGATGTTACAGGCTTAAATAATTATACCAACTTTTTCTTCATTGGACTATCTTCTTGCTGTCAAATGTATTATATTATCTCAAGTTGTTAAAAATATTTGGAGGAGGTGGAAGAGAATGAACCACAGCAGCGAAAGGAACAAATATATGTATGTGACAACACTCTCCAACTCAGCCCAACAATGTCCAATAATGTCCATATAACTGTTTCTTGGAAGCACACTAAAGAGATTACTTAGCCAGAACTAATGATCATTGGAAACTTTAGGAGGAAAAACTGTGAGAACTGTTCAATTTGCCAGAGGCAGCATCATTCTTTCATACTACAATTCTAGTTGTTCCATGTTAAAATGTTTTTTAAATCCTCTCAGGTAAACTTCAAAAGACACTATGGTGAAGAAAGGGCTCAAAATACAATTTAAATATGTGGATTCATGTTAAAGGTTCCAAGGTTCAACTGGAACTAAATGCTAAGCCCATATTGTCTCACATTTCATTAGATGCTCTCAAACTAAGCTCACTTCCACATAAAACAGCTATGTACACAGATGCAATTCATTTAACCTACTGCAAATCTATTTAACATTTAGGAGGAAAAACCTATATGGTAAACTAGCCTAAACTTTTTTGTTTTTACACAATTTTAACAATTAAAAGCCAGAATTTTTAAGCAAGCCTTTTGACGCTCAAAATTGGCACTTACCACTTCTTCCAAGGCAGCACTTCTCCCAAAAGAGCAAGTCAGGTGTGTGAGGCAGTTAACGAATGAAGAAAAAAGTTCATTTGGAATGGCTGTTAATATATTGCGAGGAAATACAGTGATCAAGTTGCTGATTATGCTTGATATTCCCACTGCTTCCGAGTCCTCTATCTCGATTCTGTAGATCAAACATTTTATACAAAGAAAAAGTCAAAAATCCCACTAGCACATTCAAATCAGGATTATTTGTGGTTTTCTTCAGAAAGAACCCTTTAAGCAGTTTTATGCCACAGTTCAAGCTACAAAAAAAACAAAAGTCCCTCCCTCCTTCCCTCCCACAGCAAACCTAAATTCTAGGAAGCAATCGTATTCCGTACCCATTGATAGTGCTGAGCAATCCTTCAATGAAGTGAGCTAAATAATCGACTTGAGAACTTTCGTCTGGAAACACCGGCCCATGTAGCGAGGCTAGCTGGGCTAAGCACTGCAGTGAGTCTTGTGCCATATCTGTGTCTTCTCTAATTTTTCGATGCACCTTTTCAGGAATGAAAGGGTTAACACTACATCAGGAGGTAGGGAGGAGGAAATAAGATGTTTTTTTACTATACAGTCACATGGCTTACAACTCCTAAAGAGGAGCACACGCTCACAGAGTTTATTCTAGTTTCCATTAAATATGAAATAAACAGTCTATTATTCCTAACCATGTAAACCTTCCAAGCTGCCCTCTCAATATACCAACTTCATAAGCCATATTTAATTAATCAAAGCCAGCATTTCACTAGGACCTACCTACATGCTGAAATGTCTATGCATGTCGAGTCTTAGAGAGAAGCAGATGCCAGCCAGTCAGACATGCTGCTACTTCTAAAAACAGCAATAATGACAGCCATCTGTATTATGCTAACTATGCCTGGGCTACAGAGTCTTGCTAAAGTTAGTCGACAAGTTCAATCAAGATTATATAGATGCTTCTTTAGCAGAGGTAAACACAGAATCTTCAAGAAAACAAATGCATTTCATATAGTGAAATTTTCCTTTTCTTTTAAAGACCATTCTTAAATCTTATTGCAATAAGCAGGATTTCTTCCCTTGTTGGCACTAATTCCTTACAAGGCCCTCACCAACAATAAATCATCTCAACAAACATTTGTTTGTTCACTGATTGTTTATGATGAAATAGGGACACCAGGGGACTTATTTTAAAAGAAATTCTTGGATGCAAAGTAGAACAGCATCTGGAATTCAGCATCAGGACATACTAGTCTTAAGGTTCATTACAATTATACAGAATAACACTGTGCTTAGTCATTATCAAACAAATTGGTTGACGTAGCTACAATACATCCAAGTAACAATAATAACAAATAAAGCTATTTAATTACCTTTTTATTACTACATTTATACAGCAATCCCATAATGCAAGTATTTGTGCAGCACAGAAAATGAATATAGCATTGAGACAAAATGATGGAAAGGAAAGGTGAGGAAAAAGAAGACTTCTAATAGCACCTCTCAAACAATTAATTTTAACATGAGTTGTCATTGATTTAGTTCATGTTTTAAATTGGTTAGTCTTAAATGTGCTGCTAGATTCCTTCTTTTCCCCCTTCTTTTTATTCTGCAACCAACTAACCCAGCTACCATTTTGAAAAATAAAGGAATGAAAAGTATTTAAAGTAAATTGATTAAAAAATCAGATTTTTTAAACAGAGGTTTTATTTTTATTTAATGTATTTTATTTTTGAACATCATCACAGAAAGCTAAAATAGTTTTAGATTAAAAATTAGATATGACCATAACATATAGATTCTCTTCCTGTAAAGACACACTTTGAATTTTGAGACAAAACTAGGTTCAATACAGCCATTCATATTGTTTTTGACTTATTAATCCATATATTGCTTGAATTGATTTACAAATGATGCAGGTAAATTCTAAAAACAAAGCATTTGTTAGAACACGAGAGAGTTTATTTTAGAGCTAAAATGATCACAATTTCATCAGTATGGGTGATATTTAACAAGATTTAATATTTAGCAAGTATTTTAAGTATGTCTCATGAAAAGTCCTAATTTCTGGAATCAGAATGTAAGCTTTTTAAACTGAAGGCTTCCTAAAAGAGAATTATATTAGAAAGGGTTAACCTGTAGCCTCAAAAACTATTTGCTTGAGGAGGTTTCCCAGCTGACAGTAGCAACTGTCTGGGTTGTCTAGACAGCTGTTCACTTTGTGTGCAGCTGTTAAGTAGTCTGCCAGTAAATTTTTCACCTTTTTGAAAATGCTCTAGTGAGATTTTTTAAAAAAATTACAAGTAACTATGTACGCACAACAACTAAAGCTGTTGAATTACAAAAGGATACAAAAGATTTAGTATCTTCATCATCTAGTTTTAAATACACTTCTTGGCTTTGAAAGCAATATCCCCAAATTCCAACAATACAGAATTCTATTTTGGGAGATAAACCCAAACTCTTTTCTTCATAAATTTCCCTTAATGATTAAAAAAATGCTCTTTTCCACTAACTTCTAAAGAACTGGAACTTTTCATTAAGTAATGCTGCAACATATTTTTCAAGAACAAGGCTCCATTGGATGTAGACAGAACTGGGCTACATGTTTCCTGAAAAGGAAACAGATCATCTCCATGAGAAATGCTACTGGGGAGTCAGCTTTATGTAAAAAAGCCATATGCACCCTTTTCGTGAGTGACAAACACATGAGAAAAAACAAATACATTTGCACCTACTATAGTGTAAACACAAGTTTCCTACCTGGAAATATTATTCACATAGGAAATTGCCAATGGGAAACAGTGCTAAGTTGTTTTTGATTTTGCTATACTACATGAGCATGATGCCTTCCTGGAGAGCAGGATGAGATTAGAGTGCTTTTTACTACTGACAGTTTGATTGACCATTGATACTGCAGAATCTCATTGAATTTTTTAGACTGTTTGGTTTGAAATCCCTCTCCCCATTCCACAAATCACTTACTTACAGATGGAAATTAAATAAACTTTCACTACTCAAGCAAAATTCTTAAAGCAACAATGTCAACCAACTGTGCAAAAATATATGTACTAGTGTTAAGGGTGCTATCTGGGGGATTCTGGAAGCTGTAGTCCTTTCCAAAACTAACCTCCCCATGCTCTAGTTAAGATTTCAATCATTCTCATTCTACAAGCTGAGTTTTCCATTCAGTGAGCACAAATACAGGCACATCATCACCATCTAATGAAAAACAATGGAACCTATGGAAATACTGTTTGGAAAAGCACAAAACTTATTTGTACAACTCTTACCTGAATTCATTCTATTGCATCCAAGAGGGAGAAAAGAAATCCAACAAGAACCTTAGAAAGATGTAATAAGTAGCAAAAGAAGTAGCAGCAGAAGATGACGGTGATTTTTTTGCTACTAAATTAGCATTGCAGGAGAATAGGACTTACTGTGAAGAAAAGCTCCATGACTCTGCTGTCCAGGAGGGTCTCACGCCAGGACTCTGTTGGCTTTAGCATCACATTTTGTGAGGATTCGAACATAGCTATATAATGTCTGCCTAGTTATCTGGTGTCAAGGTCAACAACAACATTCCAATTTAGATTTTTTTATATAAAATAAATCCCAGATACAACAGGTCCCATTCAGAAAGAATGCAATGGAAACAAACTTTAAGCCTCTTCACATACACAGCATAATTCATGCATGAGGACAAGGAATAAAAGGTATTAAGTACTGAAAAAAAGAATGCCCTAGGAATGCCAGATAACAGTTTGATCACAATGACGAGACATTCCACAGTGGCACAATCGCTTTAATAATCATTCCAATGAGACAGGAGGAGAAAGGAAAATGAAAAGGATACCACACACAACAGGTATGCAAACTTGTGTAAAACATGCTTTCAAAACATTTAAAAATGTTTCCAGCTGTTTTTACAAGCTAGCTTATATAGAAATTTAAGACAAGTCTTTTCAAATCTGTGTAAGCAGGCTGGCATGCTTTGCACAATTAACATATGTCAAGTTCCCATTTTGCAGAACAACTATATATATATATAGGAACTTTCAGAATAAGAATAAAACTTGCATACTTCAAACTGGAGTTTTACAGCCCAGTCCTATAAACATTTGCTCAAAATGAAGTGCTGTTTATTCCACTAGGGATTGCTTCCAAGTAAATGACCAGATAGGAGCTTTAGGATCTGAAATAAAGGGCATCCAGTAAATTTGGTGAGGCTACTGTTCCAGAATAAGCAACACTCCTATAAAATAAGAAACACCAAACAAACCTAATGAAAATAATTGTTTATAAAAATAAAAGTGTGTGTTTATCTGTCTTATCAGAGCCATAAAATCAAAACACCTGAAACTTGCTACACACACTAAAGTGATCCTTGGGAAGTGTACCCAGGGGTTATTTGGTTTATTAATTTTAATGTCTCTGTTTTGAAAACTTCAGTCACTAGGTGGCTGATTTTTCTAACCATCAGATAGCTTTACAGCTGATAACAGTTTTAAGCTAGGAGACTACACTCAAACATAGTGACTCACTCTATTGTATAGGTCTGCTCTCTTTCACTGCTGCTGTGGGACAGTCTGCCACAGATGTGAAGTGGGGAAAACCAGCTCTAAGGGAACTATAAGGGTGCACTATGGTATTAGGTATATTTCTGGTCCAAGTAGATATAGCTTCTTTCAGATGGGGTGGACAAAATAGCTGCAACTCTGAAGTCTGAGTGACTTTGTTGTTAGAACCTTCCAGTTAACTTTGCCTTGCGGTGATCCTATCATAAAGTTTTCTTTATTCAGAAGGGGTTTGCCATTGCTTTCCTTTGAGGCTTAGAGAGTGTGACTTGTAAAAGGTCACCCAGTCAGTTTCCATGGCTGAGTAGGGATTTGAACCCTGGGCTCCCCAAACCCTTGTTCAACACTCAGACCACTACATACTATATAATCCTATTGTATACTTATTTGTGCAATGAGAATATGCATAGAACAAATATATGAACATTTACATTCAAGACTAGCCAAGTTATAAAAATCTATTAACGGTCAGAATACTATCTGTGACAAATGCATAGCCTAACTTCCCATTGTGTGGGGGCATTGCCTTTTTGGTCATTGCAGAAGGAGGTAAACAGTGCCTTCTTACACAACAGTCATCCAGGCAACCCCATCTTAAAGGTTTTTGGGCATGCTCTCATGGCCAATCAATGTTTGGGGGTGGGTGAGTGGAGGTACAGAAGTCTTGAGTACCATTCATCTGCTGTTGCACAGTCCGAGAAAAGCTCACTCCCCTGGATCTTTAGTGCACTCAATGGGTATTCCTTTTTCTGACCTGCAGAATTGCAGACAGATGATGACCAGAAATTCACTGTCCCCCAGCCACTGATTTTGAATACACAACCTGACACATTCAAACTGGAATGTATTGTCAACAGCAGTGAACGTCCAGTGGAGGCAGCTTGGCATAGATATCTCTGCTCCCCTGGTCATTGAACAAGGTCTTGGACAATACATTAAACATCTGTCAGCTATCCAGAATGCTATTTGTGTCTCACCCTATTGTATTTGTCACCCATATAATTTTATATCTTTTTTTCCAAAATAAAGCTGGAGAAAGTGTCATGTTTTAACCATAAGCATAAAATCTCTTGGCTAATATACATGTCTTTTTAAAATATACTGTACTGCTTTTGAGGGTGACCAAAAATCCAGGACACATGGTTAGTTTCAAACTTATAGCTGTAAATTACATGATACTAGAAAAAAAAAATGGGGGTGGGGAAGCTTGAAAATTACAAGCAATATCACATAGTGCAACAATTTTTATGTTTAGAGGATGCAACTGGTTTTACTATTATTTTTCATTCCAAAAATGAAAATCAAATAATGGTGCAAGATTTAAAGCAGGGTGGGAAACAGTTGGAGGCTAAGACACCCCCCCAACAAAAGGCACCCCCCCCAACAATTGGAGGCTAAGGTACCCCCCCAACAAAATAAAAATGTTGACCCCCAAATGAAACCAAACATCTTTAGACTGCATGAGGGGCACTTCTTTTGCCCCTGCCATTTTAGGCTTATGGAGGTGCTTTTCCCTTCCTTTAAAAAAACAACAATCTCTTCCTGGGCCTAAAATTGCTCAGACAGATCAAACATACGTCAAAAATGCTTCCACACACCATCAGAGGGTATTTTGGGGTATGGGGCAAAAAAAGGTTTTCAAAGATTTTTTTTTAGCCCCGAAGGAATCATGCAGCCCTCATGCACCCTCGTTTTAAAGAGATTCAATGTTTCAATCACTGTTTTTAAAATACAGAATTGACTATCAAAAAAACAGCCTCCATAGGAATCTCAAGGTACTCTTTAAGCCTGTCTAAAGTTATTACAATCTGATCAATTAATCAATCTGATAAGTTAGTAAAGGCACACCTCAATTAACAAAGCCTCTGACAAAAACTTTTTTTTTTTGCAGTCTTTTCACACCAGCCCAACCCAGCCTTTCCTTCTCTTTCCTTGTCCTCTGCCTAGCTGGATGAGTTTAGCAGCATTGACATTTGCAGGATGGTGAAGGAGGGCTGAAGAAACACAAACATTCAGTATCAGGTTGTAGCACTGTGTCTGCAGTAAACAATGTTATAATGTTTAAGCTGTGAAAGAATGGGATTCTACTCTATTTTATCCTACTGTAGCTGTATTTGCCTGCCTACAACAGGCAAGGTAAACAGTCACTGCCTCCATAATCCCTTACTGAGCATGTGTGAAGAACAAACCCAAGCGAAACAGGGAAATTAGATAAGCCTACTTCACCAGCTGCCCTCACCATGTTTTAAAAAGCATAGATCTAATCACCAAAATGGAAATCATAAGAAAAGTGGAGGCTCATGAAAGAAAAAACACGAATCCTTCAATATATTTTGGAAGTAGCTTTCAAGTGGTCTGTAGCAGGTGCAATTTTTTAAAAAAACTTATGCAAGGTTTACCTATCTGTTTGTTTCATGAGTGTATATTGTTAATTTTGGATAAAGTTTGCTGAAGCATGCTGAACTGCTGCTCTTTTTTTCTGGTGTAGGAACATATCCAAATGCTTTCAATTATTTCTGCCTCTGGTGCCAAATTTTTCTATTACAGAAGCAATGCCCAGGAACACACCTACTTTGTTAACTGAGGCATACCTGTAATTTTTCTAAAGTAATAGTTTATTGTTCTGCTATGAAATTATTCACTCTCCCCGTAGAATGGTCCATATGGCACCCTTCTTGAATCCCAATATGATTCAATATGACCCCTCCCCATCCCTGCACTGGCTCCTTGTTAATACCTTCAAAGCCCTACTTGGCTTTGCTCCCCCTTTCCTTTCTATGTTTTTATATCTCATTATACTTGCACTCTCATGGGGGCTGCAGGATTCTGGGAGCTATAGTCAGGGGAAAAAGAACCTTCCCCAGGCTCTGGATATGGGATCTTTCTGCCCTCAAAGACTGTTTGTTTGTTTGTTTTTTAGTCTTCTGATGTACTAGCACTATTTTTATTTTTAAATGCCAGAAAGCATTTTGTGAGCTTTTATTTTCATATTTATGGTTGCTGCTCTGCAAATTTTTACTGTTTAATGAGGAGTTACTGCGGTCCTTTATTGCTTCATTGCCTTTTTTTCAACTACACTTTTTATTGTTATTATAGTGATCTTTTTTTTTAATAGTAAGCAATCTTGGGAATTTATTATGATAGGAAAGGTGAGTTATTAATCTCTCATTCATACACACACACACAAAGTGTATAACCACAAATCCTCTCTCTATCTATCTGTCTATCAATCTAGGTGTGTGCCTGTGTTTATGTATCCCTTTTGGGAGAAAGATGGTACACAAATGAAATAATATATATATGAGAGATTTGTTATTATACACTAGTCTGAGTGTGTGTGTGTGTGTGTGTGTATTTATATAGATACAGATTGATTGATAGACTATAAATACTAGTGTATAACCACGAATCCTTTAGAACCAGGACCACTAATGAAGCAGCCTAAGGCTGTATGAAGCCCCCAGGGAAAGGGTCTAGTACCACACCTGGAACTCAGCTGATCCCCACAAGCTTCTCCCCCATCCTGGTTGACTGGGCCACTCTCCCCTGAAGATATATCAGCTGAAGCAACATTCCCAGCAGCTCTGGGAGACTTTAAAGTTTTGTTTTGGGGAAGAGGGCACTGTGAAACAACAGCCACCCCAAAACAACAACAACCCAGCAGCAACAACAACAAACCCACTAAATGCCCCTAAAGAACTTCACTTCAGGTCACCCAAAATGGCAACTGCAATGTCTTCTTTCTGGAGTGACCAAAAATCATGTGACCTAGCAATCTGATTCTAACTCACATGGCTGGAACCGATGGCCCAAATATGCTTGCTTCAGGGTGCCATCGGCGCATGGTGTTTAGATGCTGCACATCACGATGTGTGGGTGGCCACTCAGACATGGGCGGCTTCAAGGCACTCCAGCGGCGCAACATTTATATGCTGCCAGAGTGGCTTCAAGCTGCCATGGGGTCATGGAAGGGCAGCAAAAGCCACCTTTTTGCCAGCCAAAGAAGGAATGGATAATTTCTGCTTCTTTTTCGGCCAGGTTGAAGGTGGATTGGGGCTGCAGAGTGTAGTTGCTGCAGCCCCAATCCATCTTTGGAAGGTGAGGCTTCAAGCCACCTCTTTAGGGCCATCTGTTTCAGCCCATAATCATTTCCAGTTCTGGTATGCAACACAAAACTAATTTTTGACAACACAGTAAGAATTCTGAAACTTTTTTGTCAAGAGCAGGTGACATTTATTAATACGTTATCTTTAAAAGGATATGATTAGGAGGAAGAAAATTCCAGCTTAAGACTTGATTAGCTAGTGCAAGATAACGCTGAAAGACTGAAGACATTTGAGCATTAAGATTTTCACGTCGACTGAATTCTTGCAGAACCTCTACTGTGAGCATGAAAATCTGACGGAGATCATCCTCCTAGGCAAGGTAAGAAGAAATATTTAGTCATTTCTTACTCAGACCTAATGTAAACTCTTAGACTAAAAAAATGAACAACTAAAAGGTTTGTTTCTTTAGCACAGGGGTAGGCAACCTTTCCCCTTTAAGGGCCGAGGGACTTCAGCTCCCAGAATCCCAGGAGCTATTGGCCAACATGGGACTATTGGCCAACATGGCTGAGGCTTCTGGGAGCTGAAGTCCCTCGGCCCTTAAAGGGGAAAGGTTGCCTACCCCTGCTTTAGCATATTCTATACAATCCAAACATGAGAATTATACCATTGGTCCACCTCAATCAGAATAATCTAATCTGAGAACAGTGATTCTCCAGTTTTTGAGAGTTTTCCCTCAGCCCTAATTGGAGATGTCAACAGTTGAACCCAACACCTTCTAAATGCTAAAAATATACATTGAGCTATGGTGCAAATTACCATCATATAGCCCATCCAAATAACAAATGTAGGATGATCAAACTCATGTAGAGTGGGGAGGTGGGGAAGGGTGGTAGGCCCCATTCCTTAACTACTCATTTTATCTGTTCAATAGGTGTTGTTGTGTATAGACCAGCTTTCCTTCACCGGATTGTATTTCAAAAGCTCCGGACTTTAATTCCATAAACCACAGACAGCATGACAAGTGGTATGGAATGCTGGGAGCTATAGTACAATGGGTAAAGATGATAAAGAAAGTTTCTTAATTTTCACATATACCTCAATATACAAAACTGGATTTTGCTTATTCACACACCACCCATTTACCTGAAATATTCTTTTGCAGTTACCATGGAACTCCATGCTTAGCCCAATGTTGCTGGTTTTACTTGAACTCGAGAACTCACTCAGTAATGCCGTTAAAATGGAACAGGCCAACGTTTGCTGTACAAATTCAGGGCAGCGAGGGGGGGGGAACATTAAATACAATGTTATTTAGCATAATAAATCTGGACAGAGTAGTAACATGTTTTGTTGTTGTGTGCCTCTAAGTCATTTTTAACTCATGGCGACCCTAAGACAAACCTATTGTGGGGTTTTCTTGGCAAGTTTCTTCAGAGGGGAGTTACCATTGCCATCCTCTGAGGTTGAGGAGGTTTTGGACTTGCCCAAAGTCACCCAGTGGGTTTTTATACTCGTGCAGGGATTTGAAACCTGGTTTAAAAATATGCTGCTTCCAAAATTGTTACACAGATTCTGACAGGCCAAAAGGACCGTGCTCCCCCCAGCCTCATGTTGTCCTGCCCAGATGATACAGGCTATTATCCTCAGGTCAGGATCCAGCAGACTGGACATGGATTGGGTGGATCCAGTCTGATTCCAGCCCAAAGGGGCCATAATCTGGTTTCTAGGAAATGCCATGGTGACAGACCAGATGGCCCCACACACTCCAAACCTGCCTCACAGTTGCATCTGCTGAGAAGGCACCTGTCACAGCTTGTGACATCGGAGGGGGTACCTGGCTATCAGGTTGTGATGGGGTCTTCTTGGCAGATGCAACAGCGAGGCAGGTACAAGGCTGTAGTGGCTCCATGGTGTGACAGTGGGCAGGTGTGTAAGCATCTGCCTGGTGCCATGCCAGCCAGGGGACTGGCCTGGTCTTGGATAGCATAAGCTTAGTCCATGCTACCCTGCCCTTCTGCTTAAGGCCTAAGAATAACTGCAGTTCTCTTTTCTCTTACTTTTGCTCAAGAAAGCAAGGTTGCCAGAACATGACAAAATATTATCAATCTATTATAATGTTCACTGCTACAGAGCAGAGTTACACACTTTTAAACACATTTTATCTACCAGAATTCAAAGTCCAACCATTAAATGTCATATAACTAATGTATGGTAGATCTAAATTCTAAAGTTCTGTTCCAAGCATCTTTCATCTGACCAGTACAGAGCATACAAAAGAAATGGAAACTTTTAAGTTAAGAAATTGAGAGCAGGCAATGCAATTGCATACTTTCTTCTGCTTGTTCAAAGATAACACTGATCCCTCCTCACTAACATAAAAAGACTAGATATTCCATTTTATTAAGCTGAAGCATCTCCAAGCAGGTAGCACCATACATGTAGTAATGGCAATAAGCCATAAACCTGCCAGAAGAGATTCAACAGCTGAATAACCCAGATAGAGTGGGTTAATGTTGGTCAAGAGTTGGGAGTTGTTGCTGTGGATCATGTATATAGCCTTGTACATAGAGGAACCAAGATTAAAGCCTCATCTGAGAGACGTCTGTCTGTAGAGTCTCTTTACTCTTTCTGGAAGGGGAGAGGTGTTCCTTCAGCTCACAATCTACCGCTTGCATCTGAGAAGGTGTTGACACTGGTGCTGCATGTTGACGTGGATCATCATGCGCTGCGTAACCACGCTAACAACTACTACAACTACAACTACAACTACAACTACTACTACTACTACTACTACTATTTGTATCATGATCTTTTCCCAGAACTGGAACTCTGAGTGGCTTCACAATATTAAAAGAACAATACAATTAAAACACAGAAACTGAGGAAAGCTGGGAAATTTTAGAAACTGCCTAAGGAGCGGATTTATAAAAAGGGAGCTAAGCTGAGGAAGCGAAGGACTTTATCAAACGGGGAAATCCCGTGCAGAAACGGGATTTAAAAGCTGGGGAAAACCTGCAAAAGAGGGTTGATTTTCACACACATCGCTGTTGAACTGTTGTCAACCCAAACAGAAAGTAGTCAAAAGCCGCTCCTTTTTACTTTCGGCATCTTCCAAAATGATGGATAATACTACCCCTCTCAGTATGTGATAACTTTATATGTGATAACGTTTGATGTATTTCCTTGTTTTTGCTTTTTGCTTTTTTTGTACTGGTCATCAGCCGTAATATATTCATACCCGATTTAAAACCCCATTTCTGCATGGGATTTTTCCCAATTTAAAACACTGTTTCTGCATGAGATTTCCCCCATGTGATAAAGTCCTAAACTGTTTTTATTGTTAGTGTAACAAATAACCTGAGGAGTTGAAAGCTAAGGAAGCTGGGTATAAGTTCTGTGTGAACCAGGACAGGAAAGAAACTTTCAGAGTCAAGTGAGAGAAAGTAGTAAATTTGTAACAACTGAAGTAATTTGTACACTGTAACATAAGCTTGAGTACTAAGAAAGATACAGTATTAAGTTCTAAATGTAAATAAAGTTATTTTCTTTGTGTTCAGCAAGGAGTTGCCTGAAGTGCTTTACAGATAACATCAAACATGCTACCAAGTATATTTAATCACTACCAAAAATAACAATATCAAATATTAATATAGATGCTTCAGTTAGCGGGTGGATAGCCTCCACATAAGTAATCTGTGGCAGCTGGTAAGGATTGCTTTCACAGGGGTTTTTGCCATTGCCATCCTCTGAGGGTGAGAGAATGCAATTTGTTCAAGTTCACCCAGTGGGTTTGCATGGCTGAACCGGGATTCAAACCCTGGTCTTCAGAGTCATAACCACACTGCCTCATATATACAGCAGAGAAAAATACTGTATGAAGAGAGTAAATAAATGGACCAGAATTAATTTAGTTGCAGATGAGTTAACACTGTTGAATTTTAGTGGTGCAGCGTGCTTGTAAAACCAGCAGAGCCAGGGAACAAAAACTCAAGCTTCTAAAAGTAGAGCTTTATTGTTGCAAAAAGTAAAAATAAGCAAAGAAAAAAAATACAGTCCACCATAGGATCACATCATGCTGATGTGGTTGAACAAAAGAGTTACAGATCCATGTTTCCAGATCCAGGAGTTACATTGTAAAAGCAATATAAGCATATTATAGTCCAAGAATTAACTCCATAGTTAGATCCATTGCGAGAGCACACCCAATCAAGAAGAAGCAAGAAATATAAACAATTTTAAACAAAGGATTTCTCAGCCCTGCCCTTTCTCCACCTTCTGGGTGTTAACCCCAGGTTGATTGGATGTTATGTGTATGATGTATGTTAACCCAGCCCCTTGCTGTCCATCATCCACCACGTGGTTTGTTTTCCCATCCTAACGATGTTATTGTTACTGTTATCAGTTTTCGACTGTCTTTCCCAGCTAGGACCTTCTGATGTTATGACTCTCTGGCCATCTGGACTGGGTTGTTATTGTTTGCCTAGATGTTGTTCCCATGAGGAAAATTACAAACACACATCTCTGCATTTCACCTTTGACTGTATAACCCATCTATACTCTAACAAACACTGGCAAAAATGAAGCAGTTTTAGTATGGGTCATCTACACAGAATTAGTTTGCCAGAAATGTACTAAATGAAGTCCCAATAAAAGTTTCCATTTCTAACTAAATGGAGTTTTAAAGTTTGCATGTTCATAAAATTTGCATAGTTATCAAATTTGCAGACGACACCAAATTAGGAGGAGTAG
>JAIPUX010001232.1:151848636-151859651 GCA_020142125.1 Phrynosoma platyrhinos | reverse complement strand
TTTCCTCCTTTAAAATTGGGTGCGTCTTATATGCTGAAAAATACGGTACCTCTCTAGTGCCTTTTCAAAGTTCAAATCCAAACCCAGCTCTTGAGGTCACAAGGCAAAATTCAGTAAATGTAGCAAGTCGTTTTTGTTCAAAAGATCTTTGTTACCTTGGGTATATTGCAATTAAAAGACAATCTAAAATACTTTTTCATACAATTACATAGTTAATATCACTTGAGTATTTAGGCATACTATGCACCAACTCTGAACATCTCTCTGAATAGAATAAAGTGATGTCCATGGGTGATCTGAAAGGCATGCATAGGAACAAACTGGATTTATTCATTCAGCAGTCCAAGGAGGATGCTATCATTCTAGGGAGACTAAGCAGGAGGCAGATGGTAGGTCTCTGGAACCAACACAGATTTGAGCAAGTTTTGAAGAGGTCTCATGCAAAGCCTGGCCAAAAGTGTTACGAAAGTGGTGGATGCCATCAAATTAAGGAAGGCTTGAACCTCACAAGATCACATCCTCCTTCTGTCCCTCAGAAGCCAAGCATGGTGGATGAAATTGCTAGTGCTATCATCTGGAGGAAGGCTCACACAGCCATCAAATCCAAAATTGTGCTGATGAGATGGATGATTTGAGACTGACAGAGGTTGAACTTCTGAAGATTCACCCACCATAAAGCCCAGGTCATCTAGATGAGACAGGATTGCATGGGTATGACAGACTTTACTACCAAAACCACTTATTTATGTAGAGAAATATTGGGCCTTTGCAGACTGCCAGAAATAGTGCAAATTGAGTCCACTTTAAGGGTTAGGGTTAGTGCTAGGGAATCATGGGAATTGGTTTTTTTTCTGAGCCTTCTCTGTCAGAGAGCTCTGGTGCCACAATAAACTACAGTTCCCATGATTCCCTAACCCAAACCCTAACCCTTAAAGTAGACTCAATTTGCCGTATTTCTGGCAGTCTGCAAAGGCCCATTGTGATCCTCTTTTGATGAAGTCATGCCGCTATTACAAGTATCGCCACACACTTCATAAAAACCCTCAGTGCCAAGGAGAGTTTGAATTGAAGAACACAGATCTGAAAGTACCAAGGAGAGTCTGAATGGAAGAAGACAGATCTGAAAACACCTGGATCTGACAACAAAACACAGGAACTGGAGATGAAGCCGTTTTACTCCACAGTGGGATTTATCATACAGATCTACAGTGTGATACCACTGTTGCTTCAGAATTGGGAGAATTCTCAGAGATGGGAGAATTGCATTATGCAGAATTCCCTAGGTCTGATGAAATGGTTTACTTGGTGAAGATCCAGTATCAAATGCAGCCCCACCCAGATTTTGTAGTATGTTGGGGATTTTGCAGTATGACAATATTCATAGGGAATGGGAAAGATACAGAATGGGTCACAAAACCTTTCCATCAGTAGAAAAGATGACTTAGAAAAGTATAGTTAGGCAAGGAAGATGGAGGTGCAAAGACTAGATGGGTAGCAAGTTAGTAGTAATATTGATGAAAGGATTTTAGTAGACAAATGAGACTTGGGTTCAAACAACAAGAACTACTTTTCAGTGCTAACCACTAGCCCTAAGCTACTGGTCCCTCTCCAGTTAAAACTGGAGAAAATTGGTGAAAAAAATTGGTGAAAAAAATACAGATTTCTCCCCAGTCATTTACTGGGTGGAACATCTGAACCTCCAACCCATTTGGATTTTATACTCCTTGCATTTTAGATAGCAATTTGTGCACTTAAGATTCTTACCACTCATCTTACTTCTTGTATAATATTTAAGACGTCTTTTACCAAATACTGTTTCCACAACTTCCAATGATTGCCATAGCCTATCATGAAAACATCTATCCTGCTTCTCCAGTGATGAGAGCTTTCAGGAGCACATAACTCATTTGACACATAGGAAGCAGTGTCTGACATGCTGAACAGCCTATTTTTATATATTAATATGAGGCAATGTATAGTGTGTGTATATGCACATACATGTACACACACAGAGCAATGAATCTACAGTCTCTCACAGAATTGAGAATCCTTCACATTGCTAAAGCAGAAAAACTGTTCTGTACCAGCATTCAGTGCTGTCACAGAAAAAAACTGTAGGTATTTGTGGTTAAGAGTATCCTATCCCACATACATTTCCTCAGCATCTTGGAATCAGTGGTGGAAAACATGAATTAAGCTGACTAAAATTAGTGCCTGGCTTTTCAGCAGCAGCTCTGTCCATCAGAGACTGATATAGGCTCAAGCAGGAAAAGGTACATAAGGCACAGGCCCAATTTACCAAGCCACTTTTGGTGCTGGATACCTCTAGTTATGTGCACACTGTTGATATTTTTTAGTAGAATCAGGACTCTGTGTTAATTTTATCCACACCTGTCAACTACACCATATTTTTAAAATGATTTTTAAAATCTGCTCAGTTTAAATGGGTAACAGGGGAAATTTTCCCAACTGTAAAGCTGCAATATTCCACACTTGTAATATTTATCTCTCTTTTTGATTTGGTATGTAACACTGCAAGTAACATGTTTATCTGTGTTTATCTGTGCTCTGTGTAACAGAAAAACGTTTGAGTCAATGACTTGATGAGGGTTCAGTTTGTGCAGCAGTCTATAATTCTACCACTTGGACCACTGTCTGGAAAATAATTTATCTTGAGCAGGGGTAGGCAACCATTCCTCTTTAAGGGCTGAGGGACTTCAGCTCCCAGAAGCCTCAGCCATGTTGGCCAATAGTCCCATGTTGGTCAATAGCTCCTGGGATTCTGGGAGCTGAAGTCCCTCAGCCCTTAAAGGGGAAAGGTTGCCTACCCTTGATCTTGAGTATAAAGTAGTCCTTGAGAAAATAACTGCTCTATATGCCAAAGACAGGAGTTTCAGGTTTTGCTAAAATAGGAGTAAGCATCATGCCGCCTTCCAGATGCTGTTGGACTGTAACTCCTATCAGTGCTAAGAGGCATAGCCACTGGGTAAGAATGCATTGTTGTTTCAGTCCAACAATGTCTGGAGAGTCTCATGATTGCCCAACCCTGTGCTAAAGAAACCCAAGACTTGAAAGGTTTTTTTCCAATTATTGCTCCATCGCTAGTAGTGCAACCCAACAGTCTCTCACATAAAACGTTCCCTTGATAACTATAACCATACAGCCAACCAGACCCCTTGAAAGAGCACTGACTGGCCAGTTTCATTCTACATTCTCTGCCATAACTCATAAGTGATATGACCACTAGGCTGGGAGAGTACTTTAGCGACACTAGATCTCTTCCTGTTCTCTCATAATTATGTCTTAAAGCAGTATAGACTGTCTCTCAATGTTCCAAAGAAGTCACAGAAAAAATAGTTAACAGTGCCTCTTGGTTTCATTGTAATAATTCTCATCAGGCAATCCTGCAAATACCCAGTCCTAACTCACATCTTGAGATCATCATCTCGGATCTTTCTCTGAGAGAGGCTTGAAAAGTAGTGTTGAGACAGAGGATAATCTTTTCAGTTGTGGTTCTCTACTTATGGAATAATTTCACCAGGGAAACCTACCTGACTCCAATAGTATAATCTTTTCAGCCCAACTTTAAGATATTTCTCTACTCCCAAACATCTGATGGAATGGGATTGGCTGACTTTTAAAAATCAGCATTGACTAATTGATTATCTATACAATTTATTCATGGAGATGTTGATCTGTATTAAATATATATTTTTAAAATGTGTTTAAAATGTGTAAAATATTGCTAGAGCTCTTTTCAAGAAAAAGGTGTCCATGAAATAAAACAAGAACATGTTGATTCTCATTTAAAAATTTCTCAGTGATTTTCTACAATCCAGACTGTAACTCTGTTTAATTTTTAATCAAAGTGTCAGAAGAATGTGGAGACAGGATACACAGAGGCATGAACATAGATGCTTCATGTTCCTGCACTACGAAGACTGAGAAAAGTAAAGCAGATTTGTTCAAATTTTTAAAAATTAGAACTATGATTGGAAAATGGAATAAATCTTCTCCCTTTCCCACCCATCACAGATTTACACATTCTTATGATACTCTGCAAAACCATGGAGATAGATTTTGAGTTTTCTGAACAATTAGTGAAAACACGATAGTCACCATTAGCCAGGAGTAGCTCATTTTAAGAATGACAAACTTGATTTGGTTTTGTCTCCTGTGATCGTTCATGAGTTCTTGAACATAGGTAAACATGAGTTGCAGAGGATGTTGAGACCAAGGGGAGAGACATCTCTATGTGATATTTTCTGAATGTATTAAGAATGAAGGAAAGCTCAAGCAGGCAAAAGAACCTATGCCAAGCAAAAGGAGAGGGAAAACATGGAATGAACATGACCCAGACCTGGGAACTTTAGGCTTCTGCTTTCTCTTGGTCAAACAGGTAAGAGGAGTGGAGGGGGGGGAGAATGAAGGTGTGAATACCTATCTTGTTGCAGTCCTATAATGTCATGGTTATTTGTAGATGCAAAGTGCATTTCACTTAACGTACACACACCTTGGCAAAATAAAGCAATCCTAACTGTGTTGTGTATGACAAGCTAGCCACTTCCCTGTTGTTCTTCTACCGGCTGGCAAAAGCTTTCCTATTAGGCAGGCCTTTGACAACCATCCACCTATTACAGTCAAAAGCTTTAAAATGGATGTAAAGTGCACCTCTTCACATTTTACTGTTTATTTATTAGTAGTGTAATTTTTTAATGGTTTAAATTGGTGTTTTAATTGTATAATAATAATAATAATAATAATAATAATAATAATAATAATAATTTATTTATTTATATCCCGCCTTTAGCCAAGGCTATCAAGGCGGCTTACAATTTAAAAATACAATCCCGTACAATACAAAAGACATATCATCCCCCCTTAAAAATATATTAAATCCATAACAACATTAAAATTTAACTTAAAACAAAATTACAAATCTAATATAATTAATGCCATTTGCATTTCAACATGTATAATTTTATCATGTTTCTATTGCAGTTTTTAAATGATGTGTAAGCAACCTTGTATCAACACCCTGGGGGAAAGATGGTATATAAATCAAATAAATAAATGTTCTGAAAGAACAGATTGTTGACCAACAGGAAATCTAATTTAAATAGGTGAGGAAGCCTGATGTTTCAACTGTTCCAGGCAATGGGTTTTATAAATATGCATTTTATAAATATTTTATAAATATACATTTTCACAACATCTTTCAGGGATTTTTTTCTAAGCACATAGGACCTGCACCATTCATTTCATCTGGAGAAGTAAACAAATGCCTTGTCTTTGGAATACTAACCGATGATAAAGATTTCCAGCTCTAGATTTTTTCTAGGTAATGAAGATTTTAATTTGAAATAAGAGATTGGAAATGTTACTTTTCTATCACATGTCCCAGAATCCCACAGCCAGTGTGACCACAGTCATGCTGGCCAGGGATTCTGAGAGGTCAAATCCTAAAAAGTAACTTTTTCCAAGCTCTGAAACAGATAACTCACATCCGTAATGGAATGTTTTAAACCTTATCTTCTGGCACCATGTCTGGAATTGAACTAAAGGCACAAGTGGAAATAAGGTGTTACAAATCTATTTAGAGCTCCATGAGAAGGAGGGGGATATTTCCTCATTTGGATTCTAAGAATGTAATGTGAGTAAATTTTGTATTGCCATTTTCAGTTCCATGCCTGCACACACCCCTTCTGCCTAACCACATCACTTCCCTGGGGAATGGAAAAGGTCTTTCCTCAGACAATTCCAACAGCTGAACCACAGACAAGGCGAAGTGAGGGGCAGTTGTAAACTGAAATGTGTACAAGGGAATCACTGCCAGTTAATGGAAAATCCACTCTTGGCAGGAAACAATTGTGAATCTTCCAGCCAGTTCAGCACTTCAGCCCTAAGACACAAATGAAGTTATCATTTAATAACCTGACTGTGAAGTCTTATCATGAATCCAGCACTTGGACAAGTTATTTTTGGGTTTTAGCTCCCAGTGACTGTGGTGGCTGAGATGTTCTGGCAGTTGTGATCCAAAAATACTAACTTTTCCAAGCCCTTCGTGAATCACAAGGACAGTCAACAACGATTCAGACACGAAATTTGAATCCAAGAACACTGTTTTCACCTAATACCAGAATATCAACATCTACTTTGCTCTCATATTGCAACAGCTCACATGGGAAAGCTTCTGCTCAAGCAGTAACTCTGGCCTGGTCTATGCATGCAGCAGAAAGAGGTACTAAAAGGGGCTTGTAACTCATTGGACTACAGGTTTTTAATACTGCAGTCACCCCTCTGTTCTCGTGGACTTGAAGTCTGCGGTTTTGCATATTCACGCAGGGGCAACCTCCAGTAAAATCAATGGGACGCACCCCTGCAGGGGCGCACCCCATTCAAGCCTATGGGGTTTGAATATTGCTGAATCTCTGTTTTCCGGGGGGTGGGTGGGTCTGGAACGGATCACCCACAAAAGCAGAGGGCCAACTGTATTTATTTATTTTATATGCCACCTTTCTCTCAGCATGGGACCCAAGCTAGATTAAGTAAAGATCTACCGGTAGCTAGCCTACCCAGGAAAAAGCATTTTACCCTAGTCCCTGCTATGCTTTCTACTTCCATGGAGCTTTCATTACTTACTTAGCCTGTTTCAAAGCAGCAAAGAATTAAAAAATGCAACACCCTGTCTTTTACCAGAAAAAATACATTCCAATCTACCATCTCATTCTGCTGATGCTTGGATCAGGTCTCACTATGATAATAACAAGCTTAAATATCTAAGTTTGCAAGGATAGATTTGTACAGCATGGTTAAAATACATGTAAAATGCAAAAACTTACCACAGTGGGGTTACCGCTGCTTATCAGCTGGCTAACTTCATGAAAAATGCTCTTGCATTCAATTGATTTGTCTAAGGACCCTCGCTTCACTATTACTGCTACTGCTAATAATATCTGCTCCCGTACATACTTTTGGAGGCTGAAAATTATAATAAAAGAATATATTCAGCATCAGTATTGAACAAGACAATCATTCTAACATCTGCAAAACAAAAAACTACACCACTGCTTGTGAGAACAGGAAGAGGCTGAGTTGATCCCATTCATCCCCAAGTATCTTGGTCAAACAGTTCAGTCTGCTACTGCTTCAAGCCTAACTTTCTTGAGCAATAACTATAGTACATTATAAATATACTGACTGCAATTTCTTAGAAATTCTTTCTTGGCCATTACAAGGATGCCCAGCTTCTGCAGTGTTGGGAAGCTGGACCTCTAATCTATATTTCCTACAGCTTCCTTCAGGCTGAACTAAGTTCTTGCTATTCTTATGTGCCTTCAAGTCATTTCCAATTTATGGAGAACCTATCATGGGGTTTTCTTGGCAGACATTGTTCAGTGGGGGCTTGCCCTTGCCTTCCTTTGAGGCTGAGTGTGGTTTGCCCAACGTCACCCAGTGGGTTTCCATGGCCAAGCCAAGATTCGAACCCTCGTCTCCAAAATCATAGTCCAACACTTAAACCACTACACCAGGGGTAGGCAACCTTTTTGAGCTGGGGGCCAGGTTGCTGTCCCTCAGACAATTGGGGGGGCCAAACCATCAAAAATAAATAAATAAATAAATATTTTTTTAAAAAATATTTTTAAAAAAATATATGCATGCACACTCTCTCAGCCCCAGAAAAGCCATGGCAACCCCCCTATGGAGATTTTGCCAAGAAAACTCTAAGAACAACTAATGACAACAATAATCAATATCATCATGGATGGCAGCAGCGGTGGGGGGTAGCAGGGGGTGGCAGCGGCGGCAGCGGCAGGTTTGGCCTGGGGCCGGTCCAAAGGCCTCGGAGGGCCGCATCCGGCCCCCGGGCCTTGGGTTGCCTACCCCTGCACTACACTATACTGGCTCTCATAGTAGTTCTAGTATGAACTTAACATAGAAGAGTCAATGCTTCAATGCAACAAAGGACTATCTAGTCCAACTTTGTTTCTACAGTGGCCAGCTAAATATCAATGGAAAGGCCATGCGCAGGACATGTATAAGATAGCATCATTCTGTTCTGAGTGCAACAGTACCAGTCTCTTTATTAACATCAATTATTAGATATTATTTTATTTTTTATTAGATTTTAGCCCTTTTTATACTGATGTTTGGTCAGCCTTTTTAGTTGCTGGCTTTCAATTTTACTCATAAACTTTAACTGTGAATTATTTTAATTGACATTCACTGAAAACTACCTTGGAGCACAATTTGTAATAAAGAAATAAAATGGCTATGTAATTACTCTCTATGTGGAAGCAGTTAAGAAATTGATACTTTAATAAACATCTAAAGACTCTAGGAAAGTAACAACATTAACCTGTTGAAGTACATTACAATGTTGTCTTAACTTAAAGTGCTCTGGGAGATTTTCTTCAGATGAAGCATGAAATAAAAATGCTTTAATTCAGTCAATCAGTCATGACTTTACAACGTCCATAGTTTAAGGTTTAAAATCTTTATAAAAATTAACAGGAATCACATTGAATTCCTCTGATTTCTTCTGAAATACTTAGTTTTTGTGCTGAAGATTCTAAGTACTTTACTGAGTTTTAGCTGCTGAAAAGGAAAGGCAAGATACAAAGAAAAGAACTTTATATTTTTTTTTTTAAACAAGGAGTTAGAAGGCACGGAGGAAGGAAGGGCTGATACTAGAAATCAATTTCTTTCTTTATTAAACAAAGAAATCAACTTTAAGTCAGAATTTCAGAAGAGAGCTCAAAATACATCTAGCCAAGTAATATGTAATCTGACTAGTGGGGGCTCTCTGGGGAAGAGATTTTTCCCCATCCCCTTTTGTCTGATGCTTTTATCTAGGGATGCCAGGAAAAGTACTTGGAATCTTCAGCACACAAAACACATGTTCTTCCATTGAGTTGCGGTCTCTTTGCCATCAAAAAAATATATTATTACAAGGAATGATTACAACAGTTCTGGAATATTCAGGCATCCTTAGAAATAGTTTCAACAGCACTTTGTACTTACTTCGGCCTTTGTAAGACATATGTTAAAAGGAATGTTCTCAGTGATTCAATGCTACTTTTTTCCAATAGAATCCATTCACGAACAACTGCTTCCATTATCGCTGTGGCAGCTTGGAAAAGGACATAGTCCACTTTACTAGTTTCTGTCAGCGAGATGCAAAACTGTGAGTTCACCAGTACTGAAAAAGCGTTCTTTATGCAAATCCACCAACCCAAAAACAGTTCATTTTTCATTTTATTTTTATTCAACAGCAATCTCTTATTCAAGGGATTACTATTCACAACATATTAAAACAAAGTATTAATTTAATTTACAACATATTAAAGCAACCTATACCGCAAACATAAAAATTGTAATTTAAAACATACCCTAAACATAATATTGAAGGAAAACAGAGTACAGTAATTTATAACCCAACAGCAAAATTAAAAAGCTTTAAAAAAAAACCCAATAACCTAGCACCAGGAATTAAAACTAGCAGTAAATTCAAAAGTAAATGTTTGTTGGCAGTTTGGAGAAAGTAAATGTTCAATGTTCATTTTAAAATCCTTGTAATCTTCATTTTGAGCAGAAATTGCTTTTAAATTATTGGAGGTTTTTTTGTATGGGCAATACTTTGGTGGCAAAGTGATGTGGCCCTGAGTGGATCCACAATATATGAAATCAGCCTTTGGACCTGCTGCAGTTGCTCACCTTTGGGCCCATCAATAATGGACATTATGTAGCTCTCCATATGTTGGTGGACTGCAAATTCCAGCAATCCTAGCCAGCAAAGACAATAACACGGAATGCTAGGAGTTGCAGTCCAAAAATTTCTGAGAGGCTGCACAAATCCCTCCCTCTTTCTACACAAACTGAACACATTCAGAGAATATTTCTTTGAACCGAATAAAGTGCCTACTGTTCTGTTATACATTCTTGTTTCTCCTAATCTAGTAGGTAAAATTAGGCAGCCTTTTGCAATTTGAGTGAACAAAAGGAGATTTCAATACATTTACTCCTTCCATAAAGATCAGCCCAGTCAAAGAGGGTACTGCTATATTCCATGCTTGCATCCAACAGGAGAAAGGAAAACAGTAATCCTAATCAAAATGTATGCTGCTGAGATCTGTTCTTCAATCCTCTTCTTTCAATATCCCTCTTGGCTTTCTTATCTCTTTTCCCTATCTATTCATACCAAATTTTATAGGTAATATTTCTATTGAAATAAAAATGAAATAGATAAACTAATCAGGTTGGAATGTGCTCATTCATTTCGATCATAACCTCCAGGCAACTCCACTTCTTCCAGCCAATGGATGCTAGCCAGAGTTGTTGTTGTTGCACACCTTCAAGTATTTTTCTGCTTATGGAGACTCTAAGATGAACCCATCACAGGGTTTTCTTGACAAGACTGGTTTAGAGTGGATTTGCCTTTGCCTTCCTCTGGGGTTGAGAGAGTGACACTTGCCCAAGGTCACCCAGTGGGTTTCCATGGCAGAGTGGAGAATTGAATTCTCATCTCCAAAGTCATAACTCAACACTCAAACCACTGCACCATGCTGGGTCTTGCTAACCAGAGACAGAGGACTAAATTAGATGTTGAGTACAGAACATTTTGTTCTCTTTAACTGTGGTTCAATTATATTTACTATTTTTTTAGTGTCCTTTTTTAAAAAAAACATTTTTAAATAGTGCAATCCACTTTTGAGCAATATTCATGAAAAAGCAAAGCAGAAATATTTTGAACAGACTAAGACCAAAATCATTACAAAAAGAATCCATTCCTAACAAATTACTATAATAAGATAACAATTAACTATCAATTTATGTAAAATCACATAAACTGAACTGGTTCCATTCCTTTCTACAGCTTGCAGCAGGGGTGCCCTAACCACTCACCCACCTTTCAGGAGTTAAAAAGTCATTGATCCCTGACTATGAAGAAACTCACTCCCTAAAACAGTGATGGCAAACCTGGACCGAGTGCCCAAAATAAAATGCTGGTGCTC
>JAIPUX010001232.1:151836697-151848626 GCA_020142125.1 Phrynosoma platyrhinos | reverse complement strand
GGGACTTCTGGGGAGCTGCCTTTCCAGGGGCAGCTGAAGGCCTGGGATGACTGGAGAGAGGAGGAACAGGTGCCTGCCTGTTCCTCCTCTACCCTGCCCTCCATGTGCTGAGAAAAATGGCTTCATGTGCCATCTTTGGCACGCGTGCCATAGGTTCGCCAACAGTCCTAAAAGGTGCACAGTCCTAAAAAGGTGCACAGGATCACACTGAAAAACACACTGCCTAGTATGTGAAAAAAAGTATTTCACACATATTCACACACATACACAACCAACTCAGAGGCAAATCATATGCCTCAATTGACTTCTTTCACCTAGCTAAATGCCATACATATGAGGACTTACCTAAAATATGCTTGCAAACAGCAAATGGCGATTTTGATTTTCGAAATGATAAGAATATATGTTCAGCATGCTGCCGTTGTTCATTATTGACCATGGAAGGTGGTGCCTAATGGGAAAAATAAAGATTCTTTTTATCTATAGAATCCAAAAAACTCTCACCTTTAGTGAAAGCACTATTACCATGAACCCGTATTTCATGAACAGAAAGATGACTAGTTACCTGAAGGTTGTTCTTTGAGTGCTAATATATGGCCAGCTGCTTTAAAAAATTTAAATTAGATATAGAAAGGGTCAAAAGAAAGGTTCATCAATCCAATTTCATTCCTCTTGAACCCAATCTTCAAGATGACTTTTATTCATATACGATTTTAAAGAGTTTTGTGAGACACTCAAATATACATGGGGTGTGCTAGGTATCTTGTTTACCCTTGCTGCCTACAAATTGATTATTGTCGAGAGCAAACAGTCATAACTATCATTTACTACATTAAAGTTGCATTTTGCGCTTAAATAAGAGAAACCTACATTTCTCAAAACAATTCAGTGTTGTTATTTTTAAACAGACCAGTATTTCAAGACAAAATCAGAGACTACAACTTTCAAACAATTGAGGACAAAGTATTAGCAGTAATATACTGCCCTCTAGTGTGAAGTCAGCAATCTCCAAGTGGTGCCCAACCTTTGGTCCTCCAGATCAGGGGTAGGCAACCTTTCCCCTTTAAGGGCTGAGGGACTTCAGCTCCCAGAATCCCAGGAGTTATTGGCCAACATGGGACTATTGGCCAACATGGCGGAGTCTTCTGGGAGCTGAAGTCCCTCGGCCCTTAAAGGGGAAAGGTTGCCTACCCCTGCTCCAAATGATTTGGACTTCAGCTCCCATGATTCCTGACTGTAGGCCAAGTTGGCTGGGGCTTCTAGGAGCTGAAGTCCAAAACTAATAAAGGACTAAAGGTTGGGAACCTGGCAAAAACGAGGAAAACATGTAATACAGGGAATATCCTAATAATAATGTCTGATTAGTGAAAGATTTTGATTATTCTAATGAGACTGTACCACACAGCTACATCTCCCACTTTTTTGACCCAGGCAATGTCTTCTTCTGTCCCGACTGCACCTATGTAATTTTCCTTGGTATTTACAATTTACAGGGCAAAATCAAACTGAGTGTGAGGCTATTATCTTCTCTCTTCCAACATAAAAGTCCATCATTCTAAGACTAGTAAATCCTCAGACATCTCTTCATAGTGTTTAACATAGGGCCTGAATCAAGGTAGTGCGACCAATAGCTTTCTAATGCTAGAAGGGGGAGTGAGGAACCTGTATGGATGATCACAGCAAATAGAGTGCAAATGCAGGGTAGCCCTATTTACTTAATGGATTTATATCCTGCCTTTCTCCCAAAATGGGATTCAAGGCAGCTCCAGGAGCCCTAACCAGGCTCAATCCCTACAATGTTGGAAAAATGCTAGTTTTGTACATCAAGTGTAATTAATACAAGTGTAATTTCGCCAGCTGACTAGGTAGGTAGCTGATTATGAACATGCTATGCTATATTTGTATGGCATCTTGACTCAGGGATCTACATTGTATATATCCCAGGAACAGGGAATTTATGGCACTCCAGATGTTGGATTGTACTGCAACATCAACCCTCACTATTGACTATAACGGGGTAGGCAACCTTTCCCCTTTAAGGGCCGAGGGACTTCAGCTCCCAGAAGCCTCAGCCATGTTGGCCAATAGTCCCATGTTGGCCAATAGCTCCTGGGATTCTGGGAGCTGAAGTCCTCGGCCCTTAAAGGGGAAAGATTGCCTACCCCTGGACTATAAGTTGAGCTGACAAGAGCGGCAAACCAACAACATCTGAAGAGCCATGTATTTTTCACCAATAGCATATGCAGTAGATATAGAATTTTTTCAGAAACAAAAGCACCAACTGCTCACCACAGGCACAGGAGTAACCAATATCTTATGTATGAAAATATGCATCATGAATTCTAAGATTCTACATAAGGATCTTCTCAGTTGAAAAACCTTTAACTATAAAGATGACTAGACAATAAGGAAATTGAAATAGTCAAAGAATTCCCATATCTAGGATCAAACATTGTCCAGAGTGGAGATCACAGTCAAGAAATAAGAGGAAGACTAGGAATGGAAGGACAGTTATGAAAGAACTGAAAAGATCCTGAAGAGTAAAGATATACAACTAGGCACTAAAGCAGGGGTAGGCAACCTTTCCCCTTTAAGGGTCGAGGGACTTCAGCTCCCAGAATCCCAGGAGCTATTGGCCAACATGGGACTATTGGCCAACATGGGACTATTGGCCAACATGGCTGAGGCTTCTGGGAGCTGAAGTCCCTCGGACCTTAAAGGGGAAAGGTTGCCTACCCCTGGTAAAGAGAATCTATTCAAACATTCTACAATAAGAGCCAGAAAGATACTTGAGTACAAATAAATAAAATCTTGACAAACTTTTCATTTGGAAAAGAACAGGCAAGAAGGTCAGGACAGAACAGCAATATTTTAAAAGATATGGCCACCTTGAACTTCAGAAAGCTATGTCTAGACTGAAGCTCTACTCAGCATTGATACTCTGTATTATGATGATATGAGTTTTATGAGAAGAATTACAAGTAGTTTAATACATTCAAAGTAGCTAAAAATGATAAAAAGTAACACAATCACAAAAGCATCCTATACAAAAAGATCCGATGATCAGAAGTCTGTATCAGGGGTAGGCAACCTTTCCCCTTTAAGGGCCGAGGGACTTCAGCTCCCAGAATCCCAGGAGCTATTGGCCAACATGGGACTTTTGGCCAACATGGCTGAGGCTTCTGGGAGCTGAAGTCCCTCGGCCCTTAAAGGGGAAAGGTTGCCTACCCCTGGTCTATATTGTAAAAACATAAGAATCAAAGAACAAAAGTAAAATAAATGCAGGAGTTTCCTATGCAACCTATACAGCTCCAGATCAGCAACATTTCCATAAGATCAGTATTCATACAATGTAGGTCAAGGGCAGTAGATACTATAAGAGGGGCCATCTGAAGAAGTAGGCTCAAGTCTATGAAAGCTCCTATCTTTGAGTTAGTCTCAAGGGTGCTACAAGACCCCTTTGAATAGTAAATAGAATACAGAATAACTAAAAGCTCTAGGAAAGCAAAACAATTTTCATCTGACACTGAAAAGACAGCAGAAGTCAGCATCAAGTGAGTCCTGCTAGGACAGGGCAGGGCAACTACAGTGGGATTGAGGGTCAGTTTTCTGCCCCAGGACTCTATCAGGAACCCATGGACTACCAAATATTCCAAAAGACAAACTCAAAACACCAAAAGAGTCAGAAACTCAATTCTCTGGCTCTTCCATTCTCACTGCTGAGGGATATTTTCTGTCTCAAAGATTACTTTAATACTTGTGAGTAAGTATGCTTTGTTTGAACTTCAACACACAGAATCATAGAGTTGGAAGAAACCACAGGGGCCATGAAGTCCAACACCTTGCCATGCAGGAACACATGATCAAAGCACCCACGACACATGGCCATCCAGCCTCTGTTTTAAAACCTCCAAAGAAGGAGACTCCACTACACTCCAAGGGATTGCTATACATTCACAAGCAAATGTGCTAACAAACAATATTTGAGAGAAGTGTCAACAATGAAGATTTTTAAAATATGCTCTATTGCTTCGTTAAAGTCTATATTTTCTGATGAACAAGTACAGAAGAGAAGCATAAAGGGAGCAATAAAAACAACTGGTTCCACTGTTGAAGGTAAATTCTTCACAGGTGTAGGTAAATTCTTAATATCAACACGTTGGGTTTAAATTTTATATTGAGGTACACTAATAATGCTATTTCTTCCTTTGTCAAAAAATGCATAGACTTTCTCAGGGCTGGTCCTATCATTGGGCAGAGTATTCTTTCTCAACCTTTTTATCTTTAGTTAGTTCTTGAAATAATTTTCAGGTCTCAGGGAACTCCTGCATAAAAATTATTATACTAAATAATAATTAAAAAGTGGCTTTTTCCCAATCAAAATTTCTTGTGGAATTCCTAGGGTTCAGGGGAAGGGGGGAAGCAGACGACTGCTGCCGGGACGCCGCCGGACGGAGCGTCGGTGGAGCGGAGCCTCCGCACCACGGCACTCCTGCGGCGTCCCTAAAAGGAGCTCCAAATTGGCGCTCCTTTTAGATGTCAGGGAAAGTGCGCCCTAAAAGCGGTGGGCTCACTTTCCCTGACTCTTCCGCCACAGCGCATGTGGTTGCTGCGGCGTGAGGTCATCCCCGGAGCGCCAGCCGTGCGGAGGGCCGGCGACTCTGAGGGCAACCTCAGGAAGAGGAAGCATAAAGCCGCACGAGCGGCGCCCCTCCTCTTCAGGGCCTCGAAGACAACTCTATTAGTCGTCTGCCGAGGCCCTAAGATAGATCAAGGTGACTGCCTTAGGGCCTAAGCAGACTGCCAGTAATAGTGCACATTAAATTGAGGCACTGCCCTGGCTCAGTGCTAGGGAATCATGGGAACTGTAATTTATTGTGGCACCAGAGCTCTCTCACAGAGAAGGCTCAATGTCCCAGAAAAAAATACAATTCCCATGACTCCCTAGCACTGAGCCAGGGCAGTACCTCAATTTAATGTGCACTATTTCTGGCAGTCTGCTTAGGCCTTTAGTTGGCAGGTGCTGGGGAGTAGTGAAGGTAGCCTTCCAGCCATCCTTCATTAATGCTCTGGCTACTCTCTCTGTTGGAAGTCAAAACTGGAAATATTTCACCATTTTCTAGATCATCTAAATTAGCTTTCTGTCTCAGGTTTTGTGAAGAACACCAGCTCATTTCCAGAGCTGAAGATTCAGCTATCATTTCAGTTAGCTTCTGCATTTGAAATAACCCTCTTATATTTTGCCTTCCATAGCAAAATGACCCCAAGCCTTCCCTCAACCTAGAACCCTCTAGATCAGGGACTGGCAACCTTTTTCAGACCTGGGCCGGTCCCCCAAAGCCCAGGTCTCCGCTGGGCCGAGGGGGGGGGGGGAAATGGCAGCGCGTGAGCCCTCCGCCGCCGCACGCAACCCCCTGCGCACACAGCCGCCGCCACTGCGCATGCGGCTGCCGCCGCCGCAGCACATGTCATGGCTGCCATTTTGAAGAACAAAATGGCGGTCGCGACTCGTTTGCGCATGCGCAGTACTCCTGCGCATGCACAAACGCGTCACGGCTGCACAGAGTCGAAAACACGCCGCGGCAGTGGCGGCAGGGGCCAGCCTGGGCCGGTAAGTCTGGCGACCTGGGCCTTAACCGGCCCGGGGGCCGTAGGTTGCCGGACCCTGCTCTAGATGTAGGACTAGAACACCATCATTCTTAGCCAGCATGGTCAGAGATAAATTTAACACTAACTGCAGCAGTTGTAGCTTCTTCTGAATCCCTTTGGGGAGAAATCAAGAATGGGCTGGCACACTCCCTTCTTTCACTCCATCTTAGTAGAAAAAAGCAAACAACCAACTAGGAACTCCACTGTTCTCTTACTGACCTTGTAGGATGAATCATTTCTGCCTAAATATAAGCAGGGGAAGGAGTGTGAAAACGTTACCAGGAAATAAATTCAATTCATTCTGATTGCTATAACTTCACAAGCAGATGTGCTTACAAACAAGATTTCAGACAAGTGTCAACAATGAAGACTTTTAAAATGTGTTCTATTGCTTCGTTAAAGTCTATATTTTCTGATGAACAAGTACAGAAGAGAAGTATAAAGGCAGCAATAAAAACAACTGGATCTGTCCACACATCCAAATTTTTCTTGTTAACAGCAGTGGAGAAACAGCCCCATGAATAAATGATCTTCAGACCAGCAATGTATGCTCTTCAGCATCTCAGGGAGTTGCGACAGCTTAGATAACACCACAAAAGTCATGGAAGGCATGCCAACCTGTATTTTTAACCACCCTTTTCCTGACATTTTGTGGCTGCAATGAATCATGTCATGAACAACTGCTAGAATTTCAGTTTGTATTTGGAAGCCAGGCATGACAGTCAAGGAAGTTACCTCTCCCACACATCCCACTCTCTAGAAGAAGCTTTGTGTTAAAAATAGTGATTTCCCACCAGCAAGGCTCCTATCTGTACTACTTCAGCACGGTCTATATTTATAAGAGATTGAGAGCAGCACAGCCAGTGTATGATCAGTTTGACAGCTGATGCATGACAGGACATTCTATCAATACCATTAGCCAATTTTCATGAATTGCTTCCACTACGTTTGTTGTTTCTCTTAAAGGTGTAAGCCAGGGGTAAGCAACCTAAGGCCCGGGGGCCGGATGCAGCCCCCTGAGGCCTTTGGACCGGCCCCAGGTCGGTCCTGCCGCCGCCGCCCACCATGATGATATTTATTATTGTTGTTATTACTTGTTCTTGGGGTTTTCATGGCAAAATTTCCACAGGGGTTTTGCCATGGCTTTTCTGGGGCTATGAGAGTGTGCATGCATATTTTTTTAAATTTTTTAAATTTTTATTTATTTATTTATTTTTGGTGCTTCAGCCCCCCCAATTGTCTGAGGGACAGCAACCCGGCCCCCGGCTCAAAAAGGTTGCCTACCCCTGGTGTAAACAAAGGGGGAAGTAATTGTTTTTAAAATTCATAGTTCAATTTATTATTTTTCACCACACAGAGGATCTGCACATGTCTTCTACAAATCAAGTAGAAACTCAATCACTGAACAGCACAATTGCATTGCCCCTCAAGTGTTTTTAAAGGGAGGATTACATACAAAACACACCAAACCAGGTGCTTTCTATCACTGGCAAATTCATGCCTTGTACCCTTTTCTACCCAAGGGTATAAAAAACACTGGCTTTGGGTGGGGGTTAGCACTTTGGTTCAGTTTACAATATTTCTGTCTAAAAGTATCTCAGCAAAAGGACTGGGAAGAACACTTCACCTGGGTGTTTGGACAGTTGCTGCCAGCCAGAGTAGACAATATAACACCAGTGGTCAGAGTCAATTTAAGTTGAGTTTCACATATTGTATGTTGTCTCCAAAAAATCAGAGCAGTACACACCAATATATAATATACACAATACAGAAATACCTTGAATACACCTAATTTAATCAGGTTTCAGAAGCTAAGGAGGATCAAGCTGGGTTAGTATTTGGACAAGAGACCACCAGGTTACACCATGTAAGGCTAGGAAGGAATCCTGCCTGGAACCTGAAAAACTGCTGCCAATCAGCTGACAATACTAAACTAGATGGAACAAAGTCTGATTCAGTAGAAGAAATCTTCCTAAAAAGAAAGTTAGCTAGAACCTGACATTTCCATGTGCAGCAAGGTTGTGGTTTTCATTTTGATGAGAGGAACTCCTTGAATATATCCACTTCAACTACAGAATCCACCTGTCCTCTGAAGGAATCATCCTAAAAGGATTATTCTGCAATGTCTGCATTCACTAATAACCTATATATAAACACAGCCAGCAAAGGGGGGGGGGAATCCCAAGAGGATCTAAAATTGAGTACAATGGCCCCACAGGTAAGTAAAGAAACTGCAATGTAAGTTATTGCATGATGAATTTCAAACACTGATGCAACAGAATAAATCTGTACACATTTCATAATTAGAGTGCACTCTAGATGGAATTTATTTCTTTTGAAAACCTGATTAAATTAGATGGAATTTATTTCTTTTGAAAATCTACTCTGATTGAAGATCAGTGTTTACAAGGAAAGGCCTTTAAAACACAACTTATGCCTTTGCAGATTGCTAGAAATAGTGCAAATTGAGTCCACTTTAACTGCCCTGGCTCAGTGCTAGGGAATCATGGGAATTGTATTTTTTTTTTCTGAGACATTGAGCCTTCTCTGTCAGAGAGCTCTGGTGCCACAATAAACTACAGTTCCCATGATTGCCTAGCACTGAGATAGGGAAGTTAAAGTGGACTCAATTTGCACTATTTCTGGCAGTCTGCAAAGGCCCTTACTTTGTTCAAAGTTCCTCTATCCTCCCCAGTTTGTGAGAGACATTCAAATCCAGTATTTTGTTTCAGTGCAGAATTAGAGACATCTTTAAAATATGACAATGCCTTTAAGATACCCATACAGCATAGTATGAGCCCAAATTTTATGTAGACAAGTAAAGATAGGATTAATTATAAAACATAAGAGTACATTTCCATATATGCAGGCACAAACCACTGTGAGATTCTAGTATATTTGTTAAACCATTCATTCTGTGTCCAACTTGTACTAAAGTTATTGATCCCATTTGTTTTTCATTTGTACCAAATACTGGGGAGCTAGCCATACAGCTTTAAAAATCTAGGGATGGCAGAGATAGCCTGGCCAAAAAGATAAGAGTGGCAGTACTATTCTTCAAATAAAAAGTGAACACCAACAGAACCAAAATATTAATTAAAAACTAACTACACCCTACACATCTTGTAAAGATTTTCTACAGATCAAGTTAATGTTGCAGATTAGGCTACAGAAATCATGCTCAAAACAAACTCATGAGATAAAGCTTTCACAATTATATTTTTATGCTTCTCTTTTCTAAATTGTAAGTTATAAGTTAGCATTATAAGCATAGTTACATATATTAAATATAGTTATATATTTATAATTAAGTATAGTTCTATATAAACGATTGATTGTTTCCCTCCTAGCAGGGGATTTGTTTTAAATCAAATTGCTTTAAATCATAATTTAAATAGTTTCTCTGAAATAGAGTTCAAATCACTAGAGAGGTCAACTGTATTCTATCATCATTTTTCAGATTAGTGCTTTATTCTTTAATGTAAGTTTAAGACATATTCAAAGATATAGGTTTCACTGTAAGACAGACACATACTGAGTAATTATTCAATTCATCAAAAAGTGGGATCCCTTGCATTTATAGCCAGACTTGTTTAGATTTACTCCATCTCCCATAACCTTCTATTTTTTGGACTTCTTTGTCCTTGCAGTCAGATAGAAGCAAAGTGAAGAAAGACAGAGGACACACACACATATATATATATATATATATATATATATATATACTTCCTATACACCATCTGCAGAACAGGACTCACCAGGTCAATTTCCTATTGCCACAAACTGCTAATGTAGGGTGCATCTGCACTGTAGAAATAATGCATTTTGACACCACTTTAACTACCATGGCTTCATCCTACAGAATCCTAGGATTTGTAGTTTTGTGAGGCACCAGCACTCTTTGGCGAGAACGCTAAAGACCTTGTAAAACTACAAATCTCAGGATTTCATAGTTTGGAGCTACAGCACTTAAAGTGGTGGCAAAACTATATTGTTTCTTCAGTGTAGATTTGCCCCATTCATCAAATATAATTAGAAGTTGTATAATTAGTAGTTACAATGACTTTTTTTTTTACTTAGACTCTTTTTTATGAATTACTTTATAGAAAAAAATAAATTCTGATTTAATTTTTTAACACTTTTCTAAAAATAACTGATTTTTATCAACCCTCCCTTCCCCACCCTGGGAAGATGGGCACATTGTGTGTCATTTGCACAGTAATCTTTGGCTAAATCCCATGTTATATGAGTACTTGCAACAGGAGTTTCCCTTTTCCTCTGCATCTCTCTAGAGAAAATCAGAGGGGAAAGACATATTTGGATACCATCACTTATATTTTAATTCCCTGCGAAAAATAGTGACATAACAATAACAACTAATATAGAAGGCTACAAACGATGAGCAAACATTACTTGTTCCTTTACAGCAACTGTCCAATCCTCAACTGCAGGTTCCACCTGTAATATGAACTGAAAAAGTCACCTCCTCTTCAATTTTCTGAAGCTAATTAAGAACGACAGTGACATTTTGGTGATGTACTTATAATAACAGCTATACTAGTTCATATGATTGTTTTAACAGATGGGAGCATTAGTCCTCAGGTTCTGGAACCTAAACTTCAGTTTAAAAGATGGTAGTAGTTGTTTTGAGCAACTACATTACCTTTCTACCTAATGTTTAGTTTAATCCCGGCCTCAGGAACCCTTGTTAAGAGGATCCCCAATAGTCCTTCTCTTAGAATTAATACAAAGCTGCCCAGTTTCATCATCACTGTTATTAATTGTGGTTTGTATTTGTTGTTGTTTTATCTGTTGGTCTTAATCTGTATCTGGTTTAATACTTTTTTAAGGGGGGGAGGGGATGGGGTTTGATGTATTCTAATTTTAATATTTGTTAGCCGCCCTGATTGATCTCAGAGGGGCAGGATAAAAATAAAATTATTATTATTATTATGAAAATGGAGGAAGATGTTTTATTTTATTTTTACAAATTCTCATAAGAGTTCTTATTTTATTATGCTGTAAGTGTTTTGGGAGCACATACAGAAAATAGTAAAACACGTTCCATTAAAATTATTATTAATAGTAACAGTCACAGCAGCTTGCTTCTGTCCACAAATTATAAAACAGATTCCACACAAAAAATTTGCAGGAGGAATGAGCACAAGCTTCATATATTGGTGTTCAACGGTTGATTCTACCTTGGTTTGCTTTATTAGACCAATCAATAGGGTACAAGAACAGTGGAGAAGACACTCTGACTTCATATTGAGTCTAAAATACTCCAAAAACCAAAACCTTTTTCCATGGGTGGCTGAGGTAGTGACACCTCTGCTTTCTGGTGTACACAAACTTTGTTTCATGCAAATATATATATATATATATATATATATAGTATAAAATTACCTTCAGCCTATGTGTATACAGTATACATTGTGGGCCCTTGGTATCTTCTGGGGTTTGGTTCCAGAACCGCAGTGGATGCTCAAGTCCCATTAAATACAGTGGCTTAGTAAAATGGTGTCCCTTCTATAAGATGGCAAAATCAAGATTTCCTTTTTGGAATTTATATTTTTAAATATATTTTCAAGCCTTGGATGCTTGAATCCATGGATAAACAATCCGTGGTACTGAGGGTCTTGTATGAAACATAAATGAATTTTGTGTTTAGACTTGGGTCCCATCTCCAAGATATTTCATTATGTACATCTCCCTTATGCAGAATTCTGAAATATTCCAGAAGCCAAGATCGTCCACATGGGTAGCTGAAATATGACACCTTTGCTTTCTAATGGTTCAATGTTAACAAATTTTGTTTGATGCACAAAATTTTTAAAAATATTGTGTATAAAATTACTTTCAGGCTATATGTATAAGGTGTACATGAAACATATATGAATTTCATGTCCCATTTTCAAGATATTTCATGTATATGCAAATACAATTGGCTCTCCACATTTGCGGCTTTGACATTTGCGGATTTCATTATTTGCAGTTTTCATTAATATGTTCTCTCTAGGAATCTCCAGGTCCTCCAGCGCAACTCTGACAGAAGTTGACTGTAGAGTTGTGACAGAGAACCTACAAATTCCTGGAGAAAACACGTCTCTGGGCATTTGTAGTCCTCCAGCATGATTCTATGATAAATTTCTGGCAGATGTTGGCCATATAGTTGCATTGGAGGACCTGGAGATTCCTAGAAAGGTGTTCTCTCAAGTAAAAAGTTGTTTTTTTACTTGAGGTTTTTCCACATTCACAGGGGTCCTTCATCCCTAACCCC
>JAIPUX010001232.1:151798527-151812105 GCA_020142125.1 Phrynosoma platyrhinos | reverse complement strand
CGTCTTATATGCCGAAAAATACAGTAGCTTTTAGAAACAATTATCTTGGTTAATTTGCTGCTCTCAGATATGTAATAATGTTGTAATAAGCTATGTAGTAAAATTTGTTTAAAATAATAAAAAAAAGAAGAAGAGGCATTCTCCATCTGAAAAAGAGAGAAAGGGGCATTCTAATAAGATATCTTTTAGTATGTATTCCTAACAGTTAACATTTGGAAGGACTTAATAAATGAGCGTGTTTTGAAACATATCAACATGTTAATTGACTTGATCTAAGATGCTATAAACTATAATTAGCATAACATAAATATTCACCAGCACAGTGACTTGTGTGCAATGGGCACGCCAGTCTTGAGTTCTTGTTTGAAACTTTACTTATGGGTTCTCTAACTCCCCTCCTAGAGAGGTTAGACTAGGACTCTCCTTGCTGTCTTTTCATAGGCAAGTATGTAGACCTTTCATTTTGCTAGGCCTCTGAGGGCTGGCTATATTCTTTATATTTGTTGTTATTCCTTGTAATAGTTATATTTTAAAGTCTTTTTAAGTCTTTACTGGCATATTAATTATATGTACCGTATTTTTAACTTTTGTATGACACAATTTTTTTTAGCTGTATCTGTTTTGAGCTTTGTAAGCCACCTTGAGCCCCAGACTGGGAAAAGGGCAGGAAGGAGGAGGAGGAGGACGAGGATAAATTTTCCACTAAAGACAAATTCATCCACTGCACTGGGGTCAAACTGCTCTCTACCCACCAAGTCAAAATGAAAGATGGGCCAGTGTGTATGCTTGTTGAACCCTTGACTTCACTAGACAGTGCATTTATACCACCTCTGAGAAAGCACAACCAATATTTTTACACTAGTATAGTGCCCCAAAACTGGCACTATCCTAAAGCGAAGAAGTCTGTGTTATCCAACTAGCTGTATTAGAAAAAGGTTATTTTAACAATAATAAAATCACGATTCTGGAAACAAATACACATATTTTTTTTCATAATTCACCGCAGAACAGAGCTGTCTAGAGAAGGCTGGCTGTTGCAACTGTATGACTTAGCAACCTAAGACACAAACACAAGAGAACCAAATTCTGGCAAGGAGACAAAATACTCCCAAATGGGAAGGGTTTTCTTCTGCTCAGAGCAGTAAATACAAACTACATCAGCTCTGCTATGACTGACATTGTCTTCTTTTACTAGTTCGCTTCTGAGACATGTAAACTTGTTTTAAATCCTTCTTAGGTGAGCAAATGTATAATCTCAGCTTGTTAAAAAAGAAACCATAGCAAACAGAAACTGCACAGCAAAGGCAGCAACCTAGTTTAAGGGATTTAGGGCAGGTTCTGTGGCACACACAAATCTGCCTTACAAGAAAAGGAAATGGATGAAGGTTCAGGAAAAATGACTGGAAGACTGATATGCTGTCCTTCAGCATCTGCTGCCCAAGATGATTGCCTCACTCTCCCTAATAGTAGAGCCAGCTCTATTAACAAGATATTAATTTAGAGAAAGCCCTGTTGCAAAACTCTTTTTCATTTCTTCCAGCTGTCAAAACAACAGAAGAGAAGAGTCATTTTATTAAGGCCCATGCTGAATTGAAGGAAGGAAAAACTATGTTGAAACAAAAGGAAGGGTAGGGATCTGGGTGCAGGAAGAGTAAAAGGAATCAATGGCACCTGTGAGACAAGAGATCACAAGTCTGATAGTAATACACAGCATGCCTGAATGGTATCAGAGACAGCATGGTGTAGTGGTTTGAGTATTGGACCATGACTATGGAGACTAGGGTTCAAATCCCCACTTGGCCATGGAAATAATAATAATAATAATAATAATAATAATAATTTTTATTTATAGCCCACCCCTCTGCATGGCAATCGGTGCGGGGTACAAGTTTAAAAGCAGAACAGAGTTAAAAACTATTCCCTCATCCCATAGTCCCACCCTCCCATCCCCTTAAAACAGAATTAAACTACAAGCCACTGGATGACCTTGAACAAGTCATACTCTCTCGACCTCAAAGGCTTTTACCACCCTATAAGATGAAACAAAATCAACATACAACATCCTAAGTTTCAGATGCACTGTTATTTGCTTGCTATTCATTTCCCCCACAAATCAATATCTTGATCATGTAATCAATATGAAGAGGTTGAGGTTAATGGATTGTTTTGTTAAAGGAATTTTAGGGATTTCAATTTCAATTGGATATTCCAGTTTTTTTTAAAAAAAACATTCTATTTACATATCTCTGAGACACTTTAAACTCTTTGAGAAATTATTTCTGCATAATGAAAATATTTTGCTATTAATAACTTTATGGGTGGTTTCTTTTTAAAAATAAAACTATTTTTCAAATTAGCATCCTCTTCCATTGCCTCATGCATTTGGGGACAATACACAGTTGTCTCCTCTGTGAGCACAGTCTGCCATGCACTTTCATTGATTTTTAGCAGGCCTTTATCAGGAGCAGTTCCAAAAAGTATGATTCTTGACTTGAACACATCCAACACACGCCCACTTGGCTTTTATACAGGGAAAAATAGCCATTCATAGCAGATTGTGCCCTTTATTTGTTATTTTCCCAGAACTCAAGAATAACCATATGAATTTCAAACAGGTTTTACATTGAATGTCATCTATGAGATTCAATGATATTCTGTAATGGTGGTGGATAAAGTGTAAGAAATAATTTCCTGCCTGTGGGATTTACAATGGATTGCCCCAGCTCCTCAAAATACTGGCTGGGGTGGTGGTGGTGGGGGGGAGATTACTCCAGTTTCAGTTTTGGAAACTTCCTCAGGTGTTTTCTGATGGCAAAACAAGGCATGGGCAGGAGCTGGACCTTGTTCTTCAGGACATCACTGCTCCTTAGAAATGTTCATTTTAGCACAAGAATATTTAGAGGGAAGACATATGGATGTGTGTGTAAATTGCAAAACTGCTCATGATTCCCACCTGCATTCTCCAGAAAAGGACCATTAGATTACTTATATCCTGAAACTGATGTAGCAGCCCTGAGGGAATGTTGAGACACTTCTGGCTCAAATTTTATTTCAGCCATGAATTCATTATAAAAGCCTTATAGAGCAAGCCATACATTCTTACTTGAGTGTCTGCTCCTCCCTTCAAAATTACAATTTGGGGTTGAAGTTGACTTAGGGGAGAAACAGATGGCAGTAAAGGGAAGGATTAATGTTGCCCCTTTGATTGCTGGGTTGGGGCTGCGGCAACCTCCCACCACACCTCCAACCCAGCATTTTCCCGGCGTAAAAAGAAGCAGCAGAAAGCCTTTGCTGCAGCAGTGGCAGTTTTTCCACATTTTGGTGGTGTGTGATGTCTAAATGCCACACCACCGAAACGCCCCGCCATGTGGTCAGCAGGGCAGCTTCATGGCAGCCTCTGGCATCTTGAGGCATGCGTCCCATGTATGCCACAAGCCACTGGAAAGCCAGCTCTTTTTGCTAGTCTGTACTGAGTGCTACTTTCTCTGCTTATTGTTAAGTAATGACTGGTGATAGAAGGCTTGGAAAAGTTGTGAATTTTTTAAAACTACTATTCCCAGGCTCTGTCAGGTGTTGGGAGAATTTAATTTATTTATACTTTTTTAAGGGGTGGGAGGGTTTTGGGGTTTGAGGTTGTATTTTAATATACTGTATGGAGTTTTAACTGCTGTGAGCCACCCCGATTGTTTGACAGAGGGGCGGGATACAAATAAAATTTATTATTATTATTATTATTATTATTAAATACCCCAGTAAGATACTCAATCCTACAGGAGGGCTCTAGGGTCCAGTCCACCTTCCATCCTTTTGTAGGTCAGTAAAATGAGTACCCAGCTTGTCAGTAAAATGAGTACCCAGCTTACACATTGTAAACTGCATAGGAAGTGCCTTCACTGTATAAGCGGTAGAGAAAGGTACTTGCTATTGCTATTGGGGTCAGTCTGTAATTTGCCCCTATGTTTCCCACTGAGAGACTTTGTGCTCCACCCTCCTTCCAAACTTTGGTCCCATCAAAGGGAGCTGGGTCTCTTTAGCCTGGAGAAGAGAAGGTTAAGAGGTGATATGATAGCCCTGTTTAAATATTTGAAGGGAGGATGTTACATTGAGGATGCAAAAAGCTTGTTTTCTGCTGCTTCAGAGAATAGGATATGCAGCAATGGATGCAAGCTACAGGAAAAGAGATTCCACCTCAATATTAGGAAGACTTTCCTGACAGTAAGAGCTGTTTGACAGTGGAACATGGAGTGTGGTTTCCTTCTTTGGAGAGGCTAGATGGCTATCTGTCGCGGGTGCTTTGATTGCATATTCCTGCATGGCAGAAAGTTGGGCTGGATGGCCCTTGTGATCTCTTCCAATCTAGGATTATATCACTAATGAAGTTTTACTGATATAAGATTGTCTTATTACGTACCAGGGACACTCTAAAAGAAAATGTCACAAAGTGAAGTGAGCCCTAAGATACCAAGAGGAAAATGCTCTTTATAGAAATATTTCTGTTCTTTCCTCACCTGAATGCCCTCTACACACTGAAGACAAACAGCTTTAGATACTTTCCCTATTTTGGCCTCTTCCCTTCCCCTGCCCCCAATATTGGCAGAGGTTAAGACTTGAGCTGTTTTATATGACTGCCCAGCAACATTTTTCACTGAAGAGGGGGAAAAAAGAGATTCTGTTTGCCAACACATATTTATAGTTATAATAACTAATAAAGATTGTTCAAGAGATTATAATAACTAATAAAGATTGTTCAAGAGATTATGGAAAGATTCCTCCCCTCCCTACAAAATCCCCTCTAACCTAGCACATTTAAGAGACAAAAAGCTCTTTAAGATCTGGGAGAAAGAAAATTATTTTACAGCCACATCCGTATGTCCGCACACGCACACACACACACACACCCCTATTTTTTCCCATTCACAGAGAAAGATGGATGGCAGATGGAGGAAACAGATACAGATTTCCACAAGGGAGGTGGCAGAAGCAGCAGTGTGCCAGAATGGCAGTTCTGGGAGAAATGAGATATTGCCTTTTAAGGCATGCTCATTGTCAAAAGGAGTATTCATGGTGCAAAATATTTGGCCATCTTAAAACCTATAGAAGACAATAAGCACTTTCCAGCACACATAGTGCTTTGTATTTCTGGGCTGCTTTATTTGAGTCCTACAAAAACATATTAGAGGGTCTTGATTTTGCTGGGCTATGCATTTCCATGAAGCTGAAAAAGTATACATATATTAAAGAAATATAATGGCTACCCGTGAATATGCATATATTACACACACTCACACACCCCGCAAAACTGAGGCCTCAATTCAACATCCCGTCAGTGTAGAATAAAGATCTGTATGGGGGCCTTACACTACGCTGACCCATATAGCACCCATCCATCTTACTTTAAAGAGTTGAAGCATCCTCACATAGGTATTCTATGTCTCATTATCAGCAGGCAGGATTGGAGGTCTGACTACTCCCCTCCACAGCTGGACACACAAGAATGACATCGGTGCTGAGATCCATAGGGGTCCTCCAGAGGACTGTGTGCTTATTGTGCATCTGGTTGGAGTGAGGGGGATTGCCAGATGCTTTTCCAATCCTGCCTGCTCATACTGAAGCATGAAATGTCTGTATGAGGTTGTTTCCGAACTTCATGTACGTCAAGGGGATGCTTTGGGCACTGCATGGAAAGGACGGGAATACCAACCTCCGCAGTGCCCAAAAAGGCACATCTGCATGGGTAGATTGACCCATGGGTAGATTTTACCATGCACATCTGCATGGGTAGATAACCAACTTAGATGGCTTTAAAAAAGCCATCAAGACGGATCTCTTCCGGCAGGCAATCCCGGAATGACACATTCTCCCTCCCACCACTAGACAGCTCCTCTTGAAATGGCTACAGCGCCGCTGTTCATTTATGTAAATGTTAATGTTTTATTGCTTATGAGATTTTAATTTGTATGATGATTTAATATATTTTTAAGGGGGGGGGATATTTGTTGTTGATTGTATGGGTGTATTTTTTAACTGTAAGCCGCCTTGACAGCCTGGCTAAAGGCGGGGTATAAATAAAGTATTATTATTATTATTATTATTATTATTATAGATTTCCCAACCCAAATTCCAGCTACAATTAACACTAGACACCAGCACCTCAAGAGGTCTTCTTGGTCTTCTAAAATTTGGGGTGGTCATGTTTATGGGATGGTCCATTCACACATGGACACTTTCTATTTGGTTCCTATCTTTTCTTCATTTGTAAGATATTAGTTGTTATCTAAGAGTCAATGCAGTGGTTAGAGTGTGGGACCAGGACTCAAGAAACCCAGGTTTGCGTACCCACTTGCCCACAAAGTGTTACCATGGGCCAGTCACTATCTTTTATCTTAGCCCCAACCTCATGGGATTGTTGTGAAGATACAAATGGGGTGGTCATCTATGTATATTGTATTCCTGTTCCTCAAAACCAGACTTCTTATTATCATATTATACAATTTACCTTAATTTGTGCCCTAATGCAACAAATTAGGCAATTAATTGCTGCATTTATTCTTTCACTATATTTCAAAATGCACATCATTTTTATAATAATAACTGATCTATGGACTTTATCACTCAGGGAAAATTGGGGGTTTAAACAGGCATTATCCAGTGACAGTTTTGTGATCGCTTTATAGATTTTCACACACCATCACAATTAAAGATGACTTATCCCGGGAATAACCAGGGAATAACCAGCAACAAATCATTCACAGAGAAATCCCGTGAATAATTTGCTGCTGGTTATTCCCTGGTTATTTCCAGGATAAGTCATCTTTAATCATGATGTGTGTGGAAAAACTTCACTGCAATTGCACAACTATCGCTGGATAATGCCTGTTTAAAGCCCAGATTTTCCCTACGTGTGATAAACTCCTAAGAGAAATAGTACACTGTAATGTTTAAAGTGCTGGACTTCCAAAATGCAAATCTCTGCTTGGTCAAGGAATTTACCTTGTGACTTTGTGTTGTTGCTACATTTCAGCAAACCTACATTACAAGGTTATTTTGGAAAATAATGAGAGGGGAACCATGTAAAATTGGCACATATATTCCTTGTCCAGTACAACTAAAATAATAACAACGTTATCATTCTGTCATGTACAGGCAAGTTCAATGGTCTTATCATCAGATTGCTGTAATTATTTTGTAACCAGTTTTTTACTGATGGCAAAAAGCTACAGATTCATGAAATACCATAGGAAGCCCCTATGTCTGATTCACAGGGCAAAATGCAGCGAAAAGTTAGGACAAGCAGAAGAAACTGAAGGGGAAAAAACCTTGATGTTAATTTTCTTCAGAGATACAGATTATCTATTTTGTTATTAATAGAAAACAGGCTAGCTTAACTTTATTCAACCTGTCTGAATTTTCATCAAAACGTACGTAATATGTAGCTCATCTATGCCTAGCATATGTTGTTGTTACTGTGTGCCTTCAAGTCGTTTCCGACTTATGGTGACCCTAAGGCGAACCTATCATGGGGTTTTCTTGGCAAGATTTTTTCAGAGGTTTGCTGTTGCCTTCCTCTGAGGCTGAGAGAGTGTGACTTGCCTGAGGTCACCACCCAGTGGGTTCCCATGGCTGAGCCAGGATTTGAAAATCCAGCCAAACTGAAGGTATGGCAACTCTAAATCAAGAGAGATTATAAAGATAACGAATAAATAATTAAATATCTGGCACACATCTCTTCTACCAGGGACATGAGAAGTCATTTCTCAGGAGCCTCTGTAATAACACATAATCCTTTGGATCAACTGCTTGTTTTTTTAAGAGGTATCTTCCTCCAAATCATTTTGTTCCAGCCTAGTGGGATAACAAATCCTCATTATCCACATTGTCCGAGAAGAGCTAGCCAGCACTGAAGGCATGGCCAAAGACAGCCCAATCACATAGACTGAAGAAATTAGCTGTTACTGTTTGAAAAAAAATGTTGAAATTTTAATTTATCAACACTACCAAATAGAGCTTCATAACTTGTGGATGGACCCCTCCATGATATTTTGCTGTCCAAACATGATCGTAATATTAACTTTTTGCTGTTCAAACATGAACTTCATATTAACTTTTGAATTCATTAATGTTAGGAGTTGTCACAAGGCATACTGGAAGGATGCATTTCTTTGGAGACGGTGAAGCAAAGTCAATAACATAAAAAGCTAGTTTTGTTTAAACAATTCTGCATGCTAGCAACATTTTTCAAGTGACCTTCAGTCAGACAACTACAGGGCAAAGTTTTGCTGATCTTGTTAAACCAGAAGACAAACATATGTGTTGTTCAGCATTGCCCTTGCTATCCTCACTACTAATACCAACTCTGAACAAAAAGAAATAAGGTAGTTCCATGTACAAAGAACGAATATAAAACCCAAGAACAGAGAGACAAAGGAAATCAGACTTAAATTGATACAAACCACTCACTAGCATTTCGGATATCACTAAAAGCACAACTAATTCTAGTTTGGATGATGTCAATTAATGGGATACATTTTGTCCTTTTAAGAAAATTAAAAATAGGCAGACCTTTACTTATTCTATGATCTTGTGGTGTGATGTGTTTCATGTTTGTATTTTAGGGCTTTGATTTTTTTTTAAATGTTAACAATGTGTTGTTTTAATAAGTATACATTGTTTGTGCTATTCTTTTATTGTACTTTTTATTCTCAAAGTCATCACTTCAAGATGCTGTGAGCAAATGTTTTATCTTCAAAAGTATCATAAAATTTCTCAAATAAATAAATAAATACAGTAGGTTAGGGCTTAATATTAGATACAGATTACCATTTGGAAACATTTTACCTTCACTTTTTAAAAGTGAGTTTCTAATCCAGATAGACCAGAAGTTTTAGAAAATGCAGACATCTGGGGGGGGGGGAATATTATTAAGTTGTTAAGGCAAAAAACTATAGGTAAAGCAAAAGGAATATTCAAGAAGATGCAGGGCTTGTTTGTGTGTATTGGTGTATGTGCCTTCATGTAAACTATCAACTTATAGCGACCCCATGAATTTCATAGGGTTTTCTTAGGCAAAGAATACTCAAGAGGTTTACCATTGTCTTCCTCTAAAACAGTGATTCCCAAACTCTGGGCCTCCAATTGTTTTGGACTTCTGCTCCCAGAATTCCTAACTGTTGGCCAAAGTAGCTGGGGCCTCTGGGAGTTGAAGTCCAAAACACCTGGAGAACCAAAGTTTGGGAATCACTGCTCTAAAATGTAACCTACAGTACCTGTTATTCCTTGATGGTCTTCCATCCAAGTACTATAACCAGGTCTCACCAAAATCTGGTGCCTCCAGGGTATTTAGGATGCAGGGGTTACATGCATCCTATCCCTCACCCCATCCTAGCAGTATTTGTGATTGTGTTTAACTGTGTTAGGCTACAATCACAAGACAAATGAGAAACTTCATTTCTGCTTGTCCTGAGCGATATGCTCCTGACGATAGCTTGGGGGTGGTTTCGATCACCTTAAAAACATTATTCCATACTTGAAACCAAACTTTGCATGATGTAATAGCTTGCATCAGTGTATTACATGATCTTTGATGCCTGTTTTGCTCTCCTGTCTGGACTTTGGCCATGGCAGGTGGAGACTGAAGAAATGTGTGTCAGCAGTCTGAGTCCCCTAACAAACCCTTTTCACAAACAAAATATGACTCCCTCACCCTAAAAATAACCTAACTCCACTACTGAGGACCTTGTTTTCTACTCTAAACATCACGACTCTAATGTAAACACAAGGTCAGTTCTGGCACAGCAAGAAGACCAAGTCAGTGCAAACCAAATGCTAAAACTTTGGACTAGACCAATGTTAGTACTTATTCTGTAATACAGATATGAATGAAAGCAATCGTCTCTGAAAGTTAAGAGGTACATTTTGAATTCCAAGTGGATTTACTCATATGTAGTGAATTTTTGCTATATTGCTAGAAAAGTACATTTAAAAATACTGTTAATAATCTGTGAATCACCAAGCATTACATGATGTTTTACATCTTGCACACTTTAAAGCAGGGGTAGGCAACCTTTCCCTTTTAAGGGCCGAGGGACTTCAGCTCCCAGAATCCCAGGAGCTATTGGCCAACATGGGACTATTGGCCAACATGGCTGAGGCTTCTGGGAGCTGAAGTCCCTTGGCCCTTAAAGGGGAAAGGTGGCCTACCCCTGCTTTAAAGTATTTTAAAAAACGTATTTTTAAAAACCCTTGGTTTGCACAGGAGCATTTTGGTGGATACAATACTGCATCCTGCTGAGACACTACACCTGAAGTGTGGAACCTGCAGTTTGATGGGTACATGTCTGCCAGCCAAATTTAACCTGGGTCTCATCCAGCTCTTTGCATGCTGTGGCCTCATTCAAGCTTGTGTTTGTGTGTGCACATACATAGGGAGGGAGTCTTAGAGAAGGGCTATGTGGCATAGAAATATGTAAATCTGCAGATTCTTTCCACATTTGCTTTGGGTTCTACTCAGTGATGGATGACTCCTTGATTATTTTTTCCCACGAGTTAATGGCTCTTCATAGAAGGAAGGTTTCCCTGCCCTGCACTATAGGGTGACTCTTCCATTTCCATTTAGTGACGTATCATTTTTCTTATATTTGTTATTGTTTATTAGCAGCATTTATATCCCTTTCTTTCAGTGAGTTCAAGACAGAACACATGTCTTGCTTGTCTGTGAAGTAAATCAGATTGAGAGAGAAGAACAAGAAAGAAGAAGAGAGAACAAGAGAGAAGAACGGCTGTAATGAGGATCTCACAAGTCCTTGTCCTACACCACAACTGCTACACCATATAGGTAAGTATTTCTAGAGAGTAAGACTGATACATTCTGCAATGTCTTCATATGCTGAAAACACCCTTATTTTTAAACACATTTTACATATATATAGCATATTGCAAATTGCTCAGAGACAATACAAGTGGCTAGAAAGAAGACATGCCTATCTTGAGGAAGAAAGTAACAGTAGTATGCATTGTTCTACATGAACACAAGAGACAACAACCTGTCTCTTTTCTTTTTTTGTGAAGAGAAAGAAATTCAACAAAGATGTGTATAAAAAAAATTACACTAGCTTTTCAAATATTCTCATACTTTCCTACTCTGAATAGTTAAAAGCAGGCATGGAAAACATGTAGCCCTCCAGATGTTAATGAGTTGTTAAGTCTGAGCATCCCTAGCCAGCTTAGCACACTGAGGAATGTCCAAAACATATGAAGAGTTGCATGATTCCCATGCCTACTTAAAATGATTAAATAATTAAATAATAGCCTAATTCTAATGGCTAGCTCAAATCAGAGTAGACCCACTAAATCAAATGCTAAGCAGCAAGCCAACATTCATGTAAATCCTGTTTGATTTGATAGGTCTACTCTAGTTAGAACTAGCAATTGTACTGGACCACTGACATTCTGCTATTTCCTCTAGATATATATTTAATTTGTTCAGCGGTCAAAGTCAAACTGTATCACATCAAAATAGCACCCATTCATTTGTATTCTCTCTCTCTCTCTCTCTCTCTCTCACACACACACACACACACACACACACACACTTTCGATGTCAACTTCTTGACCCCAGCTTTCAGGGCAAATCATCTGTCTGGGCGGCACTTTCTATGAACTGCTATGATTAGGTCATTCCCCTTCATTAGCCTCAGTGATGCATTTTGCTTATTTTATCACATACACACATTAGTCAAACATTCATTTGACTGACATCAGGTTTATAAAAAGTACCACCTGATATGCCAACCATTTCAGTACTCCAGCCACTAATTTAGGAGTGGCTAGTTTCTATTCATTCCCTCCTTTGTGCGACAGAGATAAATCTGGAGTACAGTATGTGTAAATTCCATAGTGTTTACAATTTTGCTAGGATTCAAGGAGAATAATTCTGTCAAGCTGCATGTAAAGAAATCCTTCAGCTGCGTGTATAGATCAAAAGTTATAAATTACTAGACTAGCTGTCCGCAGAAGAACACACACATTAAAGATGGGGAAGCCTCCTTTATGGCATCTGTTACATGCCTTAGAGTAGACGAACAGAGCAGACTCAACAACATCCCCAACTTCTGACACACTTAAAATAACACAGTCACATTTTACATTACAAATTGACATTATTATGCTTAGGTTTATCCTGTACTGAATCATCTTTCTATGGAGCTCAAAAAATTATGGGATTAATTAAGGGATAATGACACAAGCTCCCATCCAAATATCTGTCAGGCCTATGCCAAGCACTTCAGAAAAGGAATGGAATTAGATCACGCATCCTCTAAAATCAATGTTATAAAGTAGTAAAACTTTTTGTTTACCTCATCATTATGGCCCACACCCCTCTTGTGAATAACCTTCTGGTAAAAGAAAGAGAGGGAAGTGTTCAATTGTTCTACATGTGAAGACTTATGTATTACACAACTACATTCAAAAGAACGAATGTAAATGTATAGTTAGCTGATTGTACCAATTCACAATTGTATTATGAAATGGCTATTGTTTGAATATAATTTGTTTTCTGGTCTCCAGGTTTTGTTTTTGACAAGAGAAATGCACCATTAGGCTAAAAAAAATCTGCCCAAAGGTCTACCAAGGGCCTTTGCAGACTGCCAGAAATAGTGCAAATTGAGTCCACTTTAAGGGTTAGGGTTAGGGTTCGGGAATCAAGGGAACTGTATTTTATTGTGGCACCAGAGCTCTCTGACAGAGAAGGCTCAATGTCTCAAAAAAATTCCCATGATTCCCTAGCACTAACCCTAACCCTTAAAGTGGACTCAATTTGCACTATTTCTGGCAGTCTGCAAGGCCCCAAGTCCACAATTCTGTTCTCACAGTGACCTAACAAATGCCTGTGGGAATCCCACAAGCAAGAAATGAGTGCAATACCATCTTCTTCCTTGTGTCCCCTTGCAACTGGTAGACACTGTTATAATGATGCTGACACTGGAGGCAATATATAGCCATCATGATTCATAGCCACTGATGAGCATCCTCCATGAATCTGTCTAACCCCCTTCAAAGCCATCCAGGCTGACTGCTGTAAGTGCTGCGTGAAAAGAGTAAATAAAAAGGCAGCCATATTGTGGCATGGATGGTGTTGTTGCTACCAGGTTTGTGTATACACCCTTACAAGGAATGTCAAGTTATTTTTCTTTCATTCCAGTATTGTCACTGGGATTGGAATAGAATCACAGAATTGGAAGACACCACAAAGGCCATCCAGTCCAACCCATTGCCATGCAAGTAGAAGGCGATCCACTCTCTGCTTAAAAACCTACAAAGGAGAAGACTCCTCCACTCTCCAAGGCAGCTTTTGCCAAAGGGAATTTCTTCCTAATTAAGTGAAATCTCTTTTCCTGTAGTTTGAATCCATTGCTCAGTGTCCTAATCCCTGGAGCAGCCGAAAACAAACTTCCTCAATATGATATTCCTTCACATATTTAAACATGGCTATCATATCATCCCTTAAGCTTCTCTTCTCCAGGCTAAACCTACCCAGCTCTCTAAGTCGCTCCTCATAGGGCATGGTTTCCAGACCTTTCA
>JAIPUX010001232.1:151760060-151786789 GCA_020142125.1 Phrynosoma platyrhinos | reverse complement strand
ACTTGAAGATGTAGAACTGTTAAAACATTAAGCAAACATGGAACTAATCTGGAAGACTACCAGTAGACCCATATAAGAAACTGGCTGTAATATATATAGTATATAATATATATAATATATAAATCTCAGACTGATTACAAATGGGTACAGTCTATACATACAATTAGCGCTTTCCTACTCTAATCAAAACCATTAGCCTAAGCTATCAATAAGAGGGAATGTTTCAACTAATCATAGAAACCGTCCAAGAGGAACTGCTACACCCTGATACTATTGTGATACCACTTCCTGTTGCATTAGTAGTACTCTAAACCTTTTGGTTAGAAGTGACCTTTTAAAAAAAGTATTGGAATGAACAAATGGTCAATTTTTCAATGACCTGTTGAAGCCATTTCCTTTTTTTTTCATAACAAGACTTGGTTCTCACAATTCTGCACATTCCTTTATATCTCTTACTGCTCAATTTCCCTTTAACATAGCCAAAAAAACAAGGACAAAAAATAAAACAAAAATGCAGTCCAGTGGTTATCTTTACAGGGGTTTTTGATGTACGTTGCAGGCATGCTTATATCCAAATTCTATTCCAGTAACTATGATGTTGCACTTAATATGAATTATTCTAATCTGAGCTTGTAAAAAAAACCTAGCCCATTTAGTTGATAAACTAAATGAGGGAAAATATGTTAGGGCATATGGGATTTTTGCAAAACATGTCAGACTGTCACAAGAATAAGCCAAATTAGTAGCACTCATTCTTCATGCAGTGCTCATTATTATTATTGCTAGTTATACTTAAAAGAAGGAGGGAGGAAAAGTGCTGTCACCCCCAACAGCCAGTTTGTTACACTTCTATGTTTAGCTCTCCAACAGATTAAGAACAGCTTTTTTTCAAGCAACCACATTTTGTTTTAGGCCTTAAATGGTTTTCATCAGGAAAATGTAGTTGAACATGCTGTTATAAGCATCGTTCTAATATTAAAAACTTTGTGGGTCTCCTGTCACGGCCCTAAACCAGAAAAGCCCAACCGCCATGGATCCAAGGCAAAGACCTCATGTAGGTACCTGAATGGTCACATCTGCCTTTACAATGAATTAGCTGATCAAAATGCCAGGGTTAGGAGCTGCAAAGCAGGACATTCACACCTAGGAAATTTATGAGCACCAGCCAGGATGTGTCTGGATGAGGATGAGATAACAACAACACCCCATCTCCCCTCTTTGGAAGTGTCTACTTCAAAGCGTATCAATCTGAATCCTTTAATATACAATGACAAATCTTCACCTCAGGATAGGTTTAAGGGTATAAAAGATCCCCAAAATCTCAGGCACATTGGGTCTGGTTAGATTTCATGGTGACACTGTGTCACTGTGAACTCTGACTCTTCTCTCATCTTTGAAGCAACCTCCATCAGGTAATTATCACCTTTAGAAAGCCTTCTGTTTCCTATCCAAGCTAACTACTTTTTTCCTGAGTTCTTATATGCTTGAGTGAATGTTAGGCTGTCTTTGTATGTTTGAATCCTCAAATAAATCACAGACTCATTGAACAGCTTTGTCTATTCCCTAGCCACCTCCGTAAACATAGGAGAAAAGATCCATTGGAGATTTGAACTTTTTAACAATTCCCCAGGTTAAAGTTTTTCTTACAAAGATTTTGGTTAAGTTATTCAACTTAAAAGTGAAAAAATACACTTTTTTCATGGACGGAAGATGGATGTAAAAAATATTGTCTTTATTTGGACTTTTATTTAATGAAGAGACTGCAATGCATTCTTCAGCTATGGGGAAAATTCACCTTCTCAACTGAACACTCATTAAGTTAACAAAGCCTCTGACAAAGATGCAGCATGTTTTTATACCTGCCCAAACCTCCTCATCCTCTGTTTAGCTGCATTCTTTAAAACAGCACCAACATTGGGAAGATGGTTAAGGAGGGCTGGAGAAACACAGACATTTGGAGTTGGGTTGTAGTAATGTGCCTGCAGTAAACTATGTAAGATTATTTTTTAGCTAGATCCTGTCTAGCTGTGCACACATGCCTACAACAGGCAAGGTAAACAGCAGCTGCCTCCAGAATGCCTTAGTGACCATGCACGAACAGCAAAACAGAGGGAAAAGCAGATAAGCATGCCTTCTCAACTACTCTCAGCATCTTAAAGAATGAGATATGCTATACGGATGGGCACTAAAACATAAATCATCAGAAAAGTAAAGGCTGGTGAAAGGAAAAACCTATCCCTGGATGTAGAAGGTTCAAAATCCTTATTTACTTATGCATGGCTTACCTAACATCATTTCATTTCACATATACATATTATTAGTTTTGAATAAAATGTTTGCATAGATGTGTTGAATTGTTGTTCTCTCTCTCTCTCTTTTGGTGATATAGAACCTATCCCTATTCTTTCCACACACCTGGGAGAAGGTAGCTTAACAAGTTCTGTGCATAATTTCTACTAGTACAGTCTTTGGATATCAATTGATTAACTTCTTCCATCTGGAAATGACATTAGCAGGTAAGAAAGGAGAAAAACACTGACTTGTGTGTGAATTAGAATTTGATTTGATTATTGGCACTTAAAAATTCAGTTTCAGAAGCAGTCTCACACACAGAGCTCAAGAATACTACTTTTTGAACCACCAATGTCCAGAATTCCACTGGTTAGCATGACTACATTTCCATGATGGAAAAAGTAACTTTTCCAAGCTCTTTTTACATTCCAGATGCACAGTCCTTTGAATTTGTTACAGCTGATACAATAAAGCAGAAGTGAAAATCAGTTGACTCTTCAAATGTTGCTGAACTGCTGTTCCCAGCATCCTTCACCACCATCTGGCTAGGGATTTTGGGACTTTCACTCTAACGCCATCTGGGTGGAGGCTGCTTGATTCCCACCACTATAACAAATCTTACCCTATAATGAGGTGTTACCTGCCCCAAATGAAAACACTTACCGAGATGCTTCTGGTTCTTCTCTTTATCTTAAGCCTGTCAATATTCTCCTTAAACTGTGGTACCCAGAACTTGACAGAATACCATAGATGAAGGTCCAAATCACTGTTTGGTCCTTTAAATATTTCAATATTTTTTACCCTACATTTATTTCTCAAGGTGGCTTACACCTGACAAGACCCCAAAGTGCAAAGATACAACACTGAACGCTAAAGTTAGCCATTGCATTCTCCATCACCATGTAGGATGTGACATCCGGATAGTGAAGAAAGTGAATAAAAAGAAAATCAACTCATTTGATATGTGGTGCTGGAGAAGAGTGCTGAGGATATTGTGGATGGCCAAAAAGACAAACAAATGGGTCCTTGAACAGATCAAGCCAGAACTCTCCTTGGAAGCTAAGATGATCAAACTCAGGCTGTCTTACTTTGGACACATCATGAGAAGGACAGCTTGCTAGAAAAGACAATAATTCTAGAAAAGGTTGAGGGTAGTAGAAAGAGAGGTAAGGAGACCCATTTAGGGACCCATTGAGGGAGATCAAGGGCCTGATCATGCAGGACCTAAGCAGAGCGGTTGAGGACAGAGAGACATGGAGATGTCTCATTCATTGGGTTGCCATGAATCAAGGCTGACTCAAAGGCAGTTAACAACAATAACTGGTATTTTACAAGTGCATCCACAAACACCCACTTTCAAGCTCCTGGAAGGCACCATGATTAATACAAGAGACAGATCCTTTTTTATAGAACATCTGGATAAGAATAGAGCCCTGCTATTCTCAATTCTGGCTGAACACAGAATTTGGAAGCACGCATTCAATTTCGTATTTTGACAAGTGACGTTCCAGATGCCACTGCGAACAGAAGGAACCGGCTGGACTTTCAGTGAGGCAACAAGTCCTGATGCAACATTCTTTAGGGGGTTGCAGACTTCCAGAAATAGTGCAAATTGAGTCCACTTTTAGGGTTAGGGTTAGGGTTAGGGAATCATGGGGACTGTAGTTTATTGTGGCACCAGAGCTCTCTGACAGAGAAGGCTCAATGTCCCAGAAAAAAACCAATTCCCATGATTCCCTAGCACTAACCCTAAAAGTGGACTCAATTTGCACTATTTCTGGTGGTCTGCAACCCCAGTTTGAGTCTTGGTGGGAAAGATGGTCAAACCCAATCTTTTAAGCATGCAGTTATAACAAATAAGGTAAAAGGGTCATGCCTCCATTTGTAGATCTTGTCAGTGGGGTGACTACAGTGAAGGGGGAGAGAAATATGTGTTTTAGACATGTTGCCACCTTGAAAAAAAATTCCCCCAAAGATTCAGTATGTCACAATTTTAAAATGCCTTTGTGTGCTGCAATCAGTCCAGACTGAGGAGGGAGATATACATGTCTGTTTTCTGTAAACAGAGACACATGGACTTCTGAACCATATTTTTGAATCATATACTTAAATCTGTATCTAAATTTGACCCCCAAAAGCCAACAAGCAAAACAAGGTGCTTGCAACCATAGATGCATTGTCCAGGAGGCTGAAGGAGCTTATTGAAAGAGTTGACAATCTCAAAGGAAAAACAGAGGAATGCAGAACACAATTCCAAATTGACTGTGATTATGCCCTGCTACTGAGCTTTCAAGTTAATTAGAATCCTACATTGTTCTAGGAAGCGTGTGCCAGAGACAGAGATAGCTTCACAAGCATTCCTCTCTCTTTGGCAAGGCATTAACCTTCTTTTGAGGGGCCTACGTTACAGAGTTGTGTGCACACGGCCCCGTGACCAACTGCGGTTATGTATGTTAACAGTGACTCAGTGTTAAAAGAATGGTGTCAACTCTGAAAAATGAACCAGAGCTGATTCTGTGTAATGGCCAGATGATTTACTGAAACATCTGATGCACAGAGAGGCTTCGCATGTCATCAGAGAACTGTAGAGTTCAAAGGAACACCAAGGGTCATATAGTCCAACCCCACAACAATTCAAGAATCTACACCTAAAGCAACCCTGCATGCTTAAAAGATTGGGTTAAGTGGGCACATGGCCACTTAACCTCTGTTTTACAAACTCCAACAAAGAAGAATCCACCATTTTCTAAGGTAATCCACCCCATTGTTGAACAGCTCTTATCATCTTCTTTGTGTCTAGTTGAAATCTCCTTTCTTATAATTTGAATAAATTTGTTCAGGTACTATCTTCTGCAACAGCAGCAGCAGCAGACAGGCTTGTTCTGTCTTCTGTGTGACAATGCTTCAGATACCTGTATTTGAAGATGCCTATTACATTGCCTCTCAATAATTTAAGGTTAAATTTATCTTACTCCCTTAACTGTTCCTCATAAGGCTTGCCTACATCACCTTGGTCAAATACGTCTGGATACATTACAACTTGTCAATATTGTTCTTAAACTGTGGTATCCAGAACTGGAGAGAGTATTTCAGATAAAACTCTAAATCAACGGTTCCCAACCTTTGGTCCTCCATTTGTTTTGGATTTCAGCTCCCATACGCCCCAACCAACTTGGCCAACGGTCAGGAATTATGGGATCTGAAACCCAAAACAAATGGAGGACCAAAGGTTGACAGCCACTACATCATTGTTTGATATTTTAAATATTTAAATATTTTTATCCAGCTTTTCTTTCTCAAGGTAGCTTATATTAAATTTACTCCTCCAGGGAGTTCCTATCAGTGATGTACATACAGAAAAAAAATTCTTATTTAAAAAAACCTGCTTCATAAATTTATTAGTGACTGTGAATGGGTCCCAGTATGGTATTAGGTAAATTATTCTATAGTAGTACATGTAAATTCTACAATGCCAGTTAAACAGGAGTTGCCCCAATTACCTCAATGGGAAAGAGTTAAATGTGGAAGTAGATGACTAGCCAACCACACCATATTATAGATGGTTTATTGAGTGTGCTAAAATTAATATGCCAACAGTTTTCAATGTATTTTCTTTTAAATTTCAGCAAACAATGTAAGGGAAGTATATGTTGTAAATATTTAAAGATAAGCATTGTAATAAAAGTACTTTTTACCTAACAATTTAAAATTTGTTTGAATATAATATTTATACCATATTAAGTTTATTATCCAGTTATTTATTATTTCTAACCAAATATTAAGAATTGTAAGGGGTGTCATATTGAGAATGGAGCAAGCTTGTTTTCTGCTGCTCCAGAGAACAGGACCTGGAACAATGGATGCAAGTTACAGGAAAAGAGATTCCACCTAAACATTAGAAGGAACTTCCTGATGGTAAGAGCTGTTCAACTGTGGAACACACTCCATTGGAGTAGAGTCTTCTTCTTTGGAGGCTTTCAAACAGAGGCTGGATGACCATCTGTCGGTGTGCTTTGATTGTGAGTTCCTGTAAGGCAGGGGGTTGGACTGGATGGCCCTTGCGGTCTCTTCCAACTCTATGATTCTATGATTTCAATTCAAATACTTATAAGCTATTGAGACATTTATGTTCTGTAAACAGAAGTAATACTGCACAAACATTTTAAATCAGAGCATACCTTACTTAGGACATTGGAACTTTTCAAGAAAATTTTGTAATTTAAACATTTCCAGAAAACCCATAGCATTGCTTCCTACAGGACTTCTTGTGGTCATGGGAGATAAGACTTTGGTGCCGCATATAGCTTCTCATCCTTCCCTCCATGACCTGGTAGGAGAACTTGCAAATCAGCACATCATCATAATCATTACTATCACTACCTACTATTATTTATTATTACTTTAATCTACCTTCCCACTAAAATATAAAGCACTCAAGACAGTAGAAAACATGGTTAAAAATAAGTTAAAAAGTAAAACAAATTAAACCATAAAACCATTAAAATCATCACAGCAATCAGGAAAAAAAATCACAATATTCAGTAAACATCAAAAAAGTTTAAAAGGGCAGTTTGAAGATGTGTATTCATATCCTTTCTAAAAAATGGGTGCTGATTGTAATCTGAGGCGACGGCATTTCCCTAACAGCATATGCAAGCTCCAGTTTGTAAAAAGTAATTTCCACTGGGTAGGAATCCAATTTTTGTCTTTAAAAAGTTGAGAATACACATAGATTTAGGTATTTACATAAACAAGTACGTAGAGTTTGGAAATCTTGTAGAAAGGAGTGGTTCTGCTCCCTGTTCTACTTCCCCAGCTAGCCAGCCTTGTTTTCAAATATGCCATTCCACTCTCCCTCTTAGTTTTCCATCATCCTCATTCAAAAATATTTAACAATCCATGGCCATTGAGCACAATCTGTCCTCACTGAATCAGAACTTGGGGTGGGGGGACACACACATTACCACACTGTTGTCTTTTCATTTTTCATTTTATTTTTTAGTGTGCTCCTCCAAACCCACAGCAACCTGCCAAGCCTGATGAAACCTCCCTGGAATGCATGGGTGGTGTCATTTTCACTACATAAGCATCACTACTCATGCTTGAGCATCAAAAATAAGACAGCATAAGCACATTGTTTCAGAGAAATGTGGGAAGCCCCTGAGCTGAGAGTCCAGTTGCAGCTGTTGTGCCATTTGCTGCAGAACCGTTGCTGAAAGTTTGCAGAAGACACAGCCAGATCTATAGTTTTAAAATACACCCACACATTTCCCCAAGAAACCATCATAGCCAAACTATGACAATTTGCACCTCTTCAATAATCCACATCAGCATAACATTTTGTAGTGGAAGCACCAACCCTGTCAGCCTTTTGTTCTGAAAGAAAGGGAGAGGGAAAAGGAACTAGAATTCAGACCTCTTCAGATTGAAGAACAGATCCAATCATCTGCTCAATTACTTCTATTCATTACAATTAAAATATTTAAAAAGCTACTATCTACAACTGCATGCAACATTCCTCATCTAATTGCCTGGGGTGTTTCCAAATGGATTAGTGATCTGCTAGAAGCATATCTGCAATCTTCTGCCAGTATTTTGTAAAGACTGAAAGCTGCATTTTCAAGTTCAGCAAGTTTTGTTTACCAGCAGACAGACAACTAACAGCATTTCTGACTTCATATTTTCATGGTGAGTTAGGCCATGCCTCTTTTACAAGTTCTTCAAGTCCTGAAACTATTTGCACTGATTTTTTTTTTCCAGTTCAAGACATCACATGCTATTTGTTTTAATCATCTTTGGAACAGGAACAGTTATACTGCAAGATACATCCAGCTGTTGGGAAATGAACACACTTGGCTTTAAGAAAGTATTCAGTTCAGTTTTTGCGGTTGTTAAGCCCTACTTTGGTCAGACATTATTTGCAATACTTAACTATTAAACTTAAAACCCTTTTAAAAACTATTTTATCTCTCCTCAATTGGATAAATCTTAGTCCGCAGTGACTTAACTAGGGGTAGTGGCTAACCATATTTAGAGTTCAGTCCAAAAAAAAAAAAGGCTGTAGTATTGTGAGGTAAGAAGCATCAATTTTTTGCTTTTAAAGTAAGTGTGGTGCCTCACGATATCAGAACCAGGTTCTGGTTTGTTAACAAGCAGGATCATAAAGTCAGGAGCACACCATGCTCAAAGGATTTGGAACCACTCCAACTACATTTCTCTGAGGATAATGTTGGTGAAGAGATGCAGATGGAAGACCAGTAACAAGAGACACTGCATGGCCAAGGAATGAGCCAACCTAATCACCAACTGCAGCAAGAAAAGAAAGGTGCTGATAGTAGAGGATTAATTGCTCAGGAATATAGACTGAACTATCTGCCAGTGGGACAAGATGAATCAGAAAGTGTGTTATCTTCCTGGTGTGTGTATCAAGGATGTCACTGATAAGTTGATCATCAAATTCATCAAAAACACAAGAGCAGTATTCCTATCTCCTGATTCACGTGGGCACCAACGGAATTGCAAATAACACCTTGGAGTAGATCAGGGATAGGCAACCTTTTTGAGCCGGGGGCCGGGTTGCTGTCCCTCAGACAATTGGGGGGCCGAAACACCAAAAATAAATAAATAAATACATAAATAAAAATTAAAAAATTAAAAAATATATATGCATGCACACTCTCTCAGCCCCAGAAAAGCCATGGCAAAACCCCTGTGGAGCTTTTGCCAAGAAAACCCCAAGAACAAGTAATAGCAATAATCAATATCATCATGGCAGGCAGCGGTGGCGGCAGAACCAGCCTGAGGCCAGTCCAAAGGCCTCGGGGGGCCGCATCCGGCCCCCGGGCCTTGGGTTGCCTACCCCTGGAGTAGATCATCTTGGACTATGAAGCCCTGGGCAGTAAAGTGAAGAGTTTAGAGCAGGGGTCCCCAAACTATGGCCCGCGGGCCAGCCCCGGCCCGTCGAGGCCTTCTTACTGGCCCATGGCCGGTCCTGCCGCCGCCGCCGCCACCGCTCATGCGCGCTGACACACACCATTTTGTCTTTCAAAATGGCGTTCGGAGTCGTGTGCATGCACGCATGATGCCGGGGGCATGCGCACGACTCCGGATGCCATTTTGAAAGACAAAATAGCACCTGGAGTTGTGCGCCTGCGCGCACGCGCCTCCGCCCCCCCCAGAGATCTAGGGGCCAGCAAACCGGCCCCCAGATCAAAAAGTTTGGGACCCCTGGTTTAGAGGCAGAGGTTGAGAATACCTATTGCCGGCAGCTTTTTCATTCCACAGTACATTTGATTTCATAAAGCATATATCTCAAAGGTGTTGTTTGACTAACAACATATTAATATTGTTTTATCAGTTATACACCCAATGTTTCCATATAAGGGAACTAGATATCACAATAGTATATGTCTAATCTGTAAATGCCACCCTACAAATCCTGAAGATACTGTATAAGCAAACATTTATTATGTAAATGAAAGTGCATATGTATCACTCAAGGATGATTTTCCTTGTGTAACAATTATTTTGTTTCCTTACTCACTTCATGGTAATACAACAATGATGTGAAAGTAAGTGGTTAGTGAACATGAGATAAACCTGGATGTCACTGTGGATCTATCAGTTTCTTTTAACCTAACAGTTAAATATTTGATACACAATTTGGCTACAACAGTGTGTGCAGAGAGGACTAATCTAAAGTAGACTACACAGCATACATACAGGGCAACTTGCTTAATTTAATATTTTAATTTTGTCTTCCCAGCTGTATTCAGGTTTATGCCATTAATTGTGTTTACATTTTATGGTGCCTCATATTGATGAGTTGTTGCTTCCCTATAATAAAGAAATATGTGACAATATTATCTCTTATTGTTGTATATTGTTTGATGCAGTTTAAAAAGATATATGTGAATTGGAGATTGTACATATACATGAAGTATCAATAAAAGATATAATATTTTTTTAAAAGAGAAATAAATTAAAAATGATTCTATACTGGCATGAAGTATCAATAAAAGATTTAAAAGAGAAATAAATTAAAATGATTCTATATTGGCTTGGCTCCATTATGTCAAATCAGTTTGTCTGAATATAATATACAAATCATTCATGTACAGTTGCCACACATGAAAATTTACCCAAAATCTAAAGCAAACTAGTTCCAAGTCAGAATGATCTGACAATCTGTGAGCTGCATTGGAAACTTCTTGGAAACCCTCTGTAGATTAAATTTGCCTTATCAACTATGAGAAAGGTATTTTTAATCAATATACCACTTACTCTATCTGAACTGCTATATTGAAACAGTAGATGCAATGCTAAGTTTACTATATAGGTATTATTAAACACATTATCCACATGGGCCTCTATTTTGATTGTTTAGTTTTATAAAGCCATTAGTTTCCACATACCCTCTTTTACAGTTAAAAAGGTTATTGTACAAAATTATACATTTTTTAAAAATAGTAGTGACATTAACACTCGTGATGTTAAATCATGGAATAACTTAGTTATGCCTGAGTTGTTCCAAAGGGGATTTACTTACAAGTAACCCATTATTCAGGGGTCACCATAAACCGCTGAAGTTTATGGCAACTTGAAGGCATATATACAAAATTCATTATTTGTAAACTAACTACTTCCAAGTACTACCGTTTCCACGACTCAAAGCAACTCACTTTTGTATGTTTTTAATTGCATTGTTCTTTTAATTTATAAGCCACTTTCCCAATTTTTGGGGGAAAGGAGAATATAAATAAATATAATAATAACAACCACAACAACAACTCTTTCTGTGTAGGAAGAAAAGATTGTTGTGGTATCTACCTAGAACTTGGAAGATATTCCTCATTGGACTATAACTCTCAGGATCCCCTAACCAGCATAGCCAACATCATATGTGTAAATTTTAATAGTTCTAGAGCAAGTCTGTTCTAAATTCATGCTTACCTGATCACATCCTACATTCACCAGTTCCTGTAGCATTTGCCTGTTGACTTCAACAGCTGCAGAAGTGGTGCCCAACTCATTAGCAAAAGGCAACAAGGAGTATCTGATTTCTCGCAGTGCTTTCTGGTAAGGCCCAAACTTGGCAGCAGGTCTCATTTGCTGCTGCCTGGCAGCATCTTTCCCAACTAGAATTTTAGTGTCTACTGAATTTTCACCACCTGGTCCAACAGGTAATCCCTGACTGAAAGATTTGGTAGGCTGTTTCAAACCTTCCCGAATCTCCTGCAGTCTTTGTCTGCTGTTGCCAGAGTAAGTGGTAGCAGGAAAAGTCTTTGGCCTCATGGTTAATCCAGATTTTTTTCAGCATAAATACCAACTTCTTTTGCATAGAATCACAGGGATATTCAGAGCTGTTCTTGAAGATATCAGTCTGCTGTAAATCATAATCCCTTAATACAATTTCGCTGGAGGATTACAAAACTCTGAGGGGAGGGACTATGTCACGCTTCTATGTCCTGGGTAGTCCCTTGCAAGCCACTGGCACGACACATATTTTAAAGAGCAGCCACACTCAGTCTTCTTCAGTTCACAGTTTTTACAGCTTTTATAGACAGGGAGAAACACTGATATTCCATCTTGCTGTTTTCAGAGCCTAGAAGAGAGAACACAGATACTTTTATGCAGTTCTCTTTGTTTCCTTTAAAAGGTTTTCTTCTTAAGACATTATATCTTTGTTTATATAGTGCTTTTCCATATAAAATTAAAAGAAAAGAACAACATGAGAACTGTGCAATATATGGCCATACATCATATTTAAAACTGTCCAAGAAATGTTGTACTGAATCAACCCAACCACAGATTAAGGCCTAAAGCAGGGGTCGGCAAGATTTACTTACCTGGGGCTGGCTGGGGGGGGGGAGAGGAAATGGCGGCGCGCGCGCTTGCGCACACTTGTGTGCACATACGCAGTACTCCAAAAGTACTGCACATGCATGCGCACCCCCCTTCGTGCATGCGCAGTACTTTTGGAGTATTGCGCATATGCGCGCGAGCCACAGCCGCCATTTATGGCAGCCGCGATGCGCATGGTGGCAACGGTGGTCGGTCAGCGGGGGTCAGTGGGCCGGGTGTGGCCCGCGGGCCGTAGGTTGCCGATCCCTGGCCTAAAGTCTACAGAACCAACAACTGGATTTAAGACTAAAATCTTTCTCCAAGCAGAAAACTCTTTAACATTTTCTCAAATAGCTCTGGGTTCCTGGACACGTCATAGAGCAGGAGATTCTACAGAACAGGAGCAACACTTGAATGTTGAACAGAGTACTGGATTTAGACCAAGAAGTCCTAAATTTGATGCATTCTAATACATGATGAAACTTACTAGGTATGCATTGTGCAAGTTATTCTTAAAGCAGCTTAACTTAAAAGAATACAGATGGTAGCCTTGAATATGTTCTTGTATTAGTTGTATTTGATTTATACAATTATGCAAGCCTAACTCTATGCAGTGATTCCACTCTAAGAATTCTACAATAAATCTTTTAATAGAAGAAATAGACTGATTGTGGGATTTATACATTAGGTCAATTGATCCGGATCCAGATTTTTTGCCATGCTCAGTGTTATAGGTCACATATCATCTACCTTTCAGCACAGTAAGGCAGAATCTACAATTATATTGATCATCAGTTCTGAGTATCCCAACCACTCCTGTTGTGTTGGAAGCAATATTTGCATCCTCAGAAAAAGTGAAACCAGAATGTGTGATTTGTACATGTGGGTTTTTTTTTGAAAGCACTAAATTTGATGTACACAGTGGAATAAAGACTTAGCCTGTCCAACGAAAATCAACCACTGGGAAACTATTCATAATTTTAGAATTATTCATACTTGTAGACACATATGGACTTTTTAAATTATATTCCTGCAACTTGTAACTTAACTGATAGCATGATTGTCTCCTGTATGCTTTTACTATTGCTAAAAGATTCCAAGGATGGAAAGGCAAATATTCACCATGCACAATTCCAAAGTCAGAAGGTCTTACTGCTTTAGCTGTATATGAATGGATATTCTACAGACACCAGCTCCATGTAAATATTTTTGGATACATGGCCTACTTATGCAGTCTGGATCTATGTATTCAACCATCCACAGCTTGAAAATACTTTTTAAAAATATAAATTCCAAAAAGCAAATCTTGAATTTGCCATTTTATATAAGGGACACAATTTTACTATGCCACTGTATATAATGGGACTTGAGCATCCACGGATTTTGGTATCCACTGGGGGAGAGGGAACAAAACCCCAATGGAAACCAAGAGCCAATGTATTAATGGATATTCCCAGTTCATAATCACAACTCTCAAGATACTATTGGATTGCAACTCCTAGTAGCCCTAGTCATCACAGTCAATGCCAAGGAATGCTGGGCACTGTAGTAGCCCAACAACATCTGGAGTGCCATACAACTCTTATGATGTCATATTTTCCACCAACTTTCCCCCTCTTTTGTTCTTCCCTTTTGCATCTATATTTTAAAATCCAACAATAATTTACCAATCAGAAGATGTAAAATATGATCATCTCATGTAAGTTTCCCTCAGTTTTTGGAAGAATCAGTGGGATACAGATGTGAAAAAAAATAATACATTTTATTGTTTTGGAAATTACAGCAGATCCAACTATCTGTTTGTAATTGCTCAGTTAATGTTTGAATTTGTAACTGTTTTTCAGCACTAGATGTGGTCAAACTACAGTGATTTATACTATTTTTCAACACAGTCTAATGAGCAATAAAAAAGGAAACATTGGATGCAGAAGCCACTGCACAACTGTAATACTGTAATTAAAAATGTCAAAATATTATAGTGAAACAACTGAAGGTTGGGAAGTCGTCATTTGTGTAGTAATTCAGAATGGGACCATTGTGGCAGCATATTTACTACCAGACCTTGCTGCTCCAGTCAAAAGCTGGCAAAAAAGGATGTCTCTGGGGTAATGCCAAGTTTCTACCCACAGCAATAGGACCAAAAAACCCAACACAGCCACTCTCCCATACACACTCACGCAATATTTTAGTACAAATATCTGTTCTTGATGAGTATTTTCAATGTGTTTCTGACTTATGATGACCCTAAGACAAGCCTAGTAGATGATCTTCAGCAAGTAACATGCTGTCAGCCTCAAAGGAAGGCAATGGCAAACTCCTTTGAAAAAAATCTTGCCAAGAAAACTCTATGATAAATCAGAAACAACTTGAAGGCAAATAACAACAAGACAAATCTACCATGATGTCTTCTTGGAAAAATTTGCTGAGGTGGTTGTTTGCTTTTGCCTTTTCTTAAGGATGAATGTAACTTGCCTAAGGTCACAAGTGGGCTTCCAGGTCCAAGCAGGGGGATTCACTGGGAGCCCTAGTGCAAAGCTCATACCACTACACCATGCTGGCTCTCCTACTACGAATATATTAATTCGTAAAATAAACATAGGTATAAAGAGCTCAAACCCTACTCAGCTCCCACAGAAAAAGAGATGACACACTAGTGACAATACTGTGTCACACCCAAGCCATGCAGCACACAAACCCCAGACTGAAAAATGAAGCATCCTGAACAAAGAATATAACCAGACTGTCACAGATAGAACAAAAAAAAAAAACATGGCTCATGTATGAAAACAAAGTTAATGCAGCAGCTGGAACCATTAATAAGCACCCAGAGGATTCAGGAGTTTTGGACTCAAGACCACTCAAGTGTTCACATGAATGGGTGGCATTACAAAGCTTCCCATTTTCAAGGTCATACCATTTTTCCGGTCCTCTCCCCTCTTCTGGGGACAATTATAGCTAAATAAATAAAGAAGACACTTCTGGAGCTCCCCACCACCACATGCACAATTCCCATTCATTAGCACACATAGAATTCTTTTCAGAGTTTGTGCCCATTGTTTAGAATTCATAAATGGAAACCTTAGCAAATTTACACAGATTTCTTGCTGATTTCTATGGAACGTACTAGATAAGGCAGTGCTCATTTCGTACTGGAAAGCGGAAATTTCCTTATAAATTGTATCTAGATTTTCCTGGTATGGCTACTGTTGGATAAATATATGTGGTGAAATATTTGCAGCCAGTTTTATTTATTTATTTACAACTGTTTTGTATTTTCAGAGATTGTATTTTCATGTACTAAACTATGACGGGCTATGGTTACAAACAACAGTTAATGCCATACAAACACATTAGGAATACTCAGGTTTGGTTTTATCTGAGTTAGTAGCGTCAAAGTAAAGTCTTTAGTTAAAAAAACAAAGTGACCACAATGCAGTGAAAAAGAAAGAAAAAACTTAAGAAATGGGAAAAACAGAAATGCATACATGAAACCTCACATTTAAGGTAAGCCTTCTATCAGCACAAAGGCAAACTAGCTACAGCACACACAGCGGGTGCAAACAGTCCACATTCCTCTGGAAAGGAGCCCAAGTCTGCATGATCAGCAGGGTAAATATGATAGAACTATTGGCAGGATCCTTCCTTCTCCAAAGCCACATAGAAACAGGCAAATTTCAAGCTGCTTCCAAAAAAGAAGAAGAGAAGTACCATGAAGGGGTTGCAAGATCTATAAACAACAACTTGCATCCAAAAAGAAACCAAGACTCGGTTAGGGCTTAACTACAGCTGTCAAGTAAAACTACTTAGTGAGGGATTCAGTGCATCATAAACCATGTTTATATTCACAAATAGCTTCCCAGATCACCTTTCCTAAACTGTGCCTACATTAACGTGCAGCTTGCATCAAAATATTACTCTGATCTCTGTCCCTCTCAATTATTTGATTCTGTATCTTTCTTTTTCTGGTAGTCACTGCATTTTATTGGGAAACGCTGATTTTATTTTCACAGCTTCAACTGGAATTTGTATTTTTCAAAGTGCTGTGCCCCTGTCTTAGTATATCTCTGTTTAAAGGCTCTTCAAACAGAACACTAAGGGCTTGGTTGGCACAACCAAATTGTGGGGCCACAATACAAGGGCCACACAGTGTTTGCGTACAACATTTGTTGTTGTTAACTGCCTACAAGTCGACTCAGACTCATGGTGACCTTGTGGATGAGACATCTCCAAGACTCCCTGTCCTCAACTGCTCTCCTTAGGTCTTGTAAATTCAGGCCCATAATTTCCCTAATTGAGTCTATCCATCTGGCATACAATAGTGCAATAGTACACTTCTGCTGTATCTTCACAAAAGAATCAGGAATTGCAGGCTGCATAAAGAAAGTGGTGGGGAGGGAGATGCTAAGATATGCCATATTTGCACAGCTGAAGTCTTTTTTTCCCCCTTGCCAGCAAATTTCTGCTAGGATATCATGACATTCACGGAACAAAGGATGTCTCCTGCAAATGAACTTCAGACTAGGATTCAAAAAGAGTGAAATGCATAAGCAAGAGAACTTTATGCACAGAATGTAAAGAAGAAACAGAAGCTTGAATGTAAGAATTACAGACGTGGCCAAAATTTAGCTTTCATCTATCAGTAGCAAGTCTATATTGTCTAGCATCTGTTTAAAGAGAATAATTTCTGCTTAACAATGAAAAGAGCCTGGAGTTGAAGAGCAAATGGAAAACAGCAGCTGCATGCACAATCCACTCTGACGCATGTGTATCCTTTGGATCCCAGCCTCAACATACATCCGTACAGGCTGCTTCCCACGCTCTTGCTTCAGATTTTAGCACTAGAATTGGACCATCAATTTTAGTCTTCATAAAACCAAGAATGATTTGCTAAAACAAAACCTAACCTTCAACATTACAAGTCCCTGGACTGTTTATATGTCAAATCCTTCTCCACATTCACGCTAGTGTCATGAATTCCTACCTTTGACAATGGAAACAGAGTACAATGGGCCCCTGGTATCCACTTGGGTTTGTTTCCAGGACTCCCCAAGGATGCCAAAATCCATGGATGCTCAAATCCCAATAAATGCAATGGTATAGGGGTAGGCAACCTTTCCCCTTTAAGGGCCGAGGAACTTCAGCTCCCAGAATCCCAGGAGCTATTGGCCAACATGGGACTATTGGCCAACATGGCTGAGGCTTCTGGGAGCTGAAGTCCCTCGGCCCTTAAAGGGGAAAGGTTGCCTAACCCCTGGTATAGTGGAATGATGTCCCTTATGTAAAATGGCAAAAACAAGGCTTGCTTTTGGAATTTACATTATTTTTAAATATTTTCAAGCTGTGGATGGTTGAATCTATGAATAAAAAAATCCATGGATACAGAGAGCTGACTGTATTAATATCCACTAATGATGGCTGTAATTTTGTTGAGCACAGTAGTAAAGCAAGCATTACATTCCTAAAGAGGACTATTGCAGACAACAGCTTGGTGCAAAATACAGTTCACTAACTCTTCATTTCTTAGAAGAGCTTTTTCAGGGATGTTTAATGGCAGTCCTTTGGCAATGGGAAAGTAAGGAATCTGGAACAGTTCTTGGAACTCAGGATACAACTGATATGGACAAACAATACCATTGCTGTTTTTTCCAGAGCAACAGAATAGCAATTGCCTTATTCAGCAAGCTGTCTCCCCCCCACAAAAAAAATAAATCACTATTAAGTTCTGTCAGTTTTTACCATGCTATACATAGGAATTTTTAAAAAAATGTCTCTCCATCCTAGTGTGAATTGTATGCTGTTGTTGTTCTTGCATGCCTTCAAGTCATTTCTGATTTATGGTGACCCTATCATGGGGTTTTCTTGGCAAGAGTTGTTCAGGGAAGGGTTGCCACTGCCTTCCCCTGAGGCTGAGAGCATGCGACCTGCCCAAGGTCACACAGTGAATTTCATGGCTGAGCTAGGAATCGAACCCTGGTCTCCATAGTCGTAGTCCAACACTCAAACCATCAAGCTACGCTGTCTCTCAATTGTATACCTTCACATTAACCAGTGAATCAGTCTACGGCAGGGGTAGGCAACCTGCGGCCCGGGGGCCGAATGCGGCCCCACGAGGCCTTTGAACCAGCCCCAGGCCGGTCCTGCCGCCGCTGCCCCCCCGCCATGATGATATTGATTATTGTTGTTATTACTTGTTCTTGGGGTTTTCTTGGCAAAATCTCCACTGGGGTTTTGCCATCATGGCATTTCTGGGGCTGAGAGAGTGTGCATGCATATTTTTAAATTTTATTTTATTTTATTTTTATTATTTTTATTATTTTATTTTTTTGCTTTGGCCCGCCAATTGTCTGAGGGACAGCAACCCGGCCCCTGGCTCAAAAAGGCTGCCTACCCCTGGTCTACGGTATATCTATGATTTCTCACCTTGGGACTGCAGACCTCATGATTACAACATCTGTTCTAATCTTTGAACTTTCCTTTTTCTTCCACTAGCCCCTAATCTTTTTTATCACCTAACCTAATGAAGAGTTCTGTAGAAATCAAAAACCTTTATGAGATATTGGTTGCCTCTGATAAGAGGTCTTGCTCAACTGTGACAAAAGGATCTGCATTTCAATGAGGTGCCACACAGCTAATTTGTCTGAATTATAGCATTTTCAAAGTCAGTGGACAATAAAGACTCTCCTGGAGCCAAAATGTTTAAAACTACATCAGGCACCTCAGAAATGTTATCATAAACCCAGCAAAACATAATTATCTAACTTTTCCTCCATCAAAGACTAAGAGTGGGGGTAATCCATACTTAATTAGCACTGCTTTAGTGTTACATTGTTTTAAACATTTTTAACTTTTTAACCTTATTTTATTCATTTAGCATGTAATTTGTTTTAATATTGTAATAATTTAATTCTGTTTTAATGTACCTTCTTGTATGCTTTTAATTGTACTTTTAATACTGTAAGCTGCCCTGAGTCCCAGTTTTGGGAAAAGGGTGAGATATTAATACTAATACTAATACTAATACTAATAGAATTGGGGAAGGGGGGTCTCTTTTTTTCTTTAAATCTTGACGACAATTCCACATTCCCCAAAACTCAGTAATGCCTCCCTTCTGTACATTGTGGACTATGTGCACTGGAAGAAAACCAACAGTGTTGTAAGTATTTATTCAATTCTTAAGCAAGCTTTCTGTCAGTCTTACGTGTGTAGATGTTTAAGATCTCCAGGCCAGTGGCTCTCTCTCCCTCAGATTACACTTTAAAATAAATTTTCTGCTTGTAGTGAATTGGGCCTCTGCCACTAGACAGACGGACTTTGGAGTCCTTGTTGGCATCTCAGCACCAAGTTCTTCTGTGCCAGAACTGGGTGTAATTCCAAGCCTTCCCAAAAGTTCATTCAGTGCTGAACACTGAGACACATTACTGCTGTAAGATAAGCTTTATTTGTAATAATAATGATACAGCAGATGGTATACAGCTGAGAAGTATTCCTGTCCTTCCACTGATGGGATTCAGCATCCCCTCAAAACTAATAACAGAACTGGGTCCCCAAACCAATTCTACCCAAACTCCCCAACCTGTGATCAAATTTTCCATGAAATGGGAATATACAATATAGGGATGAAATTGCTATATGTGGAGCCTAGGCTAAGGTGTATGGCCCCCAGGGTGAGGCCGATGGAGGATGGGACTCCCAAGGGTTATATAGTGCAGAAGCAAACAATGGAAATCAAAGTGTTCAAGTGTGGTCCATCTCTCTCCTCCAGTGATAACTGTGCAACCATGTTAGCAATTTAGGAAAATTTAATTCCCCAGTCCATCCCAGCCTCAAACTGCCAAGCTAATGCAAAAAGTATCAAACAAGGTCACCAATACAAATTAACTTTTTCATGCCACTGGACAGCTGTTAACAAATTGGCCATGATGCTGATAAGGACTCCAAAACCCATCTGCCTGGTGACAGAGGCCCAACTCACTACACTGCTCTAGATACAAATTAGTGATGCTACTGATTGGTTTCTCTAAACTGTAACATATTAATACTCTTTACTTATTTGTAGCTACTTAAACATGGGGATTAAGAGGGAAATCCTGGCAAATAGTCTTCTCAATTAGGCTGTTTTAGAAATAGTTCATCTCAAACCTATGCCATTAAGTTCCTCATTATTTTACTGGTACAAAGTACTGGTGATTTCTGGCATGTGAATAAAATTATCCTATTAACTATGTAATGTCAATAAACTACGCATTTTATCTTTTAAAAATTGGGAATCAAATTGCAGGTACCATCTCATTATTTACATCTACTGATCAAGATGGATAAGCAGGTAAGAAATAGCTCCGAGAATATCCCAGTCAGCATGGCTATTTTTCTGCTCTGAACCAATCCTCCCAGTTCCTGAGAGCTTGGTAGACTGTTGTACAGGATAACACTTTACTTCCACATAATCAGTTATGTAATATTTGAAAGTGACATGATAAAGTTACACAGTATTGCATCATTGAGTTGAACTAATATTCAATCTCACCCCAGTACAAAGTAGCATATATGCAGCAGTTTTGTTATCAGAGATTCTTTCATTTTTGATGCTAAAAGCCAACCCCAGAACTTGAAAATTAAATGCCAACCCAAGGCATTTTAATGAGTTCTGCACCCCTACTTTATACTGCCTTCCTCAAAATGTCAAATACTGAAGGTGGATGGACCATCTCCAGAATACTGAATTTTTTCCATGGCAGAATAGAGAGGCATTCTCTTCCAAACAAAGGAAGTTCTCCCAAAAAACTGAGCTTATGTGCACTGCCATAGAGCCAAAACACACTGCAGAAATAATCCAGCTTGAGACCACTTTAACTCAGTTCTAGGGAATTCTATGAACTGTAGTTTATTATAGCACCAGAATTCTCTGACAGAGAAAGCTAAATATCTCATAAAACTACAGTTCCTTAAATTCCCTAGCATTGAGCCAGGGCAGTTAAAGGGGTATCAAACTGGATTGTTTCTGCAGTGTATTCTGCCCCATGGTTTCCTTAAGCACCAAAGCAGGCTATGAACCTTTTTTTCCCATGTTGAGAAGCTGTTTTTCGGGGGAGGCATGTACAATTGTTGTAAAAATAAACAACAGTCTACCCAGTCAAATTTATCAATCTCCCAAAGACTAGCATACAACAGTTCTCAGTGTCACAACCAAAAAACCTACAGCCTTATTGCAGTGTGGGAGGGAGAAAAGAGACTCCCTTATCTCTAATCTGGGCAACAAGGCAAACTGGAAGCCTGGGTGCGTCCTCTTGCAGGATGTATCCAGCCCTCGGGCCAAAGGTTGCCCATTCTTGCTATAAATAAAGGCCAGATTTCCCCCATTCTCCTCGACACTGGCATATCCTCTTATTAATTATACAGCGGCCTATACTGTGAATATGCGTATTTCTGGAGCTGGTCCACAGACAGTACTTGCTTTCATTGATATTCATATTACTGTAGATTTGAAGTACATGTCCCATGAATCTGACTTGCACTGTCTTCACTCAAAGGATTCAAGCATCTCTTTTAATACTTTTCTCTCCTAGAAGCTGAACAAGATGGATGGTCAGATCTGCAATTTGCTACACAGAAGTAGTTGGGTGATTCAATACTAGGCTACGCAAACTGCATCCTTGGTCCAAAGTGCGCTGCAGAAATAATTCAGTTTGAGACCGCTTTAACCACCCTGGCTCAGTGCTAGGGAATCCTGGAATTGTAGTTTATTGTGGCACAAGAGCTCTCTGACAGAGAAAGCTAAATGTCTCGCAAAACTACAGTTCCCAGAATTCCCTAGCATTGAGCCAAGGCAGTTAAAGTGGTCTCAAACTGGATTATTTCTGCAGTGTGTTCTGGACCCTCCTGTTACCAATCTAGTCCACATCCCTGTCTTAAAATTTAAGGCAAAGACATACCTCAGTGACTTTGGGCCTTTGCAGACTGCCAGAAATAGTGCAAATTGAGTCCACTTTAAGGATTAGGGTTAGTGCTAAGGAATCATGGGAATTGTTTTTTTTTTTCTGAGACATTGAGCCTTCTCTGTCGGAGACCTCTGGTGCCACAATAAAATACAGTTCCCATGATTCCCTAACCCTAACCCTTAAAGTGGACTGAATTTGCACTATTTCTGGCAGTCTGCAAAAGCCCTTTGTTTCCCTTTAGTTGGTGTTTTTCAATCTGTTCATATGCTATTCAACTCTGCAAGCTAGCAAATTTGGCAGATGACATTAACTGCTCCTCTGCTAAGGTCACTGATACACTAGACATATGGAGTGAACACAGGATTACACAATTCTCATGACAGCCCAGAAGAAAAGGAGAAAAGTAAGACACTAGATGTCCCAACCTGACCTCAAGATGTACAAACAATGGTGGATATGCAATGCATTTCCACATATCCCTAAAGATATGCTATTTGGCCCAGTATAACCTGTGTGTAATTGCAGCATGTATAGAAACCTTAGAAGTATCAGACACTAAAGGCTGCAAACTCTGTAAACAACTATGGAACAAGATGCAACCTGCAATGCAAACAAATCTATACAAATTACAGCTGTTATAAGCCCATTACTGCAGAAATTAATAAAATCAACAGATGATAATTATATCTCCAATCTGTTTGCAATTCAGTAATAAGTAGACTGAAGCCTACGAAAGATCATGCTGCCAATTTCTTTCTTTCAGTCTCAAAGGTTCTACAAGATCTCTCTACTATCTGTTAGCTAATAACTTTATTAACCATTTATTAACAATCATTACACATTATACAATAAAGATTGATGTATTAACTATCTGTTAGCTATTATTATTTACTATCTGCATCTGAGGAAGTAGACTTAAGTCTAGGAAAGCTCATGCTGCCAATGTCTTTCTTTAGTTAGTCTCAAAGCTGCTACAAAATCTACTATCTGTTAGCTAATAACTTTATTAACCATTTATTAACAATCATTACACATTATACAATAAAGATTGTAGTATTTTCTACAGGATCAAACGCTGTAAACATTCAAGTTATACTAAAATCTTTCTCAGCAACTGAATCCACTTTCTCTGTGCATTCTACCAGATGAATTTGATTTTAATCTTAATCTTCTATACCAATATCGAAAGCCAGCAAGGTGTAGTGGTTTGAGCATTGGGCTAGTACTCTGGAGACCAGGGCTCGAATCCTAGTTCAGCCGTGTAAACCTACTGGGCAAGTCACACTCTCTCCACTTCCGAGGATGGCAATGACAAATCCCCTCTGAACAAACTTGCCAAGAAAACCTCATGATAGGTTCATCTTAGAGTAGCCATAAATTGGAAATTACTTGATATTTCTTCTTCTTGTGTGCCTTCAGTATCAACAGGAAAATGTTGTACATTATCAGAGCACAATATTAGACGTGTGCGGTTTACTCAGACGTCCTATTAATTCAACAAGGCAATTTAATTTCTTCCCACTGTTCCCAGGTATGTATAGGACTACACTTTCAATTTTATGCCACCCCAATTCCATGTTCATCAGAGTAACTAAGGTCCAAAACACACTGTAGAAATAATCCAGATTGAGACCGCTTTAAGTGCCCTGGCTCAATGTTAGAGAATTCTGGGAAATGTAGTTTTGTAAGACATTTAGCCTTCTCCATCAGAGTTCTAGTGTCACAATAAACTAAATTTCCAGGATTCCCTAGCACACAGCAAGTGGACCAAAGTGGATTATTTCTGCAATGTGTTTTGAACATTATACAACTATTAATTCTAAATGTTATGGAACAATAGCTATGTTTGTTTTGTTTCAAACCTATTTATCGAGGCATCACATTTATTTATTTATTTATACCCCTGAGATGAGTCTATGTCTAATAAAGCAGGCATCTGGCTACAAAAATGCATGCCCAAACAAACTTTGTTGCTGTTGTTGTTGTGTGCCTCCAAACCATTTTTTACTCATGGGAACTTAAGGCAACCCTATCATAGGCTTGTTCAGTAACGACTTGCCATTGCTATCCTCTGAAGCTGAGAGAGTATGACTTCCCAAGGTCACCCAGGATATTGAACCCTGATCTTCAGATTTGTAGACTAACACTCAAACCACTACACCATACTGGCTATCAAACAAACTAGTTAATTTTTAACCTGTGGTTCACTATTTGACCTGGACACTATTAATAGGAGGTCTGGGATCTTTCACTAGAGATGCAAATATAATCAGCAACATTTTTGTTGGTTGTTTCAGGTGAGAATTGGAACCTCCCAGAGTGAATAATAGACCAACTATCTGAAGCGACTACAACACTTATAATTGAAAGAAAGGAAGAAATACAATTTAAAAACACATTTCCAGCAACGATGAGTTTAACCACATCCCCCAAAAACATCCTACCACACCTTTACCCTCAACTCTGTCATCATTTGGGGCTCATCCAGAGATCTGGATGTCTCCCACACATTTTTACAGAAAAAACTACAAGTATCCTGTTCCTATTAAAGTTGATCAGAAAGAAGCGTTTCAAGGCCAAATTTCTACCAGCAATCGTACTGTTTTACATTTGAACAAGTGTACAGGAAATCGCAATGGGCGTAAAGTGTAATGTGTGAACATTTCTTTCATCAAAACTGAACATGTGGACATGCGCCAGCATGGCGGTGGCCAATTTAACTTTGTTGGCAGAAGACAGCACCAGAAAAAGATATGCAAGTCCCAGATATTTCCTTTTTGAGTTCCTCAAACCTCAGTCCCAGATGACAAGGGGTGGAAAAGGTGGGTGGATAATATGCTAGAGGTAATAGAAAAGAAACTAAACCAGGATCAAAAAAGTGTGATTCCATATATGATAACTGCTGCATGGGTGATATATGCAAGACACTGGAAAATGGAGGATATACCAACTATACAGGAATGGGAGATTAAACTATATGAACTAGCAAATACGGACTGTTATCAATGTGTATTGCTGAGAAAAAGAATCAGCAATATGAAAAGAAATGGGAGCAAATTTATAAACATTGCCATAAGGATTTGATGCAGGACTCGGAAGAGAATTAAAATCAGATAATACTATTGTTAGAGTAGGTATAGAAGGAATCTGGTTTATGAATTATAATTGGATGTTTATGGATGTTTTATAAACTAACGATATATGAAGGAAAATTGATCTTATAGAAAGAGGGAAGAACGGTTTAGAAAACAATATTTCAGTGTATTATGATATATAAAACTTGTATACTATAGTTTTCTTGAGAATGTATAACAGAGCAAGTTAAAAGGGGGAAAAAGAAAAGAAAAGGTGGGTGGATAATGATTCTCCAGGCAAAAGAGTTTGCGGAGACTGAAAAGATGGAGAGTTGAAGATGGTGGGATTTCTGGATTGAGGAAATTCAGTGCTCTCTGCCTTAACAAAGGAGCTTGTTTGTAGCTTCACAAAGGACAGAGGCAACATGGATCTCAAGAGGAGCATCTCTTTGAGTTGTTGTTGTTGTTGTTGTGTGCCTTCAAGTAATTTCCGACTACGGTGACCCTATCACTGGATTTCCTTGGCAAGTCTCTTTGGAGGAGTTTTGCCTTTGCCATCCTCTGAGGCTAAGAGAGTGTGATTTCCCCAGGGTCACCCAGTGGGTTTCATTTGTTTTTGCTAATTTTATTTCCTGTGGTACCCACATGGCCAGAAAGCCTGCATGAATTTCCTTCCATACCTCCTGAACTGAGAACAGCTGCATCTTGACAAAATGCAGGCAGGTGACTGACAGCATCCCAATTTTTGCCCCTCCTGTATGATTTTTTAACACCTGATGAACAAGCCAAGGGAGCATTTTGGTTGTTCCGATAAAGGTTTCACTGTTTTGTGGATTTTGGATTGAAGATATGCTTTTATAAGGTAAAGGTATCACAAGAAGGCATGGCTCATTAGAAAAGAAAATAATACTAGGAAAGGTACAGAGTGGTAGAAGGAGAGGAAGACTGCATGCTAGATGGATAGACATGATCAGAGAGGTCACAAACATGGATTTGCAAGACATAAGCAGAGCAGCGGAGGACAGGGGTCTTGGAGATGTCTCATCCATAGGGTTGCCATGAGTCGAGATCGACCCGAGGACAGTTAACAACATTTAATAGGTATTTTGTATGTAGAGAGATCTTGTAGCACCTTTGAGACTAGTACCTAAGGGATGTTGTTAATAATAATAATAATAATATTTTTATCCCACCCCTCTGCTCACATATCTTCATTATCTTGTATATTTAGCAATAGCAGCTTCATTTATATACCACTTCATACCGCCATCTTGTATCTTTTTAAATATATTTTATTCTTTTATATGCTATCGGTTTTAATAATGTAACAATTTAATTCTGTTTTAATGTGATACTTTTCTATGCTTTTAATTGTACTGTTTTAATCTTGTAAGCCACTCTGAGTCCCAGTTTTGGGGAAAGGGTGGGATATAAATAAATATAATAATCATAATAATAATGACACAGGCGATAGAGTTAGAAGTACAAAATAAAACATTTATATTGTAATGTACAGAACACAAAAAGTTGTTAGGACAAAAGCTGACTGAATTAGAGTGTTTAATGTGTGAACTTTCTGATCTTT
>JAIPUX010001232.1:151741900-151754028 GCA_020142125.1 Phrynosoma platyrhinos | reverse complement strand
GTCAACGGCGGAGTGGGCGGGGACAAAGGCGGAGTTCTGCCCAGGCTCCGCCTCCCCCGCTCCGTATAAAGATCGTTCATAATAGCAGGCAACGGATTTTTGTCACGTGACACAGAGGTTCTGAGGGTGGCACTGAAACCCTGGAGACGAGGGTTCGAGTCCCAGCTGCGGCATAAAACCCGACCTTGTGCAAGTCACATTCTCTCAGCCTTATTATTTTTGAGTGCCTTCAAGTCGTTTCTGACCTACAGAGATCCTATCTACCATGGAGTTTAGTTTGTTCATAGGCGGGACTTGTCACTGCCTTCCCCTGAGGCTGAGAGAGTGTGACTGCTTAACCTCCTGTGAACAAATCTTGCCAGGAAAACCCCATGATAGAGTTATGCCTTCAGCATGGCCTAATAGTTTTGAGTGTTGGACTATGACTCTGAATATATTGAACAAAGATGGATATACAATATTAAATTAGTTCTAATTACCTTTAGAAAGGTATAATATTTATTTATTTATTTTATTTCTGTCCCGCCTTTCTCCCCCGAGAGGGACCCAAGGCGGCTCACAAATAAAAATTCTAAAAACATATTACACTAAAACAATTAAAATATAATTATCTAAAAACAATATTAAATTGCAGACATTAAAACCATAAAAACTATATAACAAACGCCCAAGCCACCGCGTGATTATAAACAAAATGATAATGCACTCTTTGTGTAACAATTATGACCATAAAGATCCAATACTTATATCTTAAGAACAACAGTGAACAAAATACATGGGAATAATATTGCAAAAGAGTCTATATATTGGGAAGTACCCAGGAGAAAGAAAGACCAAATTTGTAAAGCTGTCTCTTAAAAAGTCATCATATCCCCATTATTGAAAAACTCCAAATTTCTGATACCTGGCCTTTCCATGCAGAATATAAACAGCAAGGATTGGATGAATAATCATGAATTTTAAACATGAATTTTATACTTAATCATTGTTTTATGTATTTTAATATAAATATTGTGTAAAGTCGCATTTTAATATGTGTGTATTATGTAACAATTATGTTTTTAACTATGTTGTAACCTGCCTTGAGACACTAAGAGAGGCAGGTAACAAATAAACATTAATTATTAAATAATAATAATAATAATAATAATAATAATAATAATACATCAAAGAGTGGGATTTGTAGAACAAAGGAGAGAAAGAACCCGGGAAGTTCTAGTCTCCCTTTCATCTTCAGGACCATACGAAATACATATACATTTATACATATACATATAAAACCTATTAGTAGTTTCAAAAATAATAACAGACTCATATACTGACAATATAACATAAAAATTAAAAATTACTTACTTCATTGCAGTAATACATAGTGCCTACAGCTCTCCCAGCATGGAATGGCATCTATGTAAACCCAGGAGAGGAGATGAATAAATGACTATTTTAATTGATGATGTTTGCCACCTGCTAAACAGGGGAACTAGGCAGGAAAGGCAAGATGATAAATTAAAAGTAAAGCTTCTACGCTAACATTGATATTCTTAAAGAAAACCCCTTAGGTCTTGTTTTTCATTCATAGGTATTCTTTTACATATATATATATATATATATATATATATATATATATAATTAAGTGTTTTTATTTGTTTTATAACAATAACACAAAAACAAACCATTAATACTTATTATTATTATTATTATTATTATTATTATTATTATTATTATTATTGTTGTTGTATTTATATCCCACCCCTCTCCCAGGACTGGGATTCAGTGCAGCATACATTAAAAATAATACACTCATCCCTCCACATTCGCTGGGGTTAGGGACAGAGGACCCCCGTGAATGTGGGAAAACTGCAAATAACGAAAACATTATATTTTTACCGCCCCTCTAGGAATCTCTAGGTCCTCCAGTGCAACTCTGTGGTCAATATCTGCCACACATTGACCATAGAGTTGCGTTGGAGGAGCTGAAAATGCCTAGTGGAGTCTTCTCTCTAGGAATCTCTAGGTCCTTCAATGCAACTTTCGGTTAAAGTTGACCATAGAGTTGCACTGGAGGAACTAGATATTCCTAGAGATGTGGACCTAGATATTCCTAGAGAGGGCATAATAAATAAAATCAGTGAATAATCAAATCCGCAAAAGCCAAAGCTGCAAATGTGGAGGGATGAGTGTACAATTAAAACACACAAAAATAGTACATTAAAATAGTACATAAGTAACAAATAGCCTTGGAGGACTACACTTGCCCCTCCATTTTCGTGGGGGATCTGTTCCAGACCTCCCCACGAAAATGGAAACTTGCTAATATTCACGCCCTATTGGCCTGAATGGCTGCGCACTCCTCCGTGTGGCCGTGCGCATGCGCCATAGGCGAGCACACCATTTTATCCAATGGAGCTTGCCCCTCCGCGAAGAATTAAGACCGTGGACTTCCAAGTCTGCAAAAAGGGAGGGGTGAGTGTATATGTAAACTTGCATAATAGCTATCTTTTTGGGGTAAGAGCAGTAACGAAGTCCTAAATTCATCGCTCAGATTCGTTAGTTGATAAAGTCAGGATCTAAGCATCTTTCCAAAGAACACTTGATGAGTAGGAGGTCCGATAGCAAATGAGTTGTTGTTGTGGTTGGACATGACTTGACAACCTTGTCAATGGGGAATACATTTACCTTTTAATCAATAAAAATTAACTAGTCATTGAAAAAAGTGTCTGGTTTATTTTGTCCATTACAGAGTCAAAAAGCTTTTCCAATAACCAAATGTGCCAAACTCTTTTCCACCAGTCGTGTATTATTACATTCCCTGTTTTCCAGCTCCTCGCAATTATATTCCTGGCTGCTGAGATGAGAAATGTGATAAGCTTATGATGTTTCAGACGAGTGTTTTCTTTACAATAAATTGACAATAAGAGAAGGCCCGGTCGTTCATCTTATATCTTTCTTTTAGTTGGGTGTAGAAAAACCAATGGATTTTAGGGTCCAAATATTAATGTTCATCTATGGATTTCAATTCCAATTTGTCTAGCCTTGCTTCTTAAAAATGTCATTATATCTCAGCCATTTACTCAGTGAACTCCATCTCGCAATAAGGGTGATAATCATAAAGGTACTTTTCTGTATGTTTTTCTTTTAAATTCATTCCAAAATAATAGTAAAGGTCTTCTTATAATGTGGTGATTGATATCTTTGTGCACTTTCAGTTTATCGTAACACACATACCCATGCCAGCCAAATTGGATGTTAAAACCTTCCAAATTTAGTAATTTAGAGTTTTCCAAATTTATCCAATCTGATATCCAATTTAACATGTTTTCTATATAATAAAGTTTTAAATCTGGCACACTTCTTCCCCTTTCCTTTTTGGTATTTGTCAATGTTTTCCACCTTACTCAAGGTCTTTTATGAGTCCATCTAAATTTCCTTAGCTCTCTATGCCATTCTTGAAAAGGTTTCTCATCACTCATCATTGGGATACATTGAAAAAGAAAGTTCATTTTGGGTAAGACCATAATTTTGATCGCTTCTGTCCTTCCCGTTAATGTAAGATGCAATTTATTCCAATTTTCCAAATCTCTATTTCAGGGACCGGCAACCTACGGCCTCTGGGCCGGTTAAGGCCCAGGTCACCGGACTTACCGGCCCAGGCCAATCCCTGCCACCACCACTGCCGCCGCGCGCCGCAGCGGCATGTTTTCTCTTCCGTGTGGCCGTGTGCGCCGCGGCCGCCATTTTGAAAATCAAAATGGCGACCGCGACACATTTGCGCATGCGCAGGAGTACTGCGCATGCGCAAACGAGTCGCGGCTGCCGTTTTGGATAACAAAATTTTCCAAAACGGCAGTCGCGACTCGTTTGCGCATGTGCAGTACTCCTGTGCATGCGCAAACGTGTCGCTGCGGCGGCTGCATGGGCTGCGTGCGCGGGGGGTCATGTCGATGGCGGAGGGTGCACACACATGCGTGAGCACGCACGCCACCATTCCCCCCCCCTCGGCCCAGTGGAGACCTGGGCTTTGGGGGACCGGCCCAGGTCGCAAAAAGATTGCCTACCCCTGCTCTATTTCTTTCCATTTTTGTTTGTAGTTGTTCTCAAATAATTTGACATTTCTTTTTGGTTAGCCTCATACCTAAGTATTTAACTTTATTCTGTATTGAACAAGTTGTAAAATATATATTTTTTTAAAAAGAGAGAGAGAAGACCCGGACAGAAGGTTACAGTATCTTTCATAATAGAGATTTGCATCAGTATTACATTCCAAAAATCTTTAACTTTGGGACAGTCCAACCTCATGTGTTCAAAGGAGCCCAAGGTGTCACAGCCTCTTTAACATTTTGAAGATATGCTTTTCTCCAACCGGGAGTTTCACAGGTGTTAGATACCATTTGTATATTAATTTTAGGGTCCCCTCTTTTGTCAATGCCGATCTTGATTTATACAGGGGGGGGAGGTCCATATGCGTTCTCATGTGGCTTTGGAGATGTCTAATTTCGGTCTGATTCATAGGTATTCTTAAAGAAAACAACTTAGGTCTTGTTTTTCATTCAATCCATAAGGGTAAGTATTATGTCATGTGTGTATCCACCAGCATTCCTGTTTGGACAACAAATTCTGGATGTCTTGAAATAGTGCTGGTTTAATGACTTGAATAACCAAAAAAACTAAACTAAACTAAAAGAGTAAAATTTATGGCCTGCTTGATGGAAATGATCATATAGTGAGATATCTCTTGCTCCTATTCTCAACCGACTATGGTGCTCTATTATTCTAGTTTTCACCTGCCTGGAGCATTTACCTATACAGTCGCCGTTTTTGCGGGGAATCCATTCTGAGACACACACACACACCATAAAAACAAAAATCCATGCATATTCAAGCCCCATTGGCTTGAATGGGCACATGCACCATTTTAGCCAATGGGGATCCCCCTCTGTGAGTAATCAAGACTACACGTTTCAAGTCCACTAAAACGGAGGGGCGACTGTATATATCAAATAAATGCTTTATTGATTTATCTTTTTAACAGTGTAATCCTATACACATCTAGTGAGATGTAGAATCATAGAGTTGGAAGAGACCTCAAGGACCATCCAGTCCAACCCCCTGCCATGCAGGAACTCTCAATCAAAGCATTCTCAACAGATGGCTGTCCAGCTTTTGTTTAAAAACCTCCAAAGAAGGAGACTCCACCAATCTCCAAGGGAGTGTGTTCCACTATCAAACAGCCCTTACTGTCAGAAGGTTCCTCCTAATGTTGAGCTGGAATCTCTTTTCCTGTAGCTTGCATCCGTTGTTCCAGGTCCTATTCTCTAGACTCTAGAGCAGCAGAAAACAAGATTGCTCCATCCTCAATATAACACCCCTTCAAATATTTAAACAAAACTGTCATATCCCCTCTTAACCGTCTCTTCTCCAGGCTAAACATCCCCAGCTCCCTAAGTCGGTCCTCATAGGGCTTGGTTTCCAGACCCTTCACCATTTTAGTTGCTCTCCTCTGGACACGCTCCAGTTTTTCAACATCCTTTTTGAATTGTGGTGCCCAGAACTAGACACAGAACTGGTCAGGTGAGGCCTGCCCAAAACAGAATAGAGTGGCACTATTACTTACCACAAAGCTGGGTGATAGGTAACAGGTAGGCTGATAAGGTGTGGCTTTGCCTGACCCCTTTGCCAATTGGGAACCATTCTGTTTCTCCATGTTCTGTCCTGACACTAGCATAAATAGTCACACTACTAATCCATAATAACACCCCAAATCCACAAAACAGTTATACTTTTATTCAGCAAAACAAAATGCACAAAATATATGATGCAAGCTTTCAAAGCTCCACTGGCTTCTTCATCAGGCACAGGTGTTAAAAAAATTGTACAGGGGAAAAAATATATAAAATGATGATGTTGGTCACGGGCCTGCATTTTCTCAAGGTGTTGTTGTGTTGTTCTGTGGAGGGATATCTATGCAAGCAGTACCCTCCTCCTGGCCATGTGGCACTGAGAAGAAAGCATCCCAAAGTCCAGGAGGTAAAATTTGAATCCCATCAGCAATAGAAAAAGGTTAGTTCTTCTGAGATCCAAGATATCTCCATCCTTTGTTAGATCACATCCATCTTTGTTAGGCAGAGAACATTTGGATCTCTCAAGAGATTAAATGCTTTTGCATTAGGAAAATTTCAGGTGCTGCTTTGGTCAAACATGCCAAATGTAGTCCTAATTTTTAAAAAATGTTTTACCACTCAACCATGTGTCTTGAACACAATGGACTGAGCTCTTGCACAGATGTTCTCATGCAGATGCTTACTTGGAGAGGGGCTGAACATGGACCGTCGGACGGTTAAAAGGCATGACCTCTTTGCTATTGCCATCTATGAGTGCTTCCACAAAACCAGATTTGCAAAGACTCTTTCCTACAGCCAGGTCCTAAAGCAATGCTTTTGATTTTGTTTTCTGAAGGAAGCCCCATTGAGTTCAAGAGGATTTTGCTTCACAGCCTGCAGATTAATCAACAAATATGCAACCTGCTTCATATTTCCTCAAGTAATACCTGCTGTATTCAATGGGGCTTACTGCCTAATAAATGTGCTCAGATGGGAGTCTTTAGCACAATATGGTATAAAGTTATTAAATGTGTATCTTGTGCATAATTGTTTTTTTGACTTATAAAAGTTGACTACTACAAGGTCACCCGCTGCGATCAATGAGCTGTACATTTCAGGGGGGAAAAAACTTCTTTATAAGATACATGGTAATTTCTCCTAATGAGTGAGAACCATTGGCTTAGACTCCTTTATTAATTTATCTTTTTAACAGTGCAATCCTGTACACATCTAGTGAGAAGTGTTGGAAGAGACTTCAAGAGCCATCCAGTCCAACTCCCTGCCATGCAGGAACTCACAATCAAAGCACCCCCAATAGATGGCCATCCAGCCTCTGTTTAAAAACCTCCAAAGAAGGAGTCTCTGAGGGAGTGTGTTTGACTGTCGAACATCTCTTATTGTCAGGAAGTTTCTCCTACTGTTGAGGTGGAATCTCTTTTCCTGTAGTTTGCATCCTTTGCTCTGGGTCCTATTCTCTGGAGCAGCAGAAAACAAGCTTACTCCAGCCTCAATATGACACCCCTTCAAATATTCAAAGTAAACTTAAATGGGCTTGCTCCCAGAGCCAGCACAATGTAGTGGTTTGAGCATTTGACAAAGGGCCTTTGCAGACTGCCAGAAATAGTGCAAATTGAGTCCACTTTAAGGGTTAGGGTTAGTGCTAAGGAGTCATGGGAATTGTTTTTTTCTGAGACATTGAGTCTTCTCTGTCAGAGAGCTCTGGTGCCACAATAAAATACAGTTCCCTAACCCTAACCCTAATCCTTAAAGTGAACTCAATTTGCACTATTTCTGGCAGTCTGCAAAGGTCTGGGGATCAGGGTTTCAATCCCTGTTTGGCTGTGGAAGCCCACTGGATGACCTTGGGCTAGTCACACTCTCTCAGCTCCAGAGGAGGGCAAAGGCAACTCCCTCCCAACAAATCTTACCAAGAAAGTCCAGTGATAGGTTTGCCTTTGGTCAGAAACCACCTGAAGTCCAACAACAACAACTAGGCATAGGATAGAACTGTAGCTAAAGTCACCCAAGCCTGCCTTCCCCAACTTTCTCTACTGCAGCTGTACTCAAGAGTATATTCATGTTAGTCTGGAAAATGAGTATGCAAAGGGATCTTTGAGACTAACAGAAAGAAAGAAGTTAATAGCATGAGTGTCAAAATAGCTGAAGTCTACGAAAGTTCATGCTACCAACTTATTTATTTCAGTTAGGGCCTTTGCAGACTGCTAGAAATAGTGCAAATTGAGTCTACTGTTAGGGTTAGGATTAGGGTTAGGGAATCATGGGAACTGTATTTTATTGTGGCACCAGAGCTCTCTGACAGAGAAGACTCAATGTCTCAGGAAAAAAACAATTCCCATGATTCCCTAGCACTAACCCTAACCCTTAAAGTGGACTCAATTTGCCCTATTTCTGGCAGTCTGCGAAGTTGCAAAGTCTCAAAGATGCTACAGGATCCCTTTGCATGGTGCAGCTATACTGAGCTCTCATGCTGTCTAGTTTGCTTATCTAGACATCTGAATTTGGCACCCAGCTTATCTTTCCAGTGACAAGCCAAAGAAATAATCCACAGTTTGTTTCTGGCTGATGACTTTGGCATTCTGTAAGCTACCTTGGGCACGTTGGAAGAAAGGTGGGGTATCAGTTGGTTGCTTGGGTTCAGAATTAAATCAATCATAAAAAGATCTGCTGTCTTATTAAATTAAATATTATGAAACTCATACACTCTCAGATCTGCACCACAGTCTATGCATATGTATATCCAATTTTATTTATTTACATTACCCGACCAGGTATTTGCGTCTATGCATATGTTTGCACGTATTTAATCTGCTATGATCTATAAGAAAATAAAGTATGATGATTGCACAAACTGAATATGTTTGGTATTTCAACTGTGCTGCCAGTTACTCAATAATAATTCCTTTGAAACTTCCAGTGGTGTCAGAATAATTTATTAAGGGGAGGAGTTGGAAAGGAAACCCCATCTTGGAAAAAGAGAGCGGGAAATAATTAGGTCCTCAGAAAAATTCAGGGCTGAAGGAATGTCTGGGGCAAAATAGTTCCTTTTGCAATCACCAGATACCTGCAAAACTTAAATACCGTAAGATGTAAATGAATGCAATGGAGCCTCATTTTTTAAATTATTGCAGTGCTTAACCCATGCAGTGTAGCAATTTAATTGCTTAAATTAGAGCATTGCTCAATGGTGTTTTCCCAATAGGTCTGTCTTACAAAGGATGCCTTAAAATAATGTTACACATATGAATAAAAATATCCTAGGGAGCAAGTATATTGCTATATGTTGAATCAGTAGATTTAGTAGGAGCAGGGAGTGAGGGAAGTGTTGTTCATAGTTTATTTGTAACTAATTTGGATTAGTTTGTTTCTCCATCACTTCAGAGCAAAAATGGGAGGCAGAGTTTGTGTTTATAGCACAAAAAGTTAGAATAGTAATTCTCAAAATGTGGTGACAGGCAGCATGAGTAGTACTTGGAACTAGATTAAAATTGAGATACGATGATGACAATTATGATATAAATTGTAAACTAATTTAAGCCACATCACAATGTTTGCTGCTCTGAGAACACAAGCAATGGTTCCAATAAGTATTGTACCAACTATACCTTCACTGGCACAAAGTCCTCATTCTGAATTATTTTCCATATCACTATTGTATGCAATGAGATTTTTAATATGAAGGAATTTCTTAGGATGTTTAATAGTCTTCTGTAGCAATATGAAGAGAATTCAGAACAAATTAGAAGGAACACTTTATTGATTTAAGGGCTCATTCCCACTACAAAATAAACCGGTGTGCAAACTGGGTTATTTTGTGATCGAATCTCTCCGGGGCCATTTACTCCCCTTTTATTCCCCTTTGTCGTTCACACTTGAGGGGGAGAGAGGAGGAACGTCTGCTGCGGAGAGAGGAAGAAGAGGAGGAGGAGGAAAGAAAAGGCAAATTCTTTTTGAACAAACCTTGCCAAGAAAACCCCATAACATACTTAAAGGTACCCAACAATAATAACAGTAGAGGAGGGGTGGTGGCATGGCGGGAAGGCTTAGGCCCTGGTGGCTCCTCTTCCACCTCCTCCAGATGGGCTGCCCTCCGATGCGCCCCTCACCTTGCCGTCCAAGGCAGTGGTGGCGGCGCTCCATCTCCTCCTCCTCCTCCTCCATACCCTGACCCACCTTCGGCTGCCTCAATTGGGGAACCTGGCCAGAGCGCTCCCTAAAGACTAGAGTGCACCCCAAAGGCGAGAGCTCCTAAGCCCTCCTCCACCTCCTCCACCTCTTCATCGTCCTCTCTGGCTGAGAGAGTGTGACTTGTCCAGAGTCACCCAGTGGGTTTCCATGGCCGAGCTGGGATAAGCAGAGGAAGTCATGCTCCAAGGACTCTGGCGATGCTCCCGGCTTGCCTTGGCTCTCTCTCCAAGTATCCTGGAAATCCGGCAGCAGGGCTGATAACCAAAGCGAGGGAGAGTCCCAAACAAAGGCCTGGTTACCAATCCGAGGAAGAAGCAAGAGAAGAGTCAAACACGGTCCATAAGTCAAGGGTTCCAGAGGGGCAGAGAAACAAAGCAGTCCAAGGTCCAGGGATTCAGAGGTCCAAACATAGTCAGCAGTTCGAAGGTCAAGGATACTGGGAATCCAAGATAAGCACGAGTCCAGGGTTCAAAGCAAGGGGAGACGGAGACAGAGGCTTTCGCCAGGGAGCTCAGATAACCTCTGGCATTGAGGCAGCACTTCCCTACTTGCTTAAATCCCTGAGCTGCCAGAGCTCAGCTGGGGCTGATCATCTTGATGACCTCGGCGTTTTTCATAAAGCCTCCGTGAGCTCTGGAGGACCGCCCTTTCAGCTCTGTGCTGACTGAAGGTAGGCACGGTCCCCCGATCCTCCTCCATGTCATAGAATCATAGAATCATAGAGTTGGAAGAGCCCATAAGGGCCATCCAGTCCGACCCCCTCTGTCATGCAGGAACTCCCAATCAAAGCATCCCTGACAGATGGCCATCCAGCCTCTGTTTAAAGACCTCCAAGGAAGGAGACTCCACTACTCTCCGAGGGAGTGTGTTCCACTGTTGAACCGCCCTTACTGTCAGGAAGTTCCTCCTAATGTTGAGGTGGAATCTCTTTTCTTGCAGCTTGCATCCATTGTTTCGGGTCCTAGTCTCTGGAGCAGCAGAAAACAAGCTTGTTCCCTCCTCGATATGACATCCCTTCAAATATTTAAACAAGGCTATCATATCACCTCTCAGCCTTCTCTTCTCCAGGCTAAACATACCCAGCTCCCTAAGTCGTTCCTCATAGGGCATGGTTGCCCTCCTTTGGACACGCTCCAGTTTCTCCACATCCTTTTTGAATTGTGGTGCCCAGAACTGGACACAGTATGTCCAATGGCCCTGTCATTGGGAGGCTTGGTTGTGGAGCCTCTGGCAAAGTCACAGCCTCTGCTGGAGGCTCTACTGCTGGAGCTGGGAAAGCAGAGCTGCTAGGACCAGGCTGGGGTTCCTCCTCTGCAGACTCAGGATCTGGAGGACATTCTGACTCGTCCTCTTCATCCTCTTCATCCTCATCCAGGCAGGGCATGACACCAAGGAGGAAAGCCTCTCAACTCCCTCCTTGCCGAGGGGAGGAAGGGAGGACGGACTGCCCGGCATGCCAGCCTTGGCTGAGCCCAAAATGTCACCAGAGCATTGGAGCTGGCTGAGAGGAGCCGGCAAGAGCTGGCACAGCCCCCCGATGCGAGTCCAACCAATTGTTCCCATTTGTTGAACATGGTTTGGATTCGGGTCTTTTCAAAAGAACTGCCCAAAAAGTAGTGTCAGGAAAGAGCAGTTATTTTGTGTTTGCCTTGCTTCATCTCGATTGAAACCGAGAACAATAGGATTGGAACCGGTTTCAAGTGGGAACCAAGGTCATATAACCCGATCAGTAATTTGCTTTATATCCTAGTGGGAATGAGCCCTCCGTTTTCTTGGGAGGGACTTTTCTAGATAATGTCAGAGGGACAATTTCAGTGTTATAGTATTGATGTGTTGTGAAATATTTTGAGTTTTGTGAACCCATTAGATCTGGACTGGTGATGATGGATGTACATTAGTGCTTGGCATCCAAGTCAATTCACAATTAATCACATTTTATAGCTCTGATTTGGACATGCAACAAAACAAACCCATTATAACTTTCAACATAGTACAATTTTACAGTTTCAGATACAAATCTGGCCATGTTAGTTGCCTATCAAAATTCTTGTTTACCATATTTCTCATTAATTATTAGTTATTAATTAGTTTAATTAAAAACCACACTGAAGAGCCAACATTTTTACATTTACTAGCTGGTGGTTTACCCAAAGTCTAATTCTCTTGGATTTTTTTACTTTGTTTCTTCCTTTTTGTTCTTCCTTTAACTTTAATGTTTTGTATAATCAAGAATTACAATGTTCAAGTTGTGACATTCAAGCCACTATAAATGCAAATGGCTATAGGGATCTTGGTTTATTTTAATTCATGGTTAGAATATGAGAT
>JAIPUX010001232.1:151722163-151734970 GCA_020142125.1 Phrynosoma platyrhinos | reverse complement strand
CCTCATTTCCACTTTATTATCGTTTTCTGGCCCACGTGTGATAACGTCTTTAGTGTACCAGGACATGTGTGGAAGTGATGTAGTCTCCACTGCAAAAAGCTTACAGGAAAGAGGTCTTATCCAGGAACAGGGTAAAAGATAAATAATGAGTAGAAAGATGAGCCAATTGGTATTTTTCAGAGCTTAGAAATGTTATCTTTTGGACTGTAGTGCTGAGAACCATGACCATGTTGGCTGGAGAATTCTGGTAGTTGTAATCCAAAATGCTGAATTTTCTAAGTACTGGCATTTTTCAGGGCATAGTAATACTGTACGTTGTTTATAATTTTTAAAGCAAGACTACATTAGGATTTAAAGAAAGAAAAATAAAAGGTTTTGTTGTTGTTAACTGCCCTAGGAGCTTATCGCTCACCAAATTAAGCCGGTTTACCTCTTCTGGCTCCAATCCTGGATCCAGGATACTCCCAGATGTTATCAAACATAAATCACTGCTAATTTAGCCGTGATGCCACCAGCTGAATCCATCCCAGGTTGAAGCTTTGCTGAGCCGGCCGATTTTTGAAGTCGGAAGCTCCCCGACTTTGAAAAAGTACTGGCTGAGTGAGGCTTCGATCGGGGATGATTCGACTGGTGGCATCGCGGCTAAATTGGTGGCAATTTATGTCTGATAACATCCAGGGGTATCCTGGATCAAGGATTGAAGCCAGAAGAGGTAAGCCTGTTTAATTTGGTGAGTGATAAGCTTCCTAGAGTCAGCCCTGACTCATGGCAACCCTGTGGATGAGACATCTCCAAGACCCTGTCCTCCATTCCTCAATTTAGGTTCTGAAAATTCAGGCCCATGACCTGCTTGGTTGAATCTAGCCATCTGGCATGTGGTCTTCTGCTCTTTCTATTGCCTTCCACCTTCCCTAGCATTATCGCCTTTTCTAGTAGTCGTGCCTTCTCATGATGTGGCCAAAGTACGACAGCCTCAGTTTCATCATCTTGGCTTCTAAGGAGACTTCGGGCTTCATCTGGTCAAGTACCCATTTCATACATCCTTATCGCATGACTTTTCAAATTGGCTTACCTCTCCCAACTTAAAATTTAATTTGGGCGGCATCCTGATATTATTGCAGCGATTTTGCCACCAAATCTGCCACTCAGGTTGATCCTGAGTCCATCCCCGCTCCCAGAGGTGCTCAGCGCGCCTCTTTTCGAAGCCAGGAGTTTTCCGGCTTAAGAAAATGGCCACTGGAGCACTCCTGGGATCGGAGATGGACCTGGGATGGACCAGAGCAGCAGATTAGGTGGCAAAATCATTGCCATAATATCAGGATGCCTCCCGAATTAAATTTTAAGTCAGAAGAAGTAAGCTGATTTGAAAAGCCATGCAATAATCGTATTTTGCAGTACTAATTGTTTTTAAATCTTGAATTAGTTTAATTTAGTGGGAGGGGTGGAGAGTGGGTTGATGGTATGTTTTAACTATTGTTTGTTTTAATCTTGCTGTACCCCACCACGGTTGCTGAGCAGAGGGGTGGGTTAAAAATAAAACTTATTATTATTATTATTATTATTATTATTATTAGCTCTATAGAATCATAGAATTTGAAGAGACACGATCATATTCCAATCTTCTCTTCTCCAAGTTAAATACAGTCAACCCTCCTTTTTCACGGACTTGTGATGAAGTCTGCGGTTTTACATATTCACGGAGGGGCGACCTCCGTGAAAATCAATGGGGCACGCCTCCGAGGGCTTGAATATTGCCGAATCTCAATTTTTGTGTGTGTCCGATTGTATACCCAGCTTCCTCAGCCATTCCAGATAAGAAAAACAACCCTGATACTCTGTGTGTTTTATTTATTTCATTGGGATTTTTCTTCCACCAACAAAGACATTTCCAAACTGTTCAGAGAAGCAAAGTGTCACAGCTCTGTCGCAACAGAAACTCCTGGCAAAGAAGCAGGAGGGTTGTGCCTTTATGAGACAGGATGCAGGCTGAATGACCTCCATTCCTGAAAAGGGTGGTCCACAAAGGTTGCGGCTGTACTTAACAGGGTTGGTAATGTGAAAGGAAGCTGGCTCAAAGCTCCCTTTCATAACTCTTGGTCTTGGAGTGAACGCCAAGTGTTAGTCACTTACCGATTTCAGTGAAAACATCCAAGTTTGTAAGAAAAATTATCTAACCAAATATTTACAATAGAATTATTGTACTCATGCGGTTTTAGACAAAGGAGAGTACGGCTTCTAATTACTACTTTTGCAGAATTAATGGATGCTTAGATTAATGGAATTGATGATGTGGTTGTTTTCTTTGTGGAAATGTCACCACAAGGCAAGAAGGTCCCAAAGTTCTTCCTTGGCCACTTCCGTTCTAAATAAATACACTTCTTGTGATGAAACAGAAGTATAACTATGAACAGACACTGTATACTTTTCAGTGGGTGAGATTCACAACTGCATCCCTATTTTGCCAGGCTAGGGTACATATATAAGAAAATCAGTAATAGAAATTAAGACATGGGTTTCTAGGTCTGTAGCCAGAATAGCTGCTAAATTGATAATTTTTAGGGCCCTACCTGCCAAAATCCAGCACTATGAACTTAGTTCTCTCTCTTATAGGGAACATCTTCTGCACAATTTGTTGCATGATCCTGTTTCCAGATTGGTAACAAGGTTTAGGAAGAATAAATTGAAATTTTATCAGTTTTCGCTAATCGTTTTATCATTTCCAAGAACAATGTAAAATTTGTTAATTTAATTGTAACACCCCCCCCCCATTTTCTTTTAGTAATAATGTAGTAGTAAATGTATTGCTTGTGTTTATAAGCCACTGCAAAACATAACATAAATGCCAAGGCACAAACAGCTGGTAAAATGGATATAAAGTAAGTACAATAAAATAAATATTTTCAGATGACTGCAGTCCACAGTACCCAAAATATTATAATCTGGAAGACGATTTTGAGTAATCTAGAAGGGTTAACAGGTGTTGGTAATGCATCATTTTGAAATAATTTGAAGTATTTCATGTTATTTAAAGCACTTAGCCCAACACAGATGTGTGGTGTCACATCGTGAATGCTTTCCCCTCCCAAATTCTCTTCACTCTTTCTTATTTCAAGGGCAAAAATGGGCTTCACCATAGGAGATCCTATTGTTAATATTCTTCAATAAGAGTAACACAATTTCTTGATTTAAAATATCTGGAAGAATTATATAATGGGTAGGTTTAAAAAACAACAACACACACATACAAGTTTTGTATTCCTTTAATGTGACCTGTCCATATGGACAGGAGATATCTCCTATAGCTCTCAGTTAATAGTACTGGTGGCTTGATGTGGAGCCCCTGTTTGGTAACAACTTTCCTAAACTGCAGAAGGGACATTGTCTCCAAATTACCAGGCTTGGAATTATTGTCATCAGAAAGGGTTGTTGTTGTTGTGTGCCTTCAAGTCGTTTCCAAGTTATGGTGACCCTAAGGTGAATCTATCATGGGGTCTTCTTGGCAAGATTTGTTCAGGGGGGGAGGTTGCCATTGCCTTCCCCTGAGGCTGAGACAGTGTGACTTGCCCATTGGGTTTAGTGGCTGAGCCAGGATTTGAACGCTGATTTCCAGAGTCATACTGCCTCAGCAGACGGCTAATTGAGCCGTCTTCCAGGCAGGGAAGAGGAGGGGCAGCCGCACGAGCGGTGCCCCTTCCTCTTCCTGAGGTCGCCCCCGGAGCTTCCGGGTCACCGAATGGCCGGCGCTCCAGGGGTGACCTCACGGCGCAGCGCCCACATGCGCTGCGCCGTTTGAGTCAGGGAAAGTGCGCCCGCCGCGTTTGGGGCGCACTTTCCCTTAAATCTAAAAGGAGCGCCAATTTGGCGCTCCTTTTAGATTCGCTGGGGAAGCGCCGCGGTGAGGCTGCCTTGGCCCCGCGGCGCTGCGGACCAGGGCGTCTTGGACGCCCTCGTCTTATCCACTTCCACTCTATCATATGTGTATGGCTTGGCATGTTTTGGGTATAAAACTTGATTCTGTGAACACACACTTTTTAGGATGCAGGGTATTTCTACATAAATTGATACCCTTAAATCTTCATGTATATTTATCAGTTTGTTTATCTTCATGCACTGTGATTAATGCACTTCTGAATCCTAGCAAATAGGGAATTCCACATTTTTGAGGAAATCCCTCCTATTTGTGCAAGCAAATCAAGCTAGTTGCGGGCACACAAGAAAGTAAGAAAGTAAAACTAGCTGGAGGAGGAGATGATGATGATGATGATGATGATGATGATGATGATGGGCGAGGCCAAGAAGTAGGATCAATGGGATACCCCCATATCCACATTGCAGAATTATAGCAGTTTGCTGCATCCTATAGAATTCTGGGATTTGCAGTTTTCTTGGGCACTTAATATTTTCTACTCCATTCCCTGGAATTACAGCATTACAGCTCCCTGAAAGAGAATTCTAACTAACTCCCATAACTATAAATGATGGGATTTCATAGGATGGAACCATGGGCTTTTAAAATAGTGTTCAACTGCTACAATAATGTGGTGAGGGTCAGTGGCGTCACTAGGGTTGGTGTCACTCAATTAATAATAATAATAATAATTTTTACAAATGCGATAACTCATGGTGTCACACCCCCATTGACCTCCTTGGATTCCACACCATCCAGAATCCATAGAAATGTTATTTGTACTAATGTTAACTCATAAAATCATAATTCCTCCATATCCCTGAATGTCATGATAACAGTTGTGACATAAACAACTAGCAAAATTTAAATTATACCTTTAAATTACAATATGATATGCACAGCCTCAGTGCATTTACATGTACACAGTTTCATGGGGTTGAAGTGAAAATCTGGTAAAAGGTGATGTTTTTTAAAAAATTTAAAAGAATAAAATATTTTCAATTCTTTAAAAAAATTAATTAAAAAAAAAAACAACTCTGGGGCCTCAGCTTTCTCCTTTCACTGAGATTTGCTCCACTCACACCATCTCTTCAGCATTTTAACAAGACACAGGCAAATGCCACAACCTGTTTCTGCCCAAAAGTAGCTGTTTGAGGAAAAGTGGTGTCACCCTACTTAGGGTGTCACCCAGTAAGGTCCGCACCCCCCTAGTGATGCCAATGGTAAGTGTACACCCTTGACGTAATTTTACTAATAAAATTTTACCAATTTTACATTTCTTCACTAAAGAGGTTATCACACAGGGGGAAACTGGAAGTATAAACGGTGATTAACCCGTAATTAAATGAATGGTTTTCACACACAAAGTGCTGTTATCCAGTGCAGAATCTGTGATTAACCCGTACTTGTATGCAAATGCACAAATGGTTTTCACAGGACGTTGAGATGAAATGTGACTAAAGTGAAGAACCAGGCAAGAAACAACAGTAACTCATTCAAGGAATTTTTCAGTGAATGATTTTTTTTGCTGTTTCTTGCCTGGTTATTCCCTAGTTCTTAACAGGATAATGACACTTGTGTTAATGTTGTTTTAAGCATGTTTTAATATCAATTGAGCATTCTTCACAGGTTAATAATTGTTAAATTCCCAATCTCCCGTATGATAAACTCCTAAGTTTACAAAACCCCATTGCAGCTTTTCTACCTGCTCAGTTCCATGCTAAATTATTATTATTATTAAATGCATTTGAAGAGGAGTGGGATAAAAATTTAAAAAAAATTATATTATTATTATTATTATTATTACATTTTTTTCTGTCTGCAAAGCATTGCTCAGTTTCGTTTAACATATTGAAAGTTTTAATGACTTTAAATGCCTGCTTCCCTATTATCCTGATAGCATCCCCCCATAGAGGAGAAGTTTCTTCTTATTATTGTGCCCTCGCCTCTGGCTAAAGCCTTTTCTCATAATGTTGTTCCAACTCTTTAATCAATTTATTTACCCCTTTCTGTAGCATTTTCTGCTTTCTGATATTCTCTTTGAAGTGAGGCAACCAGACCTGAACCATGTACTGCAAAAAAGTCACACGATGAACATACTGAGAAGTATTTCAATGCTGTCAGTTTTATTTTCAATACCATTCACCACCCCCTACTAGGAATTTGCCGTTTATCACTGTCATCATATACTTTAGAGTTGACAAGCTGTACGCCACAACCCAAAGATGTGTTTCCTGGTAATCAAGAGATGATTTGTGATCCCATCATTGTCTGTGAAGTTGGGTTGTTTTGTTCTTTGACCCAAGTTTACATAGCATTACATTGACACTCATCTCTATTCTGCCATTTTGTTGCCTGTTCATTCTTCTTTGTCTTCTTGGCTATTTACTTGAACAGGAGCTGTGATTATCCCTGTGCCATGCTTGGCTAATCCAAATAGGATCCATGTCATATTTTCATTTAAAGCCAATACCTGAAAAATGTGAAATATAGGACCCGCTGTGGATACCAAAATCCATGGATTCTCAAATCCCGTTAGATACAAAGGCATAGTAAAATGGTTTCCATTATATAAAATCTCAAAATCAAGGTTTGCTTCTAGGAATTTAGAATATTTTGGAATATTTTCAAGCCGTGAATCATTGAATCCATGGATAAAGAATCTGTGGATATGGAGGGCTGACTGTACTGCCAAAGAAGAGTAGACTTAAACATTTCATTATCAATTAAAGTACCGGTAACAGTTAAACAACCTGAAACAAATGTTAGAAACAATATATAATATTTCAAAGAGGAATCAAATATCAGCCTGTAAAGAAAACAAGTGAACAACAATAAATAACCATAGAAATGCAGGCCTGAATAAAATCCCAACAATTCATAATATAGACTATAAATAATAAATAATAAAATATATTTGTATTCCGCCTCTCTGTGTAGCACAACCAGGGCGGCTTACACACCAAAACATACAATCCCATCTCCCAACAGTCCACCCCCCCCTAAAAAAACATAGTTTAAAACATTCTTTAAAATAACAAATAAACAACAAGTAATGAATAAATTAAAATAACTGTAAGGGAGTGTAACAAGCCAAACTTTTTTGTTGGCTGGTTATCTACTCAGGAAAAGCCTGCCGGAAGAGATCCATCTTAACAGCTTTTTTAAAGCTGTTTAATGAGGTAATGTGACGGATCTCATCTGGCAGGCCATTCCATAATCTGGGAGCAATAACCGAAAAGGTCCTCTGTGCAGTTGCAGACAATCTAGTTTTTATAGGTTGCAACAAGTTCCTCTCAGGGGACCTTAGTGCGTGGGGTGGATTATATGGAAGGAGGCGGTCCTGAAGATAGGTTGGACCCAAGCCATTTAGAGTTTTAAAGGTATGACCAACACCTTGTATTGCGCCCAGAAAGTGATAGGCAGCCAGCGAAATGATCTTAAGATTGGTATTATATGGTCTCTTCTAGTTTTACCTGAGACCAGCCTGGCTGCCATGTTCTGTACCAATTGAAGTTTCCAAACTAGGCACAAGGGTAGCCCCATGTAGCGTGCATTACAGAAATCTAGCCAAGAGGATACCTGCGCATGTACCATGGTTTCAAGGTCCCTAACTTCCAGGAAAGGGCGCAGCTGGCATATCAGTCGAAGCTGATAACAGGCGCTTCTAACCATCGCATTTACCTGATTAATCATCTGAAGCAACGGATCCAGGAGCACCCCCAGACTACAAACACACTCCTCCACAGAGAGTGTGACCCCATCCAGGCCTGGAGGTTGTATCCCAATACCTAGTTTCAGGGCCTCTACTGTGAGTATCTCCATTTTATCTGGATTCAGTCTCAATCTGTGTTTCCTCATCCAGTCCATTACTGCCTTAAGACAGTTATTGAGGGAGAGATGCCATGTGAAGCCGAAGCTGTAGACCGAGACATGGAGAAATATATCTGGGTGTCATCAGCGTATTGATAACACCCCACCCCATGTCTCTGGATGATCTTTCCAAAAGGCTTCATATATATGTTAAATAGCATCGAGAACAGGATGGTGCCCTGAGGGATGCCACAATTAAGCTCCATTTTTGCTGAGCAACTGTCCCCGAGCATCACCCTCTGGAATCTTCCCGAGAGAAAAAATGGAACCATTGCAATGCAATGCCTCCAATTCCTAATTCTCTCAGACGTTCCAAGAGGATGTCATGGTCTATCGTGTCAAAGGCCACTGAGAGGTCCAGTAGCACCAACAGGGTCACACTACTCCTGTTGATGCCCAAACAAAGGTCATCAGCCAAGGAAACCATGGCAGTCTACACTCCATATCCTGTTGTAAAGCCAGTTTGAAATAGATCCAGATAATTGGTTTCCTCCAAGACAGCTTGGAATTGAAGAGCAACAGCCCTTTCGATCACCTTGCTCAGAAAAGGTAGTAAAGAAACTGGCCTATAGCTGTTCATGTCTGGAGGGTCAAGGGAAGGTCTTTTCAGAAGCGGCCTGACCGATGGAACAGGACCTTTCCTAAGGGATGCATTGATCCTCAAGGCATCTTCCCCATGGACGGCCAGCCATGAAGGGTCAAGAGGGCAAGTTGTCTTCCTCACTCTATCAAGGAGCTTGTCCACATCATTGGTACTCACCGATTGGAACTGATCCAGTATAATCTCATGAGCAGAGTTGCTGGATACCTTACCCATCGATTCTGCTATAACACCAGATAACATGATGATTCTTGTGTTTGAAACCCTTCCCTCTTGGTATTTGTTAAAAATGAAAATATTCTCTCTCACACACACAAACACACCACTGTCTATAGCAGACAACAAAGTCAGTTTTGCCTCTGCCTGTAGCAGAAATGTTATGCATTCAAGTCAAGATTTGATTTCATTTTTCAGCCGCGTCCCTTACATCAAATACTAAACCAACCCTACATAGATATTACTTTGGCTGGACACTTGTTCAACAATACACCTATGACCTGTTTTGGATAAGTATATATGCTGCTTTTACTGCCTCCTTGTCTCTTTTCTCTTGTTAAATCTTCCAGACAGAGCTCCTCCGTCCAAGTGCCTTTTCCTTTTCTCTCCCCCATTCCTTTGTGCTTCCAACATTTTGAAGGAAGTTGATCAAACTGAGCATTCTTATAAATCTGGATTTGGCTGCCAAGAATGCAAGTGATTCATTCCCTAAGAGAAATTAAATTTCCTTTGTCCTTCCCCTAACTCTCCCCTTTAAACATTTACTATTAGAAACAATCCAACCTCGTCGTCCCCAATTGATTTTACTATGAACAGAGTACATTCTTAATTGCATAACGAATAAGATTCCCGAAATACTTTCTAAGACCTATTCTTAGAGGAAAGAAGTCACTGGAGGACTCCGCACTGATGAGATATATATTACAACCTTGTGAAATAAAATGACATGCTCTCAGCTCCGATGTCTCTGACTACCTGCCAAAAAGCAGAGAATTGCCCTATATAATAAATCTTTGAGGGTACCCAAAACTAGCTAAGGTCTGTTGGATGTAGTGAAATAGGTTCTCAGCAAGCAGGAGAGGCAGACCACCTTTGGCACAGCACATATGATGCTAAACATTCTCCCTATCACAGCAGTTTTTTGTTATCTGGCTTTTTAAAATTATATGTAGCAAATAAAGCTTGGGCAGTGTGATTCAAATTTTAACGTTTGTATGGTGTGTAGTGGTTTGAGTGTTGGACTCTGGAGACCAAGGTTCGATTCCCAGCTCAGCCATGAAACCCATGCCTGAAGCCACTTGCAGATAGGGTTGCCAGGTTTCCAAAATATCAAAAAGAGACCATCAATATTCCTGATGTGCAGAGTTAGGAAGGTGCTATTGACATGTGGGCTGTCTGCTTAAATACCAAATGAAAGTACAGGACTCCCTTATCCAAAATACTTGGGAATAGAAGTGTTTGGGATTTCAGATTTATTTTTATTTTTTATTTTTTGGATTTTGCCATACCTGTATTTGCATATACGTACGTGATGAGGCAGAATGGCATAGTGGTTTGAGTGTTGGACTATGACTCTGGAGACTAGAGTTCAAATCCCAGCTTGGCCATGAAACCCAATGGGTGACCTTGGGCAATTAACAGGCTCAGCCTCAAGGAAAGGCAATGGCAAAGTCTTGCCAAGAAAACCCCATGATATGGCCTTAAGGTCACCGTAAGCCAGAAACGACTTGAAGGCACACAACAACATCACAGTAAGGGCAACCCAACTCTCCATCCAGCATTTGGCTGTGGCTGATCATGGAAGTTGTGGTCCAACACAAACTGGCCTCATATTCCTCACTCTGTTATGTACACTCTGTTTTAGGCAATAAATGGTAACAGAAGAGGTTTTTTTCCCCTTGAATATTGGACCTGCTGATGAAACGACAGTGGGCCCTTAGTATTCAATGGGGTTTGATTCCTGTGGACCCCTGTGGATTCCAAAATCTGTGGATGCTCAGGTGCCATTAAATATAATGTCATAGCAAAATTGTGTCCCTTATATAAAATGGCAAAACCAAGGTTTGCTTAAAAAGCATTTTTAAGACGTGGATGATGGAATTGATGGGTAAAAAAAATGTGTGGATATGGAGGGCTGATTGTATTGTAGTTTGTTTGCAGTTTGATTTTAAGCATGAAAATATACTCGAGTGCCATCTAGCGAAACCTCAGGGTATTTCAGATAATCAACAATGGCTAGTATGAAATCAATTTCTCTGTGCTGACCTTTAAAACCAGGGGTAGGCAACCTTTTTGAGCCAGGGACCGGGTTGCTGTCCTCAGACAATTGGGGGGCCGAAGCACCAAAAATAAATAAATAAATAAATAAATATTTAAAAAATTAAAAAATATGCATGCACACTCTCTCAGCCACAGAAAAGCCACAGCAATCTGTGGAGATTTTGCCAAGAAAACCCCAAGAACAAGTAATAACAACAATAATCAATATCATCACGGCAGGTAGCGGCGGCGGTGGCGGCGGCGGCAGGACTGGGCTGGGACCAGTCCAAAGGCTTCGGGGGGCCGCATCCGGCCCTCGGGCCTTAGGTTGCTTACCCCTGTTTAAAACTGTACATGGTTTGCATCCAGACTATCACCTGATATGCTCATGCTCCAAGACAGGGGTCTGCAACCTACGGCCTGGAGGCTGGATCCAGCTCACTGAGGCATTTGGACCGGCCCTAGGCCGGTCCTGCCACCGCCGCTGCCGCCCCCCGCCACGTGTGCCGTGGTTGCGGTGCCGCGGCGCCCCTGCCTCCATGCGCATCACAGCCGCCATTTTGTTTTCCAAAATGGCTGCCGCGACTCGTTTGTGCATGTGCTGAGTACTGGGCATGTTCATGGAAAGCCAAATGGCGGCCACGGCTCGCTCGTGCATGCACAGTACTGCAGAAGTACTGTGCATGTGCGAGTGTGCACACGCATGCACAGTATTTCTGGAGTAGTGCGCATGCATGCATGCACGAGCGTGTGCGGCGCCATTTCCCCCCCCTTGGCCCGGCGGAAGACCTGGGAACCAGTGACCGGCCCCAAGTAGGAAAATGTTGCCGATCCCTGCTCTAAGATCTGCAGAAGAAGGCTTTTTCTCAGTCCCACCACCATCCCAGACACATCTAGTGAGGATATGAAACAGAGCCTTCTCAGTGGCTGCCCCCAAATTATGGAAATTCATTTCCCTGGCAGATCGGGTTAGTCCCCTCCTTGCTGTCTTTCCACCAGCAAATAAAGATCCTTTAATTTATGGAAGTTTTTGGCTTTTAGGGGCTGTTGAGACTGGCCAAAAGGGCTGGCCTGGGGTGGAGTAGGGGCATGGCAACTGCCCACTGCCTGCCCCAATGCCGCCGTCACGCCCACCCAACCAGATGGCGGGCGGCGTGAGGGCATTCCCACGCTGCGCCGAAGGAGCACTGAAAATTTCTTGCTGCTCTAAAAAGGAGCAGCAGTTTTCCAGTTCTTTTTAGAGCGGTAAAGCACCGGATCAGGGGCACAGTGTGCGGTTGCCGCAGCCCTGGTCAGGCAAGGAAAGGGGCAGAGGGACACCGCCCCTTAGGGGCCATCTGTTCAGCCCCTAAATCTATGTAGCAAGTAAGGCTTTTTATGAAGGTATAGTGTTTTTATTGTATTCAGTTTGAAAGCATCTTTTAATGCTTTTTTTTTAACTGTATAGTACAGTCGGCCCTCCACATTTGCGGCTTTAACTTTTGTAGATTTGATTATTGCGGTTTTGATTAATATGTTCTCTCTAGGAATCTCTAGGTCCTCCAGCGCAAACTCTGCCAGAAGATTACCACAGAGTTGTTAGAGAACCTAGAAGTTCCTAGAAAAAAATGCTTCTCTAGGCATTTGTAGGTCCTCCAACATGAATCTATGATCAGTGCCTGCCAGATGTTGACCAAAGAGTTGCACTGGAAGACCTGGAGATTCCTAGAGAGGTGACTCTTAGGTAAAAAGAATAGTTTTTTAATTTGCGTTTTTTTCCCATATTCACAGGGGTCCTTCAACTCTAATCCCGTTGAATGTGGAGGGACCACTTTATAGTATTTTTAAAATGTTGTATGCTGCCTTGGATCCCATGTTGAGAGAAAGATGGGATATAAATTAAGGAAGTAAATAAAGAAATGATTTACACAAAAACTATGTCAAGGTTAGACTGTACTCATAGGGTGCCGTTGTGATTTGGCTAGCAATGAAAAATAGGATTGCAAGGTGTGTAGCCACTGTGCCTCCCACCTGCATTCCTCTTCTGACCTCTCAGGTTCAGACACATCTTTTTAAAATTATTTTTACAACTATGATCTAAAAGCTGGTAATATTGGCTTCACAGAAGATTAATCTTCTTGTAAAGGTACTCACGGGGATAACACCATGTATTTCACAGACTGTTTAATTA
>JAIPUX010001232.1:151667300-151679357 GCA_020142125.1 Phrynosoma platyrhinos | reverse complement strand
TCGTCTTATACGCCGGAAAATACGGTAACTACAGAATATGAAATTAATATTGCTTACCACTGCTTCAGACATAGCAAACTATGGTCTGTTCTTGCATGAATGTCAGATTTGCTTCGTGCATGAGGAAAGGAAATCTATAGCCTACATTCTTGGTTGACAAAAAAGTGCAAACCTCATCTTTCCCTATAAAGGGAAGGAGATTGTGCATATGCTCACAGTGGCTTTCATATGTAACAAATTAGGAATAGAGGGAAAGACTGAGAAGACTGCTTGTTGTTTATTGTTGTGTACCTTCAAGTTACTTCTGATTTATGGTGACCCTAAGGCAAATCTGTCACGGTTTTTTGAGGGAGGGGAGGGCTGAGAGTGTGTGATTCACCCAAGGTGAATCCAGTGGGTTTCCATGGCCAAACAGGGAATTGAACCCTGATCTCCAGAGTCATGGTCCAATACTCAAAGCACTACACCATGCTGACTCTAGTCAAACATAATTGCAGCTTCCATAATTGCAGCTTCCTCCAATACATTCTGAATGGACGCCAATATATGTTCCTCCTCACTTTGCGGAAATGGTTCAGTAAAATAACCTTCCCCCACCCCCAAAATCCAAGGAGAATAAAAATGCCACACCTTTTGACAGATTCATTTTGGCTTGAAACAGTAAGTTGCTCTGGATCCATGATTACCAGGCGTGTTGGAAAGTTGCAGCCATCTCCTAAGCTGTGCAATAAAATAAACATATCAGTATTAATATTTAATTAAAGATTAGCAGTAATGTACACATTAGAGTGCATCCAGATATTGGTTTATACAACTGGCTTGGTGGAAGCAGACTTGCCCATCCCCTTCTCTCCACAGCAGCCCCTCCAATCTACTGAAAATGCTACAAGGAGGTTTGGGGAGCTGGCTGAATGGAGTGAATTATATGGAGAGGGGGATTTCTTCATATCAGACAGAGGCACCTGCAATGCATGGAGCCCTTCTATCTATGGAAGGCAGATTCTATCTATTTTTTTAATGAATGTTATAAAGCGTGAGACAGAATTCAAATAGACTCTTTGAATGCAGACAGTACATTGTAGGAAACTGTCTATTTTAGCTGCATCTAAGCTGCACTTACTTGTAATAACACCATGGAAACACATACTTGTGAAAGAACACATCATTAGTTTGTCTTCAGATGCTGATGAGTCAAAGCTACAGAATTCTTGAGTTGAAGGTTACAGCTTAGTCTTTATAACTTCAACAATGCAGACTTTCAAATCCTAAGAATGTTTGGATTGCACATCTTTGTAGTTTTATCTGTAAAGTGTAGCCAGTCTATTTAACTCCAGAATCCTTGGCAGTATTTTTATATGCCTCAGTGTGAACTGAATTGGGGAAGCTTTCTTTTGTTTCCTCTGTCTCTTAAAACACAGGATTGTAGTAATTGTTAAAGAAGCTATACACAGCTAAGCAGACTTCTGATTTCGCTTCCTTCAGGTTTTGGGTCTCAAGTCATTCAGGGCTTTAATGGTAAATATCAGGAACCTGAACTGGGCTCAGAGCCAATATCATTCTTTTAACATTAGAAGAAATATGGAACCAATATCATTCTTTTTAACATTAGAGAAACACAATAGTGTTTTTCTCTAGTTGAAGCTTCTGAACAATCTTCAAAGGCAGTTTAATAAATAACATGTAGTAGTAATCCAGCTAGGACATTAGCAGAGCATGGTTGCATGTAACTACATTTTCTCTGCTGAGAAACAGCTGCAGTTGAAGGGGCAATCAAGACTAGTAAAAGGCACTGTGCCTGGGCCTCAAATGATAATGCTGCTTCAAGGAGCCCATGTATACCCTGACACTACTCTTTCAGAGGTATAACTGTCCTAACTGGCCTTCTATAAGATCACTACCAAATCCAGGCAGCACTTTACAGCCTCACCTGACAAAGATAGCAGAGGGCAGTAGAGATAAGTATCATAAGCATACTCTGTAGTTAAGACCTCACCCAATGGCTTCATAAAGATGTCAAAGAGACCCCACGATTTAGCTGCAATGGAGTTGAACATAACACAACCATCTGTGCTCCCTTCTGAAAGTGACCCTGTACTACCATACAGAAGCTGATCATACACAATCAACAGTGCTAGTCAGGTAAGTTACAAAGACCAATGGTAACAAATGTTGCTGAGTAGTGAAGAGCCAAAAGAGATTCCACCTCAAGATTAGGAGGAACGTCCAGACAGTAAGAGTTATTTGACAGTGGAACACACTCCCTTGGAGTGTAGTAGAATCTCCTTTGCAGGTTTTTAAGCAGATGCTGGTTGGCCATCTCTCGGGGGAGTTTTGATTATGTATTTCTTCATGGCAGGGGGTTGGACTGTATGACCGTTGAGGTCTCTTCCAACTCTATGATTCTGTATCTCTCATAAGGTCACCCATGATCACCGTGGCTGTACATCAGCCAGACACATGCCTGAAATCAGACTGAAAGAGATCCATATAATCCATTTCATTCAAAACAACAGGCTGAGTCTGGGCGGGGCAGGGCTTCACTCCTCCCCATTTCATTCAGATGTTCCATTCCTTTTAAATAACCCTGCTCAAGTATGGCTTGTTTGTGACTTTGCAACAGTTGTTACAATCTTCAGAGTCCAAAAAGTTTCTTAAGAATCAGTTGAACAAAGTGTTTCTTAAGCTTCCATCAAAGATGCCTCACAAAGCTCATTAGTTCATATTCAGCTGAACCAAAAAATGCAGTCTGATCCTGCTAGAGGTAAATTTCATTGTGTTCAAAGATTCTTACTCCCAGGTGAAAGTGCCAGGACTGCAGTTTTCAGGCCATAATGCTTCCCAAAAAGAGCTATTTGTAGTGGAGTTTTTTTTAAAAAAATCTGTCAACAGCAAGATTGTAGATTATACATCACTCATCTTTTCTAAGATGAACAGCACCAAAAATTCTGATCTTTCCACTCAAGAGAGTTGCTTTAGCTCCTTAATCATTTTGGAAGACCTTTTCTGTACTTTTACCAGCCCTACAATAGCCATTTTAAGGTGTAGTGACCAAAACTCTGAATAGTACAAGTAGAAGTACAGAATTGTATAAAAACACTATGATTGGCAATCATATTTTTAATTCTTTTCCTAATGTGCTAAATGGAATAAAACGTATCCAAGAAAAGAAGAAGCAAAGTATCTAGGTAAAAGAAGTCTAAATAAAGCAAGGCTAAGGAACTTTTGTACCTCCATATGTTTTGTGCTAAAATTCTTTTAAGGCCTTAGCACTGCCCAAGTTGGGTGGGGCTAATAAGAGATGTACATCAAAACATTTGGAGAGGGCAAAGACAGAGATAAGGGATAATTTATTTTAATTGCCCATTATGGAATTAGAGCCCTGTAATAATGAGGATGTAATCTGCATTATCTTTGGCTGTACTATGCTTACAAACATAAAAAAGAAAAGAAAATTATCTATACAGGATACAATTTTGCTCTAATCAGAGAAGTTAATTTAACACTCAGGCGGTCACTGTTCAGGGAATATTCAATGTAAAATTCTGAATGATTTCTAAAATTGTAAACTGCTTCTGAAATTCACGTTAACTGCTTGCCATCCTATTTCAATCACCAAACTCTAGAATATACCCTTTAAGACAGACTGGAACAATTTATGTAAGAATACCTTGTAAAAATGGGTAGCAACCAGTACTTTTTCTCATCTCCAAAAACTTCTCTTAGATTTTTGCTGCATCCAAGTGAGAAACCATTTTTGTCAGGCCCATTTCGAAACATTGGTGCCCGGAATGCTTCTATATCATAAACAATAATGGAAAACAAAATAAAGCAACCAAGAACGGAGGAATCTTCTCAAGACAACAGCAACACAATAAATGTGTGTCCTAAACAATATATTTATTCCCCACTAAAAGATATCAAAGATCATATTACAAGTTAATGAAACAAACCTGATAACTAAAGAACTGTTAACATCCTTTTTATTTCTTTTGATCCTAATATTTACAAAGCTCTTAATAGGGCAGAAAAATAATTAGATTTGGAAATAATTTCATTTGTTTGATAAACAACCCAAACAGAGCAACATTTATTTCAGTAAGCAGCAACAAAGAAAAACAAATCCTTTCTAAACCCAGAGATGATGAGAAAATATCTTGTTGGGGAATAAGGGCTGGGGGGGAGGGAGCCAAAAGATTGCATACCAAGCTTTGCACAAACAGAGGTCCTTTAGACTTAAGAACAATATTAAACCAATTCCTTCTGAAATTAGAGGGGTTTTCAAAAGTAATTTTGAAAGATGGTACAAAAATTGATTTTAAGGAGAAGACTGAAAATCTCTTCCCTCCAATATCTCTATCACCAAATCCATTTTTGGTGTGAACAAAAACAATTTATGCTTCTCATGATGACCCAGCCCTTTAGTAGATTCAACAATCTAAACCCACTCAGCCATAAAACTTACAGTGTGATCTAGGGCCAGACATAAGCACTCAGATGTAGCTCATGGGAGTCGTTTTGAAGATAAAGTTGGTAGGGTACAAATAAGAATGACTTCTAACAGTGGAAACTGTAGTAATAATCATTATCACCACTACGACACAATTTACTAACCTATTGTTGATCTGTTTTTGCCAACTAGCCAACAGTGGTAGCTAAACAATGACAGTATGCTGATGAAGAACATGGCTGCCACAAAGAAAAGGAAGAGAACATGGAATTTTGCACGAGTGTCTAACAGTTCATTCTGGGGGAGAAACGAAAAAGAAGTTTAGTATTAACCCCTTTTTATAAGCTTTCTGTTCAACGGATACCCTCATACAGAACCCCCTCTATATAATAAAACAGATTATCACTATATTTGAACAGTGCCAGGAGCACATTTATTTACTTATTTAATAAAAGTGTTTATTGATCACTTTCTACCATCAGGTTTTCCAAAGCAATGAACAATATATTATATATAAAAATATTCTTTTCAAACCAATTCATGAAACTAGTTTTAAAAATCAAGGACCAAATGGAACAATACAATTCTGATTGATATGCACTTAAAGGCTTCTTTGTTAGATTATATGAAAACAATATACAACTGTAAGTCACAATGCCTACTATTAGCCTTTATCAAAAATTTATGTGTATGTAGTATCAATGTAAAAGGAACAGAGAAATTTTTAAAATGTAAAGAACGGGCAGTACCTGCTAGACTTAATTCCTCCCCCTGCCTGCCATTCCCTTTCCCTTGTGTGTCATGTCTTCTTTAGATTGTAAATCTGAGGGCAAAAACTATCAAATTAACAGTTTGTAAGCCACTCTGGGAGCCTTTTTTGGTTAAAGGGTGGAATATGAATACTCTAAATAAATAAATATGTATGTCTTTTTTGGACATTGTGCACCAATAAAGAACCACTCGTCATTTCTTCCTCCCTTTAAATGACCAAAGCCACGCATGACTCACAATTTTGCTGCCACAGACCCCCCCCCCACAGCCATTCAGTGGCTGGTGGAGAGTGTAGGAGGCATCAAGGAAACATCACGTATGTCCCCACAGCCGGACACAGAATGATTACATCATCTACTAGGTCATCTAGAAGACCCTGGCAGATCTTAGCATAATTGATAAATGTCTCATGAGGACACAGCTAGACACTTCTCTGATCCCTGTGGCACACTATTACCTCTCAATGGCTGGGGTGGAGGACCAAATGGTAAATGGTAAATATTTTAATGTGATTGGATCTTCCCTAACCAAAGAAGTGGAAAGTCTGGATAAATTCAATTAGTAGTCTCAATCAGATTGGATATACTGAATCAAGTTTGGCTTAAATCTAATTGTTAGTCCCAAGTAAAGAGGAGCCACTGAATCGATTGTAACTCACTATGTCAACCATTATGTAAATTCCACTGATTCAAAAGGTCTGTGCTCTAGTGGGGAGTAACAATAGGATTCAGGTGTTTGTTCCAAATAAATGACTGATAACAGAACTCAAAAATAAATTCACTGTTTATTTTTTTTTTTTGGGGGGGGTAATAACCGAAAGTAACTGTCTAGGTTTCAGCTTGTTTAATATGTTCATTACTTCAGTCTTATGAAGAATTTATAGAAAAACTAAAATTATTAGCAGCAGACTGAGCCAATGAAGAAAGATTTAAGCAATTCTGATCCTTTACAAAAGATTTCACACACATTTACAAGAAATTATAGTTGATTTATACATCACTATCTGTTATTTACTGTTTTGTTTCATTATTTATTATTTTTATTGCTTTACTGTTTTATTGTTATGCAGTTTTGACTGTCATCTTGAATCATATGCAAGAGATAAGAGATGAATTCTTTATATAAATGAATGAGTAGCTGGTTTTTAGCAGAAACAGTGTTGTAAAAAAGATCAGATAAACATCAAGAGATTAAGCCTTGCTCCACGCTATTTAGTATAATTCACACTATCAATGAATTATTTTCATTTTGCAAGAGTGCTTGACCAGCTAATGTTAAGAGAGAAGTGATGAGCTAGGTGACTGCCTGATCTGAAAATGTATTGCTATAAAAGGGAATCCTGAAGGAATTATGGGGATAACAAGGAAAATAAAGTGTAATTTACATTTTTGCCCTCCTCCTGGAACAAATATCTACAAATTTCTGTGCCAATACCATTACCCCCCACCTCCAGCAGATTGCTGTGGCAGAAATGGAGGTGTAGATTATTGCTAGGTAGGGAGTAGACCTTACATTATCAGTCACCAAAGTAGCATGGTGTTTCTCTTAGCAATTTCCCCTCACTACAGCAGTCCTTTCTGAGTTTTGTCCTTAAATCAAGTCTTAAAGCTATCATGGGGTTTTCTTGGCAAGATTTGTTCAGAGGGGTTGGCCACTGTCTTTGTCTGAAGCGGAGAGAATGTGATTTGTAAATGGGTTTCCATGGCCAAAACCTGGTCTTACAGAGTTGTAGCCCAATACTTAAACCACTACATCACACTAGCTTTCATAGAAATAAGATACAAAATATTATTGAAGCTTAAAATATTTAGACAACATTAGGCTTTGAACAATTTTGATACAATATATATGTAAGAAGGCAAACATTACAAAGTGAATTACTGTATTTTACATTGTTTTTATGTTGCATCATTTAGGGAGAGAAATTATTTTACTAAAATATTTAGTTTAATAAAACTGCCATATGTGTTCAAACTACAAAAAATCCCATTAAATACTTAATACTATAGTTACCGTGGTTACATATGTTCAAAAATCAATTCTTTCTAAAAGATGACCTTTAAAATAAAAAAAAAATAGCACATGATTTGCCTTTTATTCATAGATCTAGATGGTTTAACATCCATTTCTCACACACAATAGTTTCTTCCTTAGGATCTCTACAAATATGTTTTAATTGAATAAAATATATTTTAATTATAATATAGGAAGTAGTATAAAAATAACACAATAGATGATCTTATGACTCAATATTAAAAATTGATGTATCAAAAGTGCACACTAGAACACTAGACTTCATCTTAAATTGCATTTTACCTTTGGACAATTCTCAGCAGATTTCCTGCGGCAAAGCTTTGTGCAAATAAAGACAATTTATTAAATAGCTATACCTCTCTGAAGCTATTATTGAGAAACAGTAAAAATGTGGTTAGAAAATGGTTTCTGCGTGCACAAGGTGTAATACGTGCAGCATTCAATGGCAAGTCTACATTCACTGAATGAACATGTAAAGGTGAATTTGTGTCTGCACAATGAGGCTGAAGGGATAACTAATTTTAATGGTGTAGATTTCAGCACACACCATTAAAATTAAGAGAGTCATTTACTGCTCTGATTTTCAGTATCTGAAGACCTACTCTAAAGCTAATCTGTTGCACACAAGATCAGGAAAGCTTTTGGAAATTAATGTCTATAGTGATTTGAGGCTTAAATTGAAATTTGTTAACTAGCTATGAGCTGAAGCATTTTGATAGCATGATGTTCTTACCAATATTACATTTTTTTAAAATGAAGTGTTTAATTCATAAAATAAAATTGTTTTGGGGCAATGCTATAATGTTATTTTATTTTTTCTTCCTTGTTGTACATCTTAGAAGCAAGCTGTATCAAAAAATTTACCCCCAAATCTACTCAAGAGAGGCAGAAAAGCTACACCTCCGCATGTATTTGAGCAGGGCTGATAAAACTGAAGCTCTTCCAAATGTTGGACTGCAATCCTACCATACTTATCACAGGCCACACATCCTGTGAGAATGGGTATCCAATGATACCTGGACGGACAAATGCTCCCCACTCTGTCCTCAAAGGCATCTTATGTTGAAGAAATTCTAACCAAACTGTTTTAATATCTTTTGGGTGAGGATGCTGGCAAGTTAAAATTTATGTATCTGACAAAAAGACAGAATTAAGTATAGCTAAAGTCATCTTTCCCCTCTAAAAGAGATAGGAATATAACAGGAATGATGCACACACACAAAAATGAACTGCCAAGAGAATATGCAAAAGCATTCAGAAGAGAGTTGGCGAACCAACAGCCCTCATCTGTCCTACCAGCAGGAGCAATGATGAAGGCTAATGGGAGTGCCAGTCTGGCAAAAGCTGGTGAGCTACTGGTTCATCACCTCTGATATGAAGACTTGCTTTCATATTCTCTTGTTTTAGAATAACCAGTACAAGTACTTTAGAACTATGTGACCAATATATTATCACATAAAATAAATTTCTAAGAGCATATTACTTGTAGCAGCTCCAAGACAGGTGTCCTTAATTTGTTGTATTGTGTACATTTCTCTATGTCATGGGCCAAATAAAGCAGCTCCAAGACAGGTGTCCTTAATTTGTTGTATTGTGTACATTTCTCTATGTCATGGGCCAAATAAAGCGGCTTCCGGCCACTGTGGGAGCATGGTGTTCAAACTACACATGCCTCCAAAGCAGCCGGAAGTTGCTCTGACACCACGATCTGGTCCTTTGGACCAGATCAAAAAAGAGTCCAGAATAATCTGGCTCCTGGCAGCGGCTGGCTTGGGACCACGGTGGCAGTCTGCTTTGGAAGCAGGCCATGCAATCCCAGCACAATCACCGACAGAGGCTGCTCTTTGCTGCCTGTCTGCTTTGCCCCTATTACTACATAGCCAAATTAGTATATAAACTTTCTCTTTGTAATTTTCCCTATAGTGGTTAGGCTTAGCTGTAGTTTTCCTACAGCTGAAGAAGTTATCATCAGATTCCTCATAGATTTGTCACTTCTCCTTCCAAGGTTTAGAAACAGAAGGGCCAAAGCCAGCCAAAGTGGGAATTTAAATCCTATTAATTCTGAATGAAAAGATTTTTAAAAATGGTTTTATTGAATGTAAACAATAGTAATGCAAAGACAAAGTAGAGCAGAGGTGAGCCATGGCCTAAATCCTATTGATTAGTCCCACCTTGACAGATTTAGGCCCATATGTCCAAAAAGATCTTTATCCATGTATAGTCAGATTATGTTGATGAATGTATGTTTTAAATTATATTATTATTATTTATCAGCTTTGAATGGCAAGTTAATGTATTGTTCTTTTTGACTCAAAGAAACAGAAAAAATACTAACTTCAGGTGCACTATAACTTGACAGTTTTCACTTTAATATCAATGCAACTAAATCAGGGGTATTTTCAAATGTTCTTAAACTACTTCTAGAGCACCTCACTGGTTATTTATAGAGTTCCATAACAGTACCTTTTTTGCTAATGGTGACAGAAATGATTAAACACAGATGAAAATGGAAGTATCACAAATCTTGAGAATGAAAATTGATCAAAACGCTCTTCCCCAAAAGAGAGAATTTAATTTTAAACTTAATTTAAACAGTTCTACAATAATTTAGGATGCAGACTGAAGCACAATCTTCAATAAATAATGGTAAACACATTTCTATGGGTACTTTCTTATGGTCCACTATCAAATGCATTAACATTAAAACACAAAAAAGTTGCTTCTGCAAATTCTAAACATTTAGGCTGTTTCAAATGTAATAGCTATTTTTTATTTTTAATATAAAGGAATTCTACAAATAAAATTAGATCTGGCTACACACCTCTGAAATTCTCCAAAAGTCCATAAATAAAAACAGTACAATCTGTGATTTAAAACCATATCCTGTTCTGATCCGGGTAGCCATAGTTTGCAAATTCTAACATACTACAAATAGTTCCTTGCTTATTGTGGCACACTGAGAAAAAGCTGGAAATGGGCAGTATCTGTAGACAAAAGACTTGTTCATTAGGTTAATATATATACAGTTGAGCCAGTTCTACATATGTCTGTGCCTTACCCAACATGTGGAAATCCACATGGGTCCTAACATCTGTGTCTGCCTAACTCACTGATAGAAGGGTATTGTGAAGATAAATAAAGCAAGAAATGAAATATGAAGAGGTTAGTTTTTACTCTGACTGGGTCAAAAGATATATTTCCTTTTTTAAATATGAGATGCATGCATAAACTACTTATCTGATGAGGCAGTTAAAATTTGACTTTTGTCAGCCATTCTCTCATTAAACAAGCAACTCTCTTACATTCTACAGATGTTAGTTGTGTTTTCTGAAACACAGCTGTGCAAGTGCATAGCATTTAGACAACATGCAGCACCACAGAGATGATCTAGCCTGTGGCATATAATTTTGTAGGCTACAGCATAACCAATAGGAATTCTTTTAAGGCAGTGATTTAATAAAAAATTAAATCATAATATTTGATTAGAACTGTGATGGTGAACCTATGGCACGTGTGCCAGAGATGGCACGCGAAGTCATCTTCCCCAGCATGCAGAAGGTGGGGAGGAGGAAGAAGAGGCCCACGCCTGTTCCTCCTCCTTCCCAACCCTCCTGGGCCTTCAGCTGCCTCTCTGGAGGCAGCTGGAGGCTGGGGACAACACGGGGGAAGGAGAAGGAAGAGCTGTATGCCTGTTCCTCCTCCTTCCTGACCCTCCCTGGTCTTCAGTTGCCTCTCTGGAGGCAGCTGAAGTCCAAGGATGGCACAGGGGGAGGAGGAAGAGGTGCACGCCTGTTCCTCTTCTTCCCCATCACCCCAGCCCTTCAGCTGCCTCTGGAGAGGCAGCTGAAAGCCCAGGAGGATGGGGGGAAGACATCTTGCCCTAGAAGTCCTGCCCCCAGCACCAGGTAACACCCAGTGTCGGAAGGCCTTTTAGTTTGGGCGATTGATCCCTAAAAGGTTCGCCCTCACTTGACTAGAGTAATGAAGATCTAAATGTCAGTCAAAATTAAATGAGGGTAATGTTGTATTTAGCAGATTTATATTACTTCAGCCATCTCAAACTGATCATGACTGTGTGGTATATCAAAAATGAAAACAGGATGCTTTTTTACCTATATTATATGCACAAAGTGGAGTAAGGTCTGCTAAGAAACTTACCGTCCAAAACTTTATGAAATATTGGAGAACTGTAGCAGCAACAAATAGACAATACAGGAGGGAATATAATAAAAACAGGAGGAAAAACTTGTAGTTGGAAAATCCCACACAGTTATTCACCCTAAAAAGAGATAAATTGAAATTGTTGGTATGTTGCTGACATTTGAGGATGCAGTGACATGAGAAATCAGTATTTTTCTTTTGTACACATTTATTCCCCCCCCTCCCAAGATTTATATCCCACCTTTCTCTCACAATGGGATTCAAGGCAGTAGATACCTTCCAACATTTCACTGATGAAAACTGGGACACATGAGATCAAGCAACATCAGAGTGTGGTCAAGATGGAAAAAGTTATTAAGAAAGAACAGAAAAGCTCAAAGAGGTAGCAGCTGTTTCCTTTTGCTTAAGACTACAGGGAAGGGCAAGATTCCACTCCTTCCTCACCTCTTTCTCCCTCCTGCTGATGTAATTGAGTGCAAAGTACTTTTGCACATTGAAATGAGCATGTAGCAAGTGAAGCAAGCTGAGGACAAAGTAGGAAAGTGGGAGGAAGATAGAGAAACTGGGACATTTTAAAAGCAACCAAAAAAGTGGGACAATAGAATCATAGAATCATAGAGTTGAAAGAGACCACAAGGGCCATC
>JAIPUX010001232.1:151645095-151667200 GCA_020142125.1 Phrynosoma platyrhinos | reverse complement strand
GAATTGTGGTGCCCAGAACTGGACACAGTATTCCAGGTGAGGCCGGAGATTAATCTGGACTGTCCCTACCAAACTGGGATAGTTAGGGGGTACGGGACAGTTGTGCTCCAGCAAGGCTTACTAAGCTTAAAAACTACTGTACATACTCATGTATAAGTCTAGAAATTTAGGTCAAAAACTGACCCAAAAAACATGAGTCGACTTATCCATGGGTCAATGTAAGTACTGTACTTTAATTCTTTTTTCTTTTTTTAAAAAAAGAACCATCTCCTGGTGAAAGGCCGGAATATAATCTATACTAGAAACACTGATCCCCCTACATTTTTTCATCCCTTTAGTGTGATCATAAACAGTTATACCTGCCGGAATTTTGTATGTTCTTTGGCATCCTTTTCCTTTGCTTCATCCTTTGTTACATATCATGCCCCTAAGTTTTACTCTCGATTTATCCACAGTCATATCAAAATTCATAATTGTGGCCACCAAACCTACCCTTGCCTTATACATGAGGTTGACTTATGGTCAAGTATATAGGGTAGATGTTTTATTGTCTTGCTTTAATGGAAAAGTACAGCTGTTTTGGCCAAAGCTGCACTACCAAATTTCAGGGGCACAATAGTGGTAGGACAGGGTACCTTCAGTGTTAGGTGCAAGGTGAGTTCTTTGTGGTTCCCCCCACCCTCCAGACTGCACTTCCTTTTTCTAAAAGGAGTGTCAGGATGTATCTTCAAAATTTTGATCCTAGATGGTACTTAGTTAGAAAATATATATTTTGAATAACATAAAAGCTTGAAATAAAAATAATTTTCCTCTCGGTGGGATGAGATATCTCTTTCCCACTATGTGTTACATTTTTAATCAAGATTTTAAAAACACTGCTTTACCAGCCGAGCAGGCCAGAAATGGTACTTGTTGACTATGTATACAAGCATAATTTGAATTTGTACAATTGTTTTTATTTTCATACTTTCTCTTTAATGATATCATGCAAACATTTTTATTTCAAGCTCTAAGCTTAAAAGAGAGGAGTATAGTATTCAACAGAGGGTAAATTGTTTGTGTAGTGAATAGAATGTCCAGCCAGCCAATCAGGAGGCCGCAGAGGGCCGACCAATAGAATTCAGGCTGGGAGCATTTGAAAATTCCAAGCTGACAGTTGGTGTGGAGAGTTGGGAATTTGACAGTTGAAGAGAGTTGACAGGGAGTGACACCAGAGAGAGGGCTGTGTTTTGGGGAGTTCCTGAGGAAACTGTAATTTTGTTAGTTAGAGTCCAGATGGGAGGGACTCGAAACACATGCAGAACTCTAAAGAAGGGAGTTTCTGGTGTGTTATCTCCTAAGAGATATTGTTAGCCAGTGTGGCTGAAGTATTAGAAGTGAAGTGGAAACAGTTGTTATATGCAACCAAGCAAGTCTATAGTAACAAGCTTTGATACAAGTTATAGTTATTCCATGCTGTTTTAAAATAAACGTTTCTTTTTATTTAACATCACTAGGCCTATGTTTTCTGAACAAACTAGCTAGAAAGCTACTACATGTTAAAGTTTTGGTGTGGGACATCATACAAAGAATAGTGTGGGTCCTGTACACATAATTTGGTAGCAGGGGTGGGATAACGAGTTCCCACAGGACTGCCATCCAGAAAATCAGTATTAAAGGTGAAAGGTGGCAGGAGGACTCGCCACAGTTTGCCAGCTAATTATGTTACTTAATTAATTAACAATTAACACTGAATTAACACTTAATTAAAATTGTAGCTGTCCTCCAGATTGCAATATATTTTTAGTATAATTACCAATTGAGGGATGGTTATGACCCAGGCCCAGTGTAGATTGAAGGGAGTCAACCCTGAGCAGAGTCCATCCCCAAGACATAGACAGTTCCATATAGATGATTTTTAAAACTCTCGTGTTACAACTTTCCAAACACTGTTTTTTGACTTCTAAGGGCCTCTGCAGATGGGCCCTTTGCAGCAACCTGGAGGCAGGGATGGGGAGGGGCAGCCACACGCCGGCCGCCCCAACCTCTCCCCAAGGACATCCTGACGCCACGCACCATTATGCACAGCGTATGGCATCAGAACGTCCTCCCGGTGCAGTGTCTTGACGTGCTGTGCCGGAAGGGGCACAGAAGAGCCGCGCGGCAGCTCTTAGGACGCCCTATTTGCCGGCTCTGAAAGGAGCAGCATTTTGCCGGCAAGAGGGAGGATTGGGGCCAAGGCGTGGAGCAGCCTCGGCCCCATCCTCCACTTCCCAGGGCGGCCCAGGGCTGCCATCTGCATACCCCCTACGTCAGTTTCTAAAATTCTCCAAGAGATTCATGGCTTATAACAAATTGTCACAGGACTCAAAGCAGAATTTGGGATGGTGGCTGAACTAATTAGTCAAGGAATATTAGCAGTAAATAAAGATTTGGCAGCCACAGAATCAGCAGATAACTCCACTTCTTTTGAGTTCAAAACAGATGAACCACCTGCATGTTTGAAAGAGATTACTCCTCTGTTACCTCACCTGAGGCCTTTGGCTGAGGAGGATGATTTGTTAGATACTAAGGAACCTATGAACGAGGCTCCCATGCAAATCTGTAATCATAAGAAGCCTCAAAAGAAGAGATCAGGCACCAGAAAGGGATATGTAAAAGGAAAGGAAAAAACAGAAAGAAGTAGTAAATCTAGCATAACATCCCTGCAAAAGCTGAGAAATTGCCTGGGAAGTATGTAAGCACAAGAAAGAAAGTCAAAGGTTTGTATTTCAAACCCCTTTTTATTTTATTGGATAAGGAACAGGAACCTAAGAGTAGGAGGAAAGTGGACAATCAGGCAAAGGACCATAAAAATAATAGAAAACTCACTCATGTTCCTAGTCCATATATCAAACTCACTCAGGAGAATAGCTCCCAGACAGTTCCAACAGATCTAGCTTCAGCTGGTAAGCATACATTCAGCTACAAGAGATCCCTATCCCAAGTAAGTAATTAGTCCTCTTTAATGAGAAAATATTTAGTCCTCTACATTTTCCCCAAGATTTGGGCAAATTTCCCAAAAGTAAACAAAATCAGTCATTTTAAAAATATTTGGGGGCAGACTGGCTTCACCCAGATTAACTACTTCGATGTAGTAGGAACTGAGTTTCTTCCTTCTACAAATTTATGTAAAAGGGTGATAGTCCAATTTGTAGATATATCTTCTGTCACCTATCTCCTAAAAGCTAAATCACTGCTAAAGAGAGAGAGGGCGTATGGATCACTAGATATTTCAAACAGTGTTCTAGGTTCCCCTTGACAGTTGTTGTAGCCCTATTGTTGCCCTAGCACTTTTCCCTGTAATTTTAATTGATTTATTCCTGTATTCTCCTTGTACATTGTAGATACTTTTCTGGTAAGCCTGCTGGTTGTATTATTATAATTTTCCTGCAGCGCTTTTGTAGTATTTGTAATGGACGTTGTGCCACAAATAAACGTGACTTGACACTTAATTAAACTGTTTGCTGCTAAATTAAATTATTATTAAATTAGTAATAATACCTTCAAGAATGCAACCTATACCTGTACAAGTCAATAATATAGCTCCCATTCATTTTAATAGAAAGGATTGCAATCTTAAGCTTGTAATGTGAGAAATATGACTTGCTATAAAAATAGCCTTCGACAATGGACCAACCTGGATTAATGAAGCATTTAAATATTCCCAAAGACAATCACTCTAAGGGCAAGAGCCTGTTGTTTAGTATAAGTACACTGATGCAGGTGGGGTGGGTGGATTAAGAAGAATACAGATGTGGCGGTGGTGATGGGGAAGGCAGAGAAAGCCACCTCTGTTAACATCTGGAAGGGAAGCTGCCAGGACATAACCAGCTTATCTCTGCAGTACCTGGCTCGCCTTGAAACTACAAGTGCTCTCGGAAATGTCTTGGAAAAGTGTCTATCCTGCACCCTATACTTTGTCAAAGTTGAATCTCATGCTTGGAATTTCATGCTTGGACCCCCGCAAAAGTGGAAAAACCAAGAATAAGTGGGGGAAGGCAGGAGGGGAGTGCACGTGCTCTTCTTTCCCTCCAACACGTGCATGCCCTGCCCGCCTCTCTCCCCCCCCACCCCCCGGACTTTAGCCAGCTTGCCTGAGCTAGCTGAAGCAGTGGGGTGGGTGGAGAAAAGGAGCATGTGCACATGTCCCTCCTGCCTTCGCTCCATGCTTTAGCCAGCTTGTTTGAGCCAGCTAAAGTGCACATTCCTCTTCTCTCCCCATGTTTTAACCAGATAATAAGTGGGGGAAGGCGGGAGGGGCGTGCATGTGCTCTTCTTTCCCTCCAGCATGTGCACCACCCTCCTGCCTTCCCTCCCCCATGCTTTAGCGAGCTTGCCTCAGCTGGCTGAAGCATGGGGGGCCGAGAAGAGGAGCACGCACGTATGCACGCCCCTCCTGCCTTTGCCCCATGCTTTAGCCAGCTTCTCTGAACCAGCTAAAGCACGCACTCCTCTTCTCCCCCCATGCTTTAGCCACAAGTAAGTAGGGGAAGGCGAGAGGGGTGTGCACGTGCTCCTCTTTCTCCTCCCATGATTTAGCTGGCTTGCCTGAGCCAACTCAGGTGATGGGGAAGGCAGAGGCAGCCAGCTCTGTTAAAATCTGGAAGGGAAGCTGCCAGGACATAACCAGCTTATCTCTGCAGTACCATGGAGGGAGGCGGGAGGGGCATGCACACACCCTTGCTGACTCCTCCCTCCTCCTGGGCTTCCACCCCAGAGAAAAAGCCCAGGAGAAAGGGAGGAGGAGGAGCACATGCATGGGGACAAACTCGTGAACAATTGAATCTGCAAATGTTAAAGCTGTGAAAGTGGAGGGCTGACTGTATACTATAGTTACACTGTTGTAGATACCACCTCTCCATAAGATTAGCCTTTGGCTCATCTTGTAGCATAGCCATCAAAATAATTTGGTTACTTCCCTTTTTGTAGGAAGAAAATAACAAACAAAGAAAAGCATACCATGGACAATGATGATCCATTTTCAGGACACATCTAAAGAAAGAAAAAGAAGATCAATTTCAGTGTAATGACAATATACAAGTACTAACATGCCTTTTCCAATAAGCAGTTCTATTATTTTAATTTCAACTTTTGCATATTTTAACTATATGTATTTTTATTATAATTCTCTGTCTTTTGTGAGCTGCTATGTGTGCCAGTATGAGAGAAAGGTGAGACATAAGTAAAGTCACAGATAGCTCTAAACCCAGTATTTCAAAGCTTTTTGCAGCATTTCAGCATCAGAGAAAATGTATGAAACAGTAGCTTAAACTTCCACCCAGTGGAAGATGGCAGCTTAGGAACATCATAGGTTTTGACCTATAAAGCCCTATACGGCTTGGGTCCAGGCTATTTGAAGGACCATATCATCCTGTATGAGCCCCCCAGAGTATTGAGGTCATCAGGAGAGGCCCTTCTTTCTGCTCCACTACCCTCTCATGTGCATTTGATGGGGACAAGAGAAAGGGCCTTCTCAGTGGCTGCTCCCAAGCTCTGGAACTCCCTCCCTAGGAAGGCCAGGATGGCTCCATCCCTGCTGTCCTTCCAGCGGCAGGTAAAGACATTTTTATGCTGCCAGGCTTTTGCATGACATGGATGCTGTTTTGTTTTTGTTTTAAAGAGTTTTAAACTTTAAATTTTAATAATGTAATGTTTTTAATTGTTTGAACTGTTTAATTGTTTTTAAACTTTGTATTTTTAATGTTTTATACTGTTTTAACTTGGGCTGTTTTAGATTTGTTAGCTGCCTTGAGTCCCTGTACTAGGAGGAAGGCAGGATATAAATAAACATAATAACAACAACAACAACAACAACAACATGAAAGACTCAAGCTGGCTTACAAAAGTTAAAACACTGTTAAAACGCATACAAAAATAAATCAAAACACACAAAAAGTTGTTATTAAAATACAAGTAAATTACTCATAGAATTAAAACAAATTAATAGGAATCCCACTAAAAACATTATGATGCACAAAAAGAAAACAAAAGAAAAAAGTAAATAAAGAAAAAGGACACCATTTAAAACCCTGGTGGTAGAATTTGGATGCACAGTTGGGTTAGTCTAGAGCAGGGGTCCCCAAACTACGGCCCGCGGGCCGGTCCCGGCCCATTGAGCCCTTCCTACTGACCCGCGGCCGGTCCTGTCGCCACCACTCACGCCCCCCTGCTGGACGCCATTTTGTGTTCCAAAATGGCGTCCGGAGTCATGCACATGCGCCTGGTGTTGCGTGCGCATGTGCATGACTCCGGGCGCCATTTTGGAACACAAAATGGTGCCTGGCATCGCGCGCGCATATGCACTACTCGGGCGCCATTTTGTGTTCCAAATGGCGCCTGGCGTCGTGCACAAGGGTGCGCAATGCTGCACACATGTGCACGACTCTGGACGCCATTTTGGATCACAAAATGGCGTCCAGAGCTGTGCGCATGCACGTGCGCCTCCAGCCCCCCGGAAGATCTGGGGGCCAGCGAACCGGCCTCTGGATCAAAAAGTCCGGGGACCCCTGGTCTAGAGTATTAGAATGGAAAGGGTTCTTGTAGCAGCTTTGAGACACAGTTGTAGCATAAACTTTTACAGACTGGCGCATCTGAGGAAGGAGATCCAGTTTACAACTTCTTTCACAAAGTAAAGTTTCAAAGATGTTACATGATCCCTTTCCACTGAAAGCTCTGAAGTTCAATTTCTAAAAAGTGTTTTGGAAGAGAAAGGTTTCCACGGGATGATGGAAGACAGCAAGGAGCAAAGGAGGGAGTTCTAAAGCCCTGGAGCAGCCACTGAGGAGGTATTTTCCCCTGTTGTGACCCAATGGGCCCCGGAAGACCCTCTCCTGAAGATCTTAGAACATGGTTAGCCTCGTATTGGAAGATACAGTGCTTCAGACAGCTTAGACAAAGCCATAAGGTTTTATAGGTCATAACCAGCACTTTGCAAACAGACTGACAACCAGTACTGTTGTTGCAACAAGATACCTGTATATTCCCTATAGCCAACCCAAGTTAACAATCTGGTTGGAGCTTTTCAACTGAATGGAACACTGTACTGCATGGTAGGTTATTTTGCTATAATGAAAATTTATACTACAAGATTGTAAGAGGTTGCGTAAAGGAATATTAAGGGCCATAGTCGGCCAGTACAGTATATAGATTAAGAGAACAAAGTACAAGGTAGAAAATCCATGGCTCAGATCCCACCTTGTTCATAAACTCAAAACAGGTCATGTAGGAAATAACTAAGAAATCTCCAGTTTTCTTCTTTTTAAATGAAATGCAGCCATGAGTAAATGTGATGTGTGGAAGGATGACTAGGGAGTTCTGCAGACGGCACAAAGCGCCGTCTTGGAGCCAGGGAAGGGGTGAGGCAGCCGGCTGCTGGCCGCCCCAACCCCTTCCCGAGGACGTCATCAGAGCGCCCGCCGTTGCACATGGCAAGCCCTCTGATGACATCCTTCCGGCACAGCACTTTTACATGCTGTGCCGGAAGAAGTGCAAAAGAGCCGCATGGCGGCTCTTGTGGCGCTCCTTTCCCAGTCGGTGAAAGGGTAGATTGGGGTTGAGAAATGGGGCAGCCTCGGCCCCAATCCTCTGCTTCTCAGGGTGGCCCATGGCCGCCCGTCTGCATCCCCCCTAGGAGGGGTTATTAGCTTTCTGTCTTTAGTATCCCAATTCACTGCACACAAGAGACTTGCCAATGCACCCAGAGACATTTCTGCAAAATGAAAATGGCAGGTATCTGCAGCCTGAGATGGCACATTACTTAGCGGTATTCTCATACGTTTTGGAAAAATGTGAAGAAGAAAAAGAAGGCTCTCTCAACAGCCAGGTAAGCTTTGGAGGCAGGGAATGACTATCAGGGTTGTGTCAAGTAAAAGAGCATTGTATCTAAAGTTGAGCCAAAATGGAAATCAGGCCGAGAGACAACATGGGAAGAGGGAGTCCAGAGAGAGGGAAACTGACAGAACACACATCAGGGTCTATGAAATGTCCCAACTTCACCAAGAGCACCTGTGGAAATAAAGAAGGAACACACACAGCTTGCCAAAGTGCTTCCAAGACTTCATCAGAAGATTTTTTCCTTTCTTCTTATTTTATGTACTCATATAAAGAAAGGACAAAATCAGCTGCGTGCTCCAGGAAGCTGGCTCTTCACATCCTCACTCAAAATGATGAGCATAAACAGGCAATGTAAACCTGATATAAAAAGCATACCGTAGGCAGGTGTTCAACTGAATAAATCTTATTAAAATGATGTAGCCATAATCTATACAGGGGTTGGCAACCTATGGCCCGGGGGCCGGATCCGGCCCCCCGAGGCCCTTGGACTGGTCCCAGGCCGGTCCTGCCGCCGCCGCGTGTGGCGCAGCCCCCATTTTGTTTTCCAAAATGGAGGCTGTGACTCTGCGCATGCGCCAAGTACTGCACATGTGCGAGCAAGTCCCGGCCGCCATTTTGTTTTCCAAAATGGCGTCCACGACTCGCTCACGCATGCGGCACCATTTCCCCCCCCCTCGGCCCGCGGAAGACCGGAGGAAGACCTTACTGGCCCCAGGTAAGAAAATGTTGCCGACTCCGATCTATACTGTCATAATGTAAAAGAGGATCTCAATTGTTTGTCCACTTCTATTTCTCATTTCACTTTCCGTTTGTAGAAGAGACTGAATCATGCTTACAGAGAAATCTGTATTAATCTTGTTTCTGATAATAGAATTTCAACAAACTAAGGTAAAATGAAATTTGGTATGGATGCCCCATTTGTTTTTTTAAAGGTTGTGGAGAAACAGCTTGGACCTGGAAAAATAATACTGCAGCTTCAGATGCACTTGCTGGTGAATCCACAAAAATTAATAAATGCACACAAGTCAATTCTCCCAGAGCTAATAGGTACTTACAGATCACAGGCAGAACAGTGGTGACACCGATCTGGCTTGATTAACTGGCATCTATCGCAGTATCTTATGGCTGTTGTAAACATTTTAAAAATCAAAATGTCAAATAGGAATTTATAAATTAAATGATTCAGAGTTCGAAGAGTCTTTACTTGTTATAAAAAGACACATTACTTTTCCAAAAGCTAAAAAGGGCAATTGCATCTTAAAGAGTAATGTCTAAACAATGATGTGAGAGTTTTATCAACAGCTTGCTTCCCCAAAATACATAAAGCATGCTGTAAAATCAATGGATGGCTTATGTATAAGAGAGGCTAAAGGATATCATTAGGATGAAAACTAAATATAGCATTAATGAAAGACATGTATCTGGTCAAATGAAGTCCTAAACATGAATGCAACCTAAACAATAGGCAGAACATCAAGAGTATGAACACTGTCTTTTTTGCACTCTTACTCATATACACACAGCTCCTCTGGAACATAAGAAACAGTAATTGCTCAAACCAAAATTATTTCTAGAACTGGTTTCATTTTTGAAAACCAGTCTTCTGGATGTCTAGCCATTAGGATAGATTTAAACTGAGGAACTTCATCACAGTGAGGCGATTAAGATGCAGTGTCAAACTATTAACAGGTATGTGATTCAAGCCTGCATGTTATCTCCTACAATGCTTCCCTTTGTGCATGCCAATTTATTGTAAAGAACTTGATTTATATCCCACGTCTATCCCATAAATGGATTTCAAGGCAATTTACAATTGAAGAATGAAAACATAAAATTAATAAAAACATAAAACAATTTAAAACAATTAAATAGAGAAATAAAAATAATGTAAGCATAATCTCCATGAAAGCCAGTATGGTGTAGAGGTTTGAGAATTGGATTACAACGCTGGAGACCAGAGTTCGAATTCCTGCTTGGCCATGGAAACCCACTGGGTGACCTTGAGCAAGTCACACACTCTCAGCTTCAGACAAAAGCAAAGGCAAACTCCTTCTGAACACATCTTGCCCAGAAAACCCCGTGGTAGGGTCACCATAAGTCAGAAATGACTTTAAGGCACATAACAACAACAAGGCATAATCTATGAACACTCAGTCATATTTATTAATCACTTTAGATTTTTCCAAAATGTTGGCAAATAACATTTCATCTACAACTAGTAAAGTGTGGCTTTCCCACAAATCAAGAATGCAAACAACATTCAAACAAATGCCAAATTACTGTTTGTATAAATCCAGGGATTGGTACTTTGTTGTGATACCAGAGCCTTCTGACAGAGAAGGCTAAAGATCTCACAAAGATACCAATCCCAGAATACCATAGCTTTGAGCCATGGCAGTTAAAGTAGTGTCAAACTGCACTATTTTTGCAGTGCAGAGTCAGCCTTTGAGACAATAAAAAGCATATACATTTCTGTATTTTGTACAGTCTTACCTCTTGATGTTGTTGTAGTATACACAGGCAGGTCTTTAGCAGCTCTTCGTAGAATTTCCTGTTGGGATTCTGGTCTCTCTTCTTTTTCATATTGCTCCTTATCAGTTTTTGACAAAGAGAACTGAAAAAGAGGATAGAACCATGATTTTTGTTTTGGTATATGCTAGTAATATTCATGTGATATACATGAAGCCTGCATGTTAACAATTCAAAGGAGAAATGTGCAGAAGAAATTAAAAACATAAAAACATTCTTTGGAAGTCAGTTTCAAAATACTTTTAAAGTTATTATTATTATTATTATTATTATTATTATTATTATTATTATTATTATTATTATTATTATCAAGTATTTATACCCTGCTCTTCAGGCAAAAGGCTATCAGAACGGCTTACAAATGGTTAATTAGACATTATTAAAATCCTTTAAAAAAAGTCTCAATTCCAAAACACTTTGGGTGCCAAGCATTTGGAGAAGGGATTCTCAACTTCTACTAGAATCTGCCCTTTAGTACTGGTAGAATAATATAACAAAAAATAAACCCTGGCTATTTATGTATAAATAGGGAGTAAGACAAAATGCATTGGTAACTATGATGAGGGCAGTGTGGAAGATGGGTGCAGGTAAGATTAGTATACAAGTATGCTGATGTTTCCTCATATACTCCCCTTTTCAGTCTGACATATAATATGAATTGTAAGTTACATCTGGGATCATAATCCTTACATTTGAGGATGTAGACTGAATATACGAAAGCTCATGCTACAACTCATGCTACAAGTTCTTTTGTGCAGTTGGTCTCAAAGGTGATGCATGATCCCTTTGCATACAACCGCACAAGTAACTGTTCTTGTTGATTGGAAAAAGAGAAATGGATTACATGAGGACATTCAGGAATGCTGAAGCTCGTGATGACTGAATAGAAAGCGAGGAACTAGCCTTTTAAAAATAGGGCAAGTAGGAAGCTACTAATTAAAGGCACAATAAACCTCAAAACCTTTGGAGCAGTTTGCTAGTCCACACTGAACTGTTAGTTACCAAAAAAAGAAAAAAGAAAAAAAGGGGAAAAAAGCTTTTTAGAACAATTTTTTTCCTCCTCCCTAAACTCTTCTGCACATACAGTTAGAATGATACTTCAAAGTTATGAGATTAATGTTGACTCATTACCAAATTTTGCCACCAGCAGAGTTAAGCAACTGATTAAATGGGCTGATTTTCTTATGTTCTCCAACTCTACATTCTCTTTTTGGTACCCCTTATATAAAACATCTTTTGGATTAAAGCATTATTTCACTAATCTCACTCTGCCCCCTATTAGAAAAGCATTTACAGCCTTACGGTTCCAATGTATGTCTTCGGCCTACTTGTTGGGCAGATATAATAATAACCCTGTTCAATTAAGATTGTGTATATGTGAAACAGGGGCAGTGGAGGATATTGAACATTATCTTTTACAATGCCCCCTTTATACAGCCCTCAGGCAAAGTTTCCTTGATCATATTTTACATTCCCTTTCTGACCGATCTCGTACCCAGCAAATCTGTATTCTTTTGGCAGGTAATGAAGTATACGTTACCTCCATGGTAGCAAAATTTGGTTTAGCTGCCAGCAAGATTAGGCTTAGTTATCAAGCTGGGGGTAAGAATTAGAAGTCTCATTTGTCATATGTTGTTTATCATTATTATCTTATCTTATTCATGTTTCCGCTCTACATGGGGCTATGCACTCTACATGGGGTTAGCCTCATGCTTGGTCCGGAAACTCCAATTAGTACAGAATATGGCAGCCAGGTTGGTCTTGGGTTCATCTAAAAGAGACCATATAACACCAATACTAAAGTCTCTTCACTGGTTGCCTCTTAGTTTCCGGGCACAGTACAAGGTGTTGGTTATTACCTATACAGCCCTAAATGGCTTGGGTCCAACCTATCTTCGAGACCACCTCCTCACGTACTTCAGTCCTCTGGGAGGAACATGCTGCAGCTGATAAAAACGAGGCTGTCTGCAACCTCCCAGAGAGTCTTCTCGACGACCGCTCCCAGATTATGGAATGGCCTGCTGGACGAGATCCATCATATTACAACCTTAGACATCTTTAAAAGGGCTGTCAAGACAGATCTCTTCTGGCAGGCCTTTCCCAACTAGATTTTCCAGTCCTAGGAGTTAGCCCATCTTCTCGTCTATTATTCCCCGCTGCAGTCGTTGTTGTTGTTTTTTGTTGTCAATTCCTTGCACTTGTGTGATTCATTTTAATGATGTTTAATTTATGATTGTTTAATATTTTTTAAGGGGTGGGTGGATTTGGGATTGTGATTTTATTGTATTGTATTGTAAGCTCATACTTAATTTTAAATGCTGTAAGCCATCCCGATTGCTCTGCAGAGGGGTGGGTATTATTATTATTATTATTATTATTATTATTTCTTATACGTTTTTTGTGCCCTGTTTTCATATATTGTTTTTGTATATGTACCAAATTGTGATGGCTTTTAGCTTTTAACAATAAAGTTATTACTACTTACTGAACTGGTAGTTACTGCAATTGTGTTTGATGACAAATTGTTATAAACTAGGTAGAAAATTAAGATGATACAACAGTATGGAAAAAAATGAAATATGAAAGTCCAACAATATTCTTCATGAAAATTATGTGAACTGTATACTGTGGGCTTTCAGTATCTGCTGGGGTTTGGTTCCAGGACCCCACATGGATACAAAAATCCATGGATGTTCTATTATACATAACAGTGTAGTAAAATGGCCCTTATATAAGACATCAAAACCAAGGTTTGCTTTTTGGATTTTAAAAAATTATTATTTTCAAACTGTAGTTTGTTGAATTTGCAGATGCTGTGGATACGGGGGCCTGACTGTATGTCAATTCCAGAACAAGTAAGTGCTTAAGTGTAGAAGCAATTTATGTACAGCCTCTGCATCATTCCATAATTTTACTCTAAAATTCAATCTATAAAATTCAGGACCAAGGTTACCAGCATATATCTCATCTCTGCTGTTAGGTTTTTAACAGAAGCATGATGCACAAAGATGTAACAGGTGGCATCAGGTCTAAGACAGATGTTTGTTAATTTTTAATGTCTCAGTCACTATTAAAGGGACAGAAGGGGCCTCCATTTACCACCGTTAGGAGACAATATAAGAAAATGAACCTAGGAAGGCACAAACAACTTTTGTAATCTGCAGTAAATATGTACCAAGTCTGCCTAAATAACTTATTCAGTTGATAATATAATTTATTTTAGTAAACAGTAGTTTAGGATAAGGAGCAAACACATAATGCACTGCAGCTAATTAAGGAAAAGAGTCATTAGAAAACACACAAGTTATTTAAGTACTTTAGACAACCTGATACTTTAAAATATAGTTTAAAAACAAAGCAAAAAACGACAACCACCAGCTCTGAAGAAATATACTGTACACCATTTAGATCTTTTAATTACTTTGGGTATCACAGACAAAACATACAAAACTTTTAATAGCAAGGACCAAAATATTTTTAAGTTAAACTGACAAACACTATCCCTTTGTTTTCTTGTTTCTTTTCTAATTCCAGAATGTTAAACAATAATAATTTATTTATTTATTTATTTAGCTTGTATGACACCTTTCTTTCACAAGGTGGCTTCCAGAAAATGACTTAAAAACATAATCATTTTTAAAAACCCCAATTAAATCATCACATAAAACAATATAACATTATTTAAAAGACTACACGAAGTTTAAAAACAAAGATAAAAAATCCAATTTAAAAAAGCTTCCTGTTTATACAATATGTGATGTCACAGTACAACATCATTTGGTGATTTAAAAAATAATAATAATCCTATTTTCAGGTAACAGGATGACACATTATACAGGATTCTAAAGATGTTCTACAATGGGAAAAATATACTTGGTATGTGAGAGAACTACTTGGAGACAACCATCTTGGATACAAATCCTTTCAGATATATATATATATATATAGGAAGGGGATTTTTAAGCAAGGTATTGCTTTTTAAATCTACAGTGAAAATTCTTTTTTCTATCAATCAGATTTCTCTGTAAGAAATACAAGTCTTTCAAAGAGTGAACTATCAGATGGAGCAGAAACACTTCCCCATTAGTAGCCATTTCAACCTATCTGGGAGATTCATGTGTCCCTCTCATTCACTGTCCCAATTTTTCAGGTCTTAAAATCATACCCAAACAAACAAATGCTAAATGGAACTTTCTGTAGCCTCCCTCCCCGGTTAAAGCCCAAATTAGTCACAACAAACTTAGAAGTAACAACCAGATGTGATGTAGGGTCATGCATCCCACATGGAGGCAAAATTTGTTCCTATCCCTATTGTTCCCTGTGCCCTAGAGCTCTATGGCACTGGAAAAAAGGTACCCTTTCCCTTTCCTCTTCAGAAAATCCACACAGCTCTATTTGGTTCATGTTGTAGTCATTGTGACAGAGGCATGGGATATACTGTAATACTATGCAAAAGGTCCTGTATGTTGCCCTTTACTTGCAAAGCCAGGTCACATAACTGCAACAAGAAGATTACAGATAATAATAAGTCAGGTGAGATGCCGGTTATTTTGTAGATAAATATATCATGGAAGACTGATCCAGGTCATCCTCTGGTTTATTAAAAGCTCCCCCTGCATCATCCAGAACAGACTCCTAACTAGTCAAGAGGCTGCAGATGTCAACCATGCACAATCTACTTGTTTTTGTACTAAAATACTGAGAGCCAACCACCAGAGCATGATGCAAAAGTCATATAATTAGAATTAAAGCATTCTAAACCCAAGATTTGTTTTAAAGGAATAATGTACCACAACAGAACAATAATCACAGTCATTCCCCATACAAATCTGTTTCTGGTTTGCTCATGCTTTCTTCATTCCAGCTGTGAAATGTATCATTTGAGGTGGGGAGTTATTTTGTTGGTGCTATTGTTGAAAATCTGGGACTCAGACATCCTTGCTGACTTGCTACAAATCACCCAGTGATATATAATCAAACCCCAATATATGTTTTTCCTACCTCTGGCTTAACCCATTTTAAAACTTTTTTTCTCCTTGACATAAGAAAGTTCATCTTAACTGTGAACATTCTGTGCAACCAGAGCTTTTGATACAGGACACAGAACTCCACATTGTAAATGACAGCTTTCACCAGTAATATTTTAATATTCCATTTTCTGAAGAGCAGGCTTGAGTCTTCAGATAAGTAAAACTTTAGGTGCTGTGATGTGTGAATCACAGATCATGACTTCTGTAGATAAGCAGCTGCCACAAACAGCATGTGCCAATGAATAATACAAAGCACAGATAAGATCTTCCAATCAGTGTTGGGAAATTAGAAGTACATCTGAATTTTGCACATTCTATCATCTGCCCCCAAATTACCTGTCTCTTTCCATGGCTTGCTCTAGAAATGGCTTGGTGTTATGTTAACAAACTCCCTTTGCAGATGGAGCAAAGGTCTGTCTTCAATCCCAGGAAGGGGAGGGGCAGCCGGACGCCGGGTGCCGGGCGCCCCAACCCCTTCCTTAGAACGTCATCGGAGCGCCTGTCATTGCACACAACGGGTGCTCCGATGAGGTCCTTCCGGCTCAGCATCCGGACACGCTGAGCCGGAAGAGGCGCAAAAGAGCTGCATGGCGGCTCTTCGGGCACTCCTTTTGCGGCTTGTGGAAGGAGCGCTATTTTAGCGCTCCTTTCCCAGGGGGCGAAAGGGAGGATCAGGGCCGAGGCATGGGGCAGCCTCGGGTCCAATCCGGCGCTTCCCAGGGCGGCCCACAACCCCCCGTCTGCATCCCTCCAAAGACTGGCATTAGCCAGATAACCTCATAAACAGGACCTGCAACCTTTACTTTGAATATGGGTTTAAAAATATTTTTAGACACATAACTGTGGCTAGCACCAGTGCAGATAACATTACACCATATTTAAACAAAATTTAAAAAGTGAAGTGGAGAATATATGCAAGTATATACAAGAAGAGACAGGTAACAAAACCAAGAGTGTTATATATCTACATGTAACAGATACAAAGTGAGGTAAAGTAGCCAAACAATACATGCTTTTGCATAATTTACAATGATAACAGTACTTGTGTTAGCTCCATACAGAAAAGTCTCATGAATGCAAAAACACATACCATATTTTCCGGCATATAAGACGACCCGGAGTATAAGACGACCCCCATTTTTCCAGTCAAAATATAGAGTTTTAGCACCTCCATCCCCCTTATCCTTATACCCGGCGTATAAGACGACCCCCCCCACTTTAACCACAGATTTTGCAGGTTAAAAAGTAGTCTTATACGCAGGAAAATAAGGTAGATCTGGCCAGGAGATAGTCTTCCATTCATAATGCATCTTATACTGAAATGTTTCATCTGAAAAAAATACATCAGGCTAAATTCTGGTAGAGAAAGAGAATCAGCCTAGACAATGGAGAAGACTGAAGTGATGCATGTAATTGTTTTGAATTTCTAAAGAGACATTTAATGTTTCACTGCCAACTTTTAACAAGAATACCAATTCTACAGAAAAAACAATGCTGTTTCTCCCAATAAGTAGTCATCCAGCAGGATATGATTCTAGGAAGGTAATTTCTATTTAATTTAGACACGTGGATTGCAGTACTGTTTCTAGAGAATCTGATCATTTATCTGCACTGTGATGCACATTGACATTTTCCCCATGTGGTGAGAAAAAGGGAATGGAATGGTGATTATGGAGATTAGCACACCAGCTTTTATTCCTGCACTAGGTGCAGGATGTAAACGCACAGTGACAGATTCTATCGCATAATCCTGTCTTGTTCTTTAAAAGGTCTGGGAGAAACCCGGGTTGGGTATGGGATGAGTACTGTCTGGGGACGGGGGCACTATGTGATAGAATCCCTCCCTGTGTGTTTACATCCCGTGTCCAGCACGGAAAGAAAAGCTGGTGCACTAATCTCATATGAAACAATTTACCACAACAATGGGTAATTTTATGCTGACAGTGTCTCTTATGTGTTGTTTCAATTTCTTGGCAGCAGTCTATTCACAGTGAATAGCATTCCGAAACAAATGTAAAACTGCTCACTGAGCATAATGGGAAATTGTTATAATAAGGGTCTTTGTGGAAATAGACCCACAATGTATTTTAAATTGTCAAATTCGGAAACTAAAGGCCTAAGCAGACTGCCAGAAATAGTTCACATTAAATTGAGGCACTGCCCTGGTTCAGTGCTAGGGAATCATGGAATTGTATTTTTTTTCTGAGACATTGAGCCTTCTCTATCAGAGAGCTCTGGTGCCACAATAAATTACAGTTCCCATGATTCCCTAGCACTGAGCCAGGGCAGTGCCTCAATTTAATGTGCACTATTTCTGGCGGTCTGCTTAGGCCCTAAGTAACAATCTGATCTCTGCATTATGGATCACTTCATATGGAAGAGCTAAAAAATTAACAATCAGATTGATTAAATCTGAAGCTAAAGTGATATTTTAGTTTTAGTAAATTAACTTGTGGTTTTAATTCATAGCAGCAAAATACTATAATAACAAAAAAGCAAGCAACACTAAGCAAGCATTAGTAGCAAAAACAATTCAGCAAGAGTGGTATCATTTTGCAAATTTTAACATTTACCTCACTGGAAGGAGAGGCAGGAGATGTAAAAATAGTCTTCCAATAGGACCACACAAACATGACAAACGACAGATGAAAAACCACAAGGTAGACAACTGCAATAAAAATAAAATACAAGCAAGGTTTCAGTGAGTACGGCTAAAAAAGAATAAATATAATAAAAGCATGCAATGGCTAGGATGTCAAACACAACTATTTTTTCTTCACTTTTCAACAAAATAAATTTGAAGAGACCACTCCAGAAAGGCAAATGCATGCTACTCCAGCCAGTTCCAAAAAGTAAAATGATACAGGATCATAAATAGGTATGTGTAGATAAATAATTGGTTTTGGGGTGGGGAGGGGTTAATTTCCATTACCGTAAATACTTGATTATGTGTCAACCTCATGCATAAGTCGAGGGCAGGTTGGGACCAAAATTATGGATTTTGATATGACCCATAGGGGCAAGTAACAAAGGATGTAAAGGATGAAGCAAAGGAAAACAATGCCAAAGAACTTTGTAATCATACTAAAGGCTGAATGGATGAGAAAATAGAGCAGGTTCATAAGCCAGATGACACTCTTGCCTTTCACCAGGGTATGGTTCCTTTTTTAAATGAGAGTTAAAGTACAGTACCTACATTGATCTAAGTATAAGTAGACTCAGGTTTTTTGGGTCAATTTTTGACCTAAATTTCTAGACTTATACATGAGTATATACAGTAATATTTGAAACCTATTTTTAGTTTAATTATATTAAGATTTTTTTTAAAAAATAGTCTTGTTTAACATGCTATGTGAACATAATAAAATATTAAAGAAAATCTAACATTTGAATTGCTGTCTTAAAACACAGAATCTGTTGTCTTGTATAATCTATTGCACTTCATCTTAATTTGGAAGGTGAAATTACGGTATGGGCAATATTAAGGACTTCTCCTGTTTGATCTGATGTCTAAATTGAGCTACTGAGGTAAGGACTGCTTTCCTAGGTAAATATTCAGTCATGGGTGAAACATCTGGCATTTGAGGCTGAGTGTTATAAATATAGTATAATGCTATATTTATTATTCTAGGCTTTAGAACTGGCAAGTCATCACAGGCATAGAAATCTAGCATATGCTCCAAGAGACGCAACTGTATATCTCACCAGGATCATATACAGGCTCTGTCTCCAGGTTCCATGGATTAAATGACAAAGACTTTCCCCTCCCAACCATGCTTGCCCCCTGCTGCCCTTTTCCCCCAACTTTTGATTAGGAGTTCTGAAGGACTTGAAAGCTTGCCTAATATTTTGTGACCTGATAAAGGTATTACACTGACAACAGATTTTAGCATTATTCTTTTACCTTTTCCCCCCAGCCAACACAGATACATGTGTGTATCCTGAAGAATACCACTTTTAGCTGTTCAACAGGAGCATCAACTATTGGAAAAGATGATCTGATACTGGAACTTGAGGTTTTATCCTCTGAAGGTCTCTCTCTTTCAACCGCTACACAAAAGCTACCCCATTAACTCTTAATGACTTTTTAAAACCTAGTATATCATCTGAAATAATCTATGACTTTGCTAATATAAAAAGTCCAATTTCTCACTGTGTTATTTTTCTACTAACCAAGGAATCTGCAGGTTCAACTAAGGATGAAGCAGTTCTGAGAAAACAGCCATATTTAATATTTTCCAAAATGGGTGACCAGTTATTGTTTGTTTCTCCTTTCCAGAAACCCTTGGTGTATGTTCAAACCACCTTGTACCTTGTGGAGTTGAAATTGAATGTTTGCAACCCCCAGTACTTTCCATAATAAGACGATGAATGATGGATAAAATGAATGGATAACAACTCTGACCATAAACACCAGACACTTTTCCCACGTCATCTCCCCATTTGTTTTGTTTAACATCTAGTCTGATGAAGAGTTCTGAAGGGCCTGAGTAGATGGGCAAGGATAACATAGGCTGAGCCCTTGCTATCCTTGCCCCGGTGCTCAACTGGGTTAGTCTTGGGGTTGGTGCGGGAATGGGTAGGTGTTTACACACCTGTTCCCACACCAACCCAAGACCAGATTGCTGCTCCTTACTTGTGACTCCCAGTGATCCATCTGAGAAGCCTCCCAGTTGGCCTGGCTGATGCAGAAATGGGGTGTCTGGCATCACATGGCCAGGCACCCCATTTCTGCATAAGATGGGGCAACTGGGGGCTTCTCAGATGGCTCACCAGGCATCACAGGTAAGGAGCACGGGGGGGGGGACTTGTCTAAACAGCCCAGTTTTGCTGCAGAGTTTCTTGAAAACTGTACAAAACCAGCACTATTTGGATCCGCATCTGAACTGGCAGGATTGGCCAGATCCCACAATGGGTTTTTTTGGCCTGTGTCACCTAAACTATATGATGCAAGGCTGGAGGGAAGCCAGGCCATTTGGTCTGTGCGGACAACCCCTTAAAAGCTTAATAAAGGTATTGTTTGCAGTTGTTGTAAACTGCCCTTGAGTTGACCCCGATTCATGGCAACTCCGTGGATGAGACATCCCCAAGACCTTTATCCTCCACTGCTCTGCTTAAGTCCTGCAAATTCAGTCCCGTGGCCTCTCTGTTTGAGTCTAGCTATTTGGCATGCAGTCTTCCTCACCTTCTACTACCCTCTATCTTTTCTAGCATTATTCTCTTTTCCACTGAGTCACACATTCTCATGATGTGACCAAAATACGATAGCCTCGGTTTCACCATCTTGGCCTCCAAGGAGATTTTAGCCTTGATGTGCTGAAGGGCCCATTTGTGTGTGTTTTTGGCTATCTACGGTATCCTTACCACGCATCTCAAGCACCACATCTCAAATGAGCCGATATTCTACTTAGGATTATAGACTCATATAGGGGGGAAGCAGACGACTAAAAGGGCCGTCTTGGGGACAAGGAAGGGGAGGTGCACGGTGGGCGCCCCAACCCCTTCCCGAAGTCATCGTTGAAGCGCTGGCCCCTCCGCACAGCCGGGGCTCCGATGATGACTTCCTGCTGCAGCGTTTGCAAACGCTGCGGCGGAAGAGTTGCTGAAAGTGTGTTGCCAGCCTTTTGCGGCGCACCTTCGGCAACTTGTGGAAGGAGCGCTATTTTAGCGGCGATGCTGCGCAGTGGCGGCGATGCTGCGCTGTGGGGCCGAGGTGTGGGGATACCTCGGCCCTGCGGCGCAGCTTCCCGGGACGGCCCATGGCCGCCGGTCTGCTTAGCCCCATAGTTGGAAGAGACCACATCCAATCCAACCCCCTGCCATGCAGGAACTAAAAATCAAAGCATACCCAACAGATGGCCATCCAGCCTCTGTTTAAAAAGCTCCAAAGAAGGAGATTACTTTCTTCACTATCTAGCTCTCACACTTAAGTACATGGTGATGGGGAATACAATGAATTGGACGATTCTAACTTTAGTGTTCAGTTGTATGTTTTTGCTCTTTAGGATCTTGTCTAGTTCTTTCATAGCTGCCCTTCCTATTTCTTGGCTGCAGTCACCATTCTCATCAATGTTTGATCCTTTCTTCAGCAATCCTTTATTTCTATTTCCTCATTATCTAGGTTCAATTTATGTATTTCTTCTGTGGTCATTATTCTTGTTTACTTTATGTTCAGCATTAAACCTGCTTTGTACTTTCTTCCTTTACCTTAGTAACTACTCCAAGTCTGTGATGTTTTCTGCTAGTAATATTGTGTTATCTGCATATTTAAGATTGTTGATATTCCTCCCTCCTTTCTTCACTGCCTCTTCTTTTGAATCTAAACTTGCTTTTTTATGGTACTTTCTGAATACAAGATGAACAAGTGGGGAGATAAAATGACGTTTGTCTTACCCCCTTTCCAATTGGAAACTATTCTGTTTCTCAAAATTTTGTTCTAACAGTAGCATCATGTTCTAAGTAAAGATTTCTCATAAGGATTATCAGCTGTAGTGGCACTCCCATGATTTTAAGAGTCATCCAAAGCTTTTTATCCAAAGCGCCGTCTTCAGGGCAAGGAAGGGGAGGGGCAGCCACACGCTGGGCACCCCACCCCTTCCCGAGGACGTTGTCGGAGCAGCCGGCCCTCCGCACGGCCAGCGCTTCGACGATGCCTTTCCGCTGCAGCGTCCGCACACGCTGCAGCAGAAGAG
>JAIPUX010001232.1:151629283-151642227 GCA_020142125.1 Phrynosoma platyrhinos | reverse complement strand
CTTAAAGTGGACTCAATTTGCACTATTTCTGGCAGTCTGCAAAGCCCAGTCTTATAAATTTTCCCTATTATTCCCTTTCCACCTTCTAATTTTAAAGAATTATTGCTTCTAACAATTCATTCTGACCTAAAATATTCAATATTATTTCATCTAATAATTTAATTATCCTTTTTACGTGCACCCAATACTGATTTCTAATCAATATAATTAATTCTTCTTCCTCTGTTCATTTCTCTGTTGTATTATATAAATCTCCAGTTATTTTAAATCCTATAGCCTTTAATTTTTCAATATTTTCCCAAATTCTTTATTGTTGTTGTTGCTATTAAAATAATCCATTGGTAACCATTTCCATTTTTTAAACATCCATTGTCTTATGCCACTTCTCTGATGTTTTATAATTTACATCATAGGACCAATTATTTTCTCTTTTTCTGTGTTAAACATTCTTTTCACATAGAAAATCATTGCCCTGAAGCGCCATGCTGGCACTATGTCAACAATTCAGAATGATCAAAAGGTAAATAGTGTATAAATATGACTGTAATAGAGATACGAAATTAAAATTAAATCAATTGAGTTTTATACTGGCCATTTAGCATGCTATTTCATAGGTGTAATATAGCTACTTATCGACTGAATCAAACTATCATCCCAGTTAAATTGTCATGTTTATGGTGTATTGTGAATTATTTAATGTTAAACAGCAATTGCGTTTCTAGGTCATCAGAGAATAGTTACAATACAATTAGATCAGCAAAGAATCATGAAGAGTATTTTTGAAGCAGGTATGTGGCTTTATATATCCCTAAGGATACATAAAATCATGGAGGAAATATTTTAGGCATTTTAAGAATAAAAAAGCAATCAATCTTAGATTACTGAATGCATTTAGGATCTGGTTCCAATAAACCCCAAAATAATTCTTATTTAAGTACCAGTGTTAGGTGCTTAAAGTACAGTACCAGATTATGAATTCATTTATTATATGAATTTTTCATTGATAGGTAATAAAATTGGTACTGTCATGTTACTATGTTAGAAAGAATTATATTAATTTCTTTTTAGCATGAAAAACTCTTCCTAAAAAGTACCCTTCATCTAATTACTGTTGAAAATGCAGTCCAAGTACTATCATGAGGCCATTGCCCTGCACTCAGTACAAACATTACTGGGAGTTATCAGGATTTACAGTTTCCTATGTAGCATGTGGGGCTCATATTCATGCAGTATATTTGTGGATTCCATTTTATGAAAATAAGAAGCAAGACTAAAACCTGTTTGATCTTGTCAAAAGTTCCCACATAGGTTATAAATCTGCTAAGTGCAACCATTTCTTCTTCACCTTACTGTTCCTAATCCACCCTAGTTTCCTAAACAGGCATATTTAAACTACATTAAGAAGATAATTGCTATTACTTTCTAATTCCAAAAGTTGCTATTGTTTTTCAATAAGTAAAGATATTTTATCTCTAAACAACTACAGAAGAATTTTAAAATAGTGAATAAACCATCTTCTATACTTAACAGATTTCAGAGAGGTTTTGGAATTGTTGCATTTTAAAGCAGTGCTTCATGTTACTTCTTCTGTCATGTCAAAGAAGAAATTGTTGACCTACTTTTCCAAGCTGATAAATAATGAAAGTTTAAGATATATAATTAAGCTCCAGCACAATCACACTGAGGGGTTCTACCTGCTTGCCTAGGCAATATGCAGACACTAGATCAGAGGTAGGTAGCCGGGTTGCTGTCCCTCAGACAATTGGAGGGCCGAAGCATATATATATATATATATATATATACACAAAAAAAAATTTTAAAAATATGCATGCACACTCTCTCAGCCCCAGAAAAGCCATGGCAAAACCTCTGTGGAGATTTTGCCAGGAAAACCCCAAGAACAAGTAATAACAACAATAATCAATATCATCATGGCGGGTGGCGGTGGTGGCGGTGTCAGGACCGGCCTGGGGCCAATCCAAAGGCCTCGGGGGGGCGCATGCGGCCCCCAGACCTTAGGTTGCCTACCCCTGCACTAGATTGTCCTATGACTGATTATATTTATTTACAGTTATGTATAATCTTATATAAAAACATATTACCATAATCAGAGGCAAAATTTGCTTTTAAAACTGCAAATGACACATTTTAAAACTTTTTTTTTCTATTTTAAAAATAACATAAAATTGAAAGTTCATGTTTTAATTTTTAGAGAGTAAGGGGGATGCAGACTGGCACTTTAGGTCAGTTTGGGGGTGGAGCTGGGGCGGGGCAACCACACGCTGGCTGCCCCGACTCCACCCCAACTCCGTTTTGACACCATGTGCCCGTCCACATGGCATGTAGCGGCAGGGCATACACGCTGCATCAAAGGGGTTCAAAAGAGCTCCCGTGGAGGCTGAAAGGGCAGCTTTTTGCCACCCCTAAAAGGAGCAGCAAAATGGAGGATCAGGGCCACGGTGCACAGTTGCTGCAGCCCAGAGATTCCCCTTACGGGCTGTGTGAATCAGCCCTAAGTAAGTACAGTGGAATCCCTCAGTACAGATTCCACTGTTGAATATAATTTCTAAAATCCAGAATCAGTAAATAGGAGCTTGATTATTAGTGTATTTGTGGTGTTCAAGAGACAGTGTGGTTAAAGTGTTGGACTAGGAGTCTGGAAGATCAGAGTTCAAATCCGTTTAGCCACAGAGATCCACTGGTTAATTTGGGCAAGTTAGGGCCTAAGCAGACGGCTTAATAGTCCTTGGCACAGGGAAGGGGAGGGGCAGCCGCACGCTCGGCGCCCCCTGCCCCTCCCGAAGTTGTCCTCGGAGCAGTCGGCCCTCCACACGACTGGCGTTCCGAGGAGGACCTCCCGCCGCAGCATCCGGACATGCTGCGGTGGAAAAGTCGCTGAAAGTGCGTTGCAACCTTTTGCGGCGCACTTTCCGCAACATATGAAAAGAGCGCTATTTTAGCGCTCCTTTCCAGGGGCGCCGACGGTGCGCCGCTGGATCGAGGCATGGGGATGCCTCGGTCCCGCGGCACACCTTCCCAGGGCGGCCCATGGCCGCCCGTCTGCTTAGGGGGTTACACTCTCTGTAAAGAGAAGCAAATGGGAAACTTCTGAATAAATCTGGCCAAGAAAACCCTATAATAAGGTGATCAGGTGTAGGACGATCATTCTGTGCATTCTGTTACATAATTTTAAAACCATGAACCGTAATTTTACAGCTGTTGTGATGAATAAGAAATTGTTTTATAGTAAGACATTATGCTACTGATTCAGATAAAGAGTTACAGAACATCAAGGATGAAAATAAACAGGTAAAATTATAGTGGTTAACAGTGACAAGGCTTCACCAGAAGGAGGAATGCAATTACAAAGTGGTAAGAAATCAGGCCTAGAATATATATTTTATAATCAGGGATAGGATTCATACAAACATATATGCACAACATGAATGCTCCCAACTACCATACTACTGGTACTACTGAAACCTGAGAAGAGTAGAATGCTTAGAAAATATGAAAATGCCAGTATAAACCAGGTTTATACTAGTTAAATCCATTCTTTCTTCTAAGCAACCTACCTAAATTGATCTTGACAGTAAGAATTCTCAGGGAAGGAGGTTCCATTGCAGCAATGAATCCGGCTGCCAGAAAAACCTGAGTCAAGGGAGAGTGGTTCTGAAAGATGTCAAAGGTTGCCTTCTGTTTCTTCTTTCTTCCTGGGAATACTACAAGTTCAGCTCCCCTGCAAAGGGGAGAGTTCTACCTGCACAATATTCAATATGTCTTTAGTGCTGCTAAGGACTGTGTTTAATTTCTCTCCCTCTCCATATATGAAGCCATTCCACATCTTCCCCTGGAACTCAGTAGTAAGTGCTGCTAAAGAACTTTTGAAATCATAGCCTTCATCTCAAGATTGCCCTAAATATGTGCCAGTCAATAAGCAGCTTCAACTTCATTCCATCTGCAAGTTGAACTTCTTTCAAAAGAGCAGAAAGGTTTGCTCTGTAAACTGACTGACTGCATCAGAGAAGGTGGAAGACAATCCCCACTCTCCCTTTTACAGGCTATGTCTGCTTCTTAACCTCTACATCACTACTACTTCCAGCTTCTTTAATTCCTAAGTCCTACCTACAACTGGATTCCCTAACTCACTCTCACTTGCTACTTGCTATTCCAGAAAGGAAAAAATGCATAAAATTAACTCTCTGTTCTTGGAGGAATGATTAAGAAAACACACACACACACACACACACCACCACAACCATCAACAAACTGGGCTGTAGAGGATTGCTGCTACAGTAAAGAAAGAAACATATGAAGGGGATGTCTTCCTAGATAGTTCATGTATTTGGATTTATCACAGAAGTGGGGAAATATTAAACAATCAGAAAGAGACATACAGGGGACACAAGTGTATGGGAAAGAATGCAGTATTAGTTCTTAATTTTATGGAAAGGACAGGTTGTCACTGCCTAGGCAGAAAAGGGAAAGGTCTCTGCAAATATACAGAGGGAACTGTTGGCAAGAAATATTTTTGTGCTCCTAAAGCTGGGTGTCATTTGTAGGTCCTGCTCCTAGGAAATGTACTTGTATGAGGAATCATTCTGCTGAGAATTTTCCTCATACACACTCTATTCAAACTGTAATTTTTTTGAATATAGTTCTTTTAGGGAAACTATTCCAGTTAAACTAGTAGGGGATTATATAATAAACCTTGTAGTATAGCTATGCAGACTCAGGAACTGTGTTTAAAGAAGCAATTTTAAAAACAGATATTTGAAAGGTCCCCACCCGCAATTATGGAACTGCTTCACAGCACAAACCAAGACAAACCACTTCTTTTCAATAAACATTTTCTGAATACTGGCTGCTTCTTCCTACAGTCCGTACTCAATAGACATGGCTCTTTTTTTCTGTAACATAGAACTCGAGCAGAAATTGGGCTATAGCTTAATGTAAGGATGGCCAGACTTATCAGCTTCTCAAGGTTTTCCAAATGTCATGTCTACTGAGCCAAACTAATACACATCCAGCTATTCTTTAAATAAATAAATAAATAAAAATACTTCTATTAAACTGTGTCATAGCTATGGCACTTATGCTCTCTGTCAATTACAGTACAACCCCTGTATCTGCAGGACTGGCATCCACAATTTCATATAATGTCCCTCCCCCAAAAGGTTTTCTCTAAACATTTTCTAGGTCATTCAGTGCAGTTCTATGGTATGCTTAAAGCATAAGTTGCCCACAAAGTTGCACTGGAGGACCTAGAAATGCCTAGAGAGGTGTTCTTTCTAGGTATCTCTAGACCATCAAATGCAACTTTGTGGTTAACTCCCGCTGAAAGAATGCCGTAGAATTGAGTTCCACCAGACGTCATTCATATCAATAGGGTTTGCTATTATCTGTGGTTTCATATTTCCACTGTAAGTCTGGGAACATCTCCCTCATGGATACTGTATAATAATTACTGGACTGTAGTAGCTGGTAACAATACTATCAATAACCATTCTTTTCTAGTCCTTGCAATTTTTGCTTCCATCTCCTTTTCTTTTTCCATTGGAAAGAATATAAATGGACTAGAACTAAACTCAAATAAAACATCATCCAAATAAGTGAGGGAGATTAAATGTAAATCTCAGCTATGCATATCATACACACAGAAATAAAGAAAATAAAACAAACTTTGTTTTATATACAGAGAAATATTCCTACCTTTTTCTCCAGTTGAGGTAATAGTAACTAGGAAAAACAAAAAGAAAAACTAAAGTGAATACACCTGTAATCTTTTATAAATCCAGCAGCATTAATAAAATATGAACAAAGCTGATCTAAACTTATAAAAGTAACCCAAGAGAAAATGCATTTTTTGCATTCTCCAAAAACTAAGCATGTAAGAGAATATCAATATGTATGTTCAATGCATAAGCATAATCCCCTTCACACAAATTGGTTTATTTATTTAGATAAATAATTACATAAACTGTGCTCATTTTAGTTCTTGGGAAAAGGAGCACCATTGCCTGTGTGTAATACTGACAAACTATGGGAAATATAGAACATGTTCTTTCTTCAAGAAGCTTCCTTCAAGAAGCTTGGGAAATTGGAAAGACCAAAGTTTAATGACTGTACATTCTCCCTTGTGTCCAAATTTAGTAAGAAGAAAAGATGTAGCAGTATATCAAGTTTTAAAAGTTGCATTTTTCTGTGATTCCCCTGGAAGATTTTAAACCAATAATAAATTACTTGACATCTGCCAGTAAGCTGAGCAGGAGCAAATGGGAACAGTGAAATAGAGCATGTGGTTTGTTTATACTTCCCAAGAGTGCAGAAGTGAAATGTACCAGCAATAATCAGTGTTCATGAAAGATGCAGTGAACTGAATTCAGTGACCAAGCTCTGTCTTGATGAGAAAGACACTAATAACTATGCCACTAGGTATGAAACAAGAAATAATACAATAATCCTATCATCTGGTGTTCCATCATTAGTATAAAAAGGGCTAGATTCTAGCTGCAAGAACATAAGCTCTCCTCCTAATGTTTTTTTTTCAAATTCTAGTAGCTAGAACCTTGTGGAAATGAACTTCAGAAGTACATAAAGGTCCAAAACACACTGCAGACATAATCCAGGTTGAGACTCCTTTAGCTGCCCTGGCTCAGTGCTAGGGAATCCTTGTAGTTGTGGTTTATTGTAGTACCAAAGCAGAGAAGACTAAATGGCTCACAAAACTATAGTTCCCAGAATTCCTTAGCACTGAACCAGGGAAATTAAAGTGGTCTCAGATTGGATTATTTCTGCAATGTGTTTTGGACCAAGAATAACAGATAAAAATGATGTCCTTAATATTTTAGCAGTGAAACCACTATTAGTAGGTCTGAAAAACCCAGGGCCTGTACAGACTGGCCACAAGACTGGGGTGGAGTTGGGGCGGGGTGACCACACGGCGGCCATCCCACTGCATGGCACATGGCATCAGAGCGCTCCTTTGGCGCAGCGTGTAGACACGCTGTGCCAAAGGGGTGCAGAAGAGCCACAGTGGCGGCAGTAAGGGCAGCTTTTTGCCGCTCCAAAAAGGAGTGGCATTTGCCAGCTCTTTTTGGAGTGGCAAAAAGCTAGATCGGGGCCACGGCATGTGGTTGCCGCAGCCCCAATGCGGCACTCCCAGGGGTGACACGGAGCCGCCCCTTGGGGCTGTCTGTACGCCCCAATCTACAACTGCACTGTTTGCGTTGAGCACAAGTTTCTATGCAACTATACACAAGTAACTCCCACTGGAAAAAGAATATAAGGAACACAACCCCTTAAACAACAGTTGCATAAACTGCTAAATTTGATAAAGATACTAATTCCAACTTTATCACTGGATCCACAAGTTGTAAATCTAAAAGTTTAATGGAAGGGATGAACCAAACCTTAAAGTTAGTATGCTTTGAGACATAGTAACAGTAAGACTAATTACAGATTCCAGAAAAACAAATTAAATAAAACACAATCTGACACAGTGTTACATGTTGGCATATTTAAGAAAGTATCCATCTTGCCTCTTAGCAAAAGCAAAGACAGCTTGTTTTATTCTATCTCTACCATGTTCACTATACAGGCTTCTTTTTAGGCACTGTTTCTTCAACACAACAAATGCATACCTCTTTATTTATAAAAGTGTGTGTGTGTGTGTGTGTGTGTGACAGAGAGAGAGAGAGAGAGAGAGAGAGAGAGAGAGAGAGAGAGAGAGAGAGAGAGAGAGAGAGAGAGAGAGTGAACTCTTTTAGTTAGTATCAGAGGTTCTTGGGCTGCATCTACACTGCAGAAATAATGCAGTCTGACACCGCTTTAACTGCCATGGCTCCATCCTACACAATCCTGGGGTTTGTAGTTTTGTGAGGCACCAAAGCTCTCTGAGAGAGAAGGCTAAATATCTCACAAAACTACATATCCCAGAATTTCATAGCATTGAGCCATGCCAGTTAAGATGGCTGCAGCCTTAGTCTTTGATCACAGAATGACAATCAACCAAATATTGGTTCAGTCAATAATGGCAAATAAAAGCAGCATGGAAGAGCATTCTTTCTCTGAATTGCAAGAACTGGTACAATGAAAATATGAACCAATGTTTTGCTTCACATCCAACTAGGTCACTGTGTTCAGGACCAGAAAGGAGTTTCTCAAGATGTTTCCTGTCTGTCTGTATGTATGTATATATGCATGCATTGTGTGTTTAACATCACACTGGATTTCAAAGAAGACAGAAGCTTCTGTCTGCTTCCAAATTCCATAAGATAAATTGCTCTGTTCTTCTATGTTCCCTATGCATGTCAGCTCATGCCATACACAACTTTGGAGCAAGCAAAACATACTTCCTCATATGTCTCTACTGTTTTAGGTGAGGAAGGCGAGTGCTGTGTGGTCAGTGGATCTGTGGAGACTTAATACAGTATTTTCTGGCGTACTTTTTAACCTAGGAAAGTCTTCTCCAAAGTCGGGGTCATCTTATACGCCGGGTGGAGGAGGAGGAGGAGGAAGAAGGGGTGGCGGGACACGAGGCGGGAGGAAGAAGAGAGGAAGTCAGGTTAGAGGAGGAGGAGGGGGGAGGAAGGGGTGGCGTGGTGTGGCGTGAGGCAGGAGGAGGAAGCAGCAGCGGATAAGAGGTGAACCCCTATCCTGGGGTTTTCTTGGCAAGACTGGTTCAGAGGAGGTTTGCCATTGCCTTCCTCTGAGGCTGAGAGTGTGTGACTTGTCCAAGTTCATCCAGTGGGTTTCATGGCAGAGTGGAGAATCAAACCCAGATCTCCAGAGTGGTAGTCCAGCACTCAAACCACTACACCATGCTGGCTCCTAATCCCATATACTACCTATGAAACAACTGCAGACTTTTTTGTTGTTCTTGTGTGTCTTCAAGTCCTTTCCGACTTATGGCAACCCTAAGGCAATCTTACCATGGGGTTTTCTTGGCATGTTTCTCCAAATGGGGGTTGCCATTACCATCCTTTGAGGCTGATAGTGTGTGAGATGCCCAGGGTCACTTACTTGGCCGCAAATTGTATATACTCCAGAATGCATCACCTAGTATATTGGCAGTCCTTCCCCCCAACACTTTCTCATTTTCCCCCGTTGGAAGACGGGTCGTCTTATATGGCGAGTATATCCCAAACACTATATTTTAATTGGAAAAGGTTGGGGGTCGTCTTATACGCCTAGTCGTCTTATACGCCTGAAAATATGAGGTAGTTCTAATCAAGAATTACAGTTCTCTCTTCTGCAGGCTTTATTGTATGCTGCATCTTTTTACTGCTATTCCTGTGATCGTGACATATTGTTTCTGGTACCCATATCAGTATTACACATTTATTTATATCCCAGTCTGGGACTCATGGCGATTACTGTTTAACATAGTTAAAACAAACAAACCCTGCCTTTTCAAAAGTTTAAAATGTAATTAAATTATCAATAAAATGAAAACCAATTAAACAGAATCATAGAATTGAATGGGACCACCCAGTCCAACCCCCTGCCATGCAGAAATACACATCTAAAGCATTCCTCAAAGAAGCCCAGCGAACCTCTGTTTAAAGATCTCCAAAGAAGAGTCCACCACCCTCCAAGGCATTCTGTTCCACTATCCAACAGCTCATAGAGTAAAAAAAGTTCTTCCCGGTATTTAGGAGAAATCTCTTCTCTTGTAATTTGAGTCCACTGGTCCATGCTCTAGTCTTAGGAACAGCAGAAAACAAGCTTGCTTCATTGTCTACATGACATTCTATCTGATATTTATAGCTATCATGTCACTTCTCAAGTTTCACTTCTCCAAGCTAAACACATTCAGCTCCCTCAGTTGTTCCTCAAAAGGCTTCATTTCCAAACCTTTGGTTACCTTCCCTGGACATGTTCCAGCTTGTCAATATCCTTCTTGAACTGTTGTGCCCAGAATTTAACACAATATTCCAGATGTGGGCTGACCAAAGCAGAATAGAGGAGGGCTACTTCTTTCCTTGATCTGGACACTATACTCCTGTTAATGCAGTTAAAGTGGTCTCAAACTAGATTATTTCTGGCAATCTATACAGACTCTAAATTTCAGTTTGTTTACCCTCATCCAGTCCATTACACATGACAGGCTCTGGTTTGGAGCCAAGACAGTTTCCTTGGATTGAAGCAGAAAGGAGTAACAGAGCTAGGCACCATCAGCATACTAATGGCACTGAACCAGCAAACATTAGACTATCTCTCCCAGAAGTTTATGGATGTGTTAAACAGCATAAAGGACAAAACAGAGCTCTAGGAGACTGCATGCACCAACAGGATTTAGGACCTAAGCAGACGGGCGGCCGTGGGCCGCCCTGGGAAGGTGCGCTGCGGGACCGAGGCATCCCCATGCCTCGATCCTGCGGCGCACCGCCGTCGAAAGTGCGCCGCAAAAGGTTGCGGTGCACTTTCAGCGACTTTTCCTCCGCAGCGTGTCCAGACGCTGCGGCGGGAGGTCCTCCTCAGAGCACAGGCCGTGCGGAGGGCCAGCGGTTCCGAGGACGACCTCGGGAGGGGGAGGGGGCGCCGAGCGTGCGGCTGCCCCTCCCCTTCCCTGTGCCGATGACGGCCCAATAAGCCGTCTGCTTAGGCCCTACGTCTGAAATTCAAAGGAGCTATCCATGGTGTCAAATGCAATCATCAAGACAGACTTAGCACTTGGATAATTCCCTTAAATTTCAGACTAAAACATGGAGTAGATTCACCACCTGAGGGACAAAAATCACTACTTTGGTATTCTAATGGGTTACACATTTGTCTCTGTTGAATTTCAGTTCTGCTCTGTCAGCCCTGACTATAGCATGTGTTGCAGTTAAAAGGTTGTGCAACCAGCAATGAAGTGAACAAAGTAGCTACAAAATGGATTTCTGTTACTATTGTTGGCATTGTCTTGGATTAATCTAGCATGACAGGATTACACCCCTGCAGTAGCAGATTCAGCAAGCTAATAATAACTTCAACCTGATATAGAAGCATTTACAAAAATAATGACCACTGGCATCACTGCGGAGGTAATTTAGTGCAATTAAGTAAATGCTAAAGACTTAACAGTGATATTTTACCATTTTGTGTGCCCTCCCTGAAAGTTTTTTATACAAGGAGGTCACTTAAATGCCCAATTTGTTAAGCCTACATAAATTCATAATCTAGTAACACCTGAGGACAGACTACAAGGAATAGCTAAAACAGCTTCACATCAAAGTGAATGTGAATAAGGTTAACACAAGCCAGCACAGTGTAATGGTTTGATGTGTTGGGAATAGGACTCTGTAGATCAAGATTCGATTTCTTGCTCAGCATTGGGAACCCACTGGGGGACCTTGGGTGAGTCACACTCTCTCTCAGCTCCTGAAAATCCCGTGATAAAATCCTGCCTTAGGGTCACCATAAATTGAAAATGACTTGAAGGCATACAACAACAAATTTTAACATGGTGAACATACCCAACTGCCTAACATGACTCAAAGCATGCATGTATATTTAAAAGCTTTTCTTTTTTTAAAAAAAGAATAAACTCAGCTCTACTATTAAGAGCTTATTTCAATAAAATGTAATCTTATATTTACCAAGAATATCCCAACATTATCTTCTAGACTGTGCTAAATTAGTCCACTGACTCTTAGAAATAATTTATACCATCCAATCTGAAATGACGCAAAAAATAACAACATAAGGTAGCTAAAACATTTTAAAAAATAATGAGCTTCTTAAAATAAAACAATCACAACTGAATTGGAATGCCTGAAATGCCACTTCCAAAGCTATAGTTACTTAGATGAGTTAGGCATCTTGTATAAAAAGATTATGTAATGTTTCAATTGATGTTACTGTAGAAAAAAGGATTTCAAATTTTGATCAAAGGCTCTCAAAGAAAAATTAGAACAATTCAGATTCACAGATGTACGGTGGGTAAGATAAAAGGAGTATTTTATAGACTATGTTTATAAATAAAGGGATGGGATAATGTATCAAATTGTTAATATTTAGTTCCAAGTTGCACAGAGTGCAATTTTAATTCATCATAGAATTGAGTAAATAATGTCGAATAGCTCAACCCTCATGACTTCTCAAGCTACATTTAGACAACACTATTTCTACACAATCTGCACTTCATGGTTGAGTAAATATTTTTAGATAAAGGGGAAATAGAAAGCAGTGGGCAGGCAGCCCTTCCTCACTTCCTTCTCCAATCTCTTTGTCTTTCTCTTACACAAATATGTAAATGTACACACACCCTGAAAGAGGCCAGACACACCCATGAGCAAACAAACACACATATATGCATCTCCCTCTGTCCCCAGTGAACACTTGCAAACATGCCCTGATTTCAGTGCACAGAGATGGGGATGTTTTGCCACCTCTTCCTGCATACAAAGATCCAAAGTGTACCTCCCTATCCCATGCCAATTATTGCTGGCAAGAGCTGAGGCACTCCCAGCACCAATTACCTGTGGGGTTCAGGGAAGGCACTCCATGGACGGTGGTGATTTGAACTTCCTTTGGATCATTAAAGCCCCACTTGTCATCCTGATTTGGCCAAAATCATTAAAAAATATTTTCACTATACATATCTTAACATAAAAAAATATAACATTCACAACAGATATTTTACAAATGATAGGGTTATATCTTTCTTCAATCCTCCTGATCGAATGATACTCAGTCTATATAATTTGTTTTTCTTTACTTAATGAATGGATAAACCTTTCTTCAACCATACATACACTTGTACATTCATTCTACCATTCACATTCTCACATACCACTGACTCCCTAATTCTACTTCAATGAGTTAGTTATGTTTCTATTTTCTTTTTGTATTGTCTTTATAATAATATTTTGTTTCTAGTCTTTAACCTTAGACTTAAAGAAAAGAGATCTCTGGTCCTTCCATTTATCCTATTCTTCCCCGTTTCATAGTTAACT
>JAIPUX010001232.1:151572162-151598518 GCA_020142125.1 Phrynosoma platyrhinos | reverse complement strand
TGGTCTCTTTCAACTCTATGATTCTATGATTCTATGATTCTAAGCCAGACAATTGAAAGGTTTTGCTTTAAGAGTCATCTCTTCAGTTTTAGGAAGGAGCTCTTTCCATTAAACAGAAACAGCTTTGTGTTCCCCTGTGGTGTTTTCCCACATCTTATCATGTTACTAATCTTAGTTTTTGGCCTATTGGCAGCTCCACCATAGCATTCACACTCTTGGTTTCTGCTTGTGGCACAGCAAACTGATGCAACATTAGTCCTCCTTCAGATAGGTCAAACCAAAATGAATGAGAATGTTAGACATTTTTGATTTAAATCCTTTTTGATAGAACACTGGTTTAGCTCTGAATGACGCACACTAATCTGATTGTGGAGCCTCATATTTTTAAACATCCTTACATAAACATAACAATATGGATGGATGTACAATTAAGATTAACTAAGGGGTGAAGCAGACTGCCCCAAAGGAGTGGCTTCCTGCCATCCCTTTGAGCACTGGATTGGGGCTGCGTCAACTGCACACTGCAGCCCCAATTTGCCGTTTTTCTGCTCTAAAAGGAAGCGGCAAAATGCAGTTCCTTTTTGGGGCAGAAAAAAGGCACTCTTTTTGCCACAGTGGTGGCTTTTCCGTGTTTCTGCAGCACAATATGTGTAAATGCCACGCCGCAGAAACTCTGCAAGGCTGCCCGCTATCTGGTTGGCCGTGAGGCATGTGACATGCAGACACCACACCCCCAAGCCACTGGGACGCCAACATATTTTGCTGGTGTGTTTAGCCCCTAACTTACATCTACAGAAAACAAAATAGTATAAAAATACCTATTTTCACAAATAATTAGGATTATATGGTGTGTAAAGGAGCCCTGGTGGCACAGAGGTTAAGTTCAATCCTAGAGGAGGACTCCAAGGTCTACTCAACCTTCCAATCTTTTGTAGGTCAGTAAAATGAGTACCCAGCTTGTTGGGGGCAATAGGCTTACATATTGTAAACCGCTTATGGAGTGCTAGTTCACTGACAAGTGGTGTAGAAAGGTACTTGCTACTGCTAATAGACATACAGTTAAACATTTCTCTTGAATATTTTAGGAGACAAGCTTCTGTTACCCTTAAGCCTCGATGCATCCTGTTTTTCAGAACTCCAAGGAACTCTGCATGGCTGAGGCAATGGTCTCCATCTAAATCAAAGATCTTGAAAATGGTGTCCAAAATATTTTCTGAGAGTTCCAGTCCTGTAACTACTTTCACAGCTCTCTTGAATTCAGCTAGCAAAAGAACAATGTATTAAATACTAAGAATAAAAAATAAAATAAAACAACAACTGAGACTATGGCTCAATTTATGGTACTAAATTGTGGAAAAGTGCTCTATGAATAAGAAATAAATTACTCCTCCTGACCATACACACAATATGAGTTGTGATAGCTAATAAATTATCAAAATATAAATCCATGAGGGCTACTGAAGTTGCTTTATTGCAGACCATGAGCATTATATGAGGCCTTTGAAAAAGTATGACTGCATTTTATAGAAGAAAAAAAATGATTATTTGGTCAGAACAGTCGTCTTTTCAAGTGAAATTGCATTTAGATTATAACGACTTGTCCAACAAGTCTTAAAAATTATCTCTGTATTTTCAATATGTACAATATGTCTTCTTTATGACTTATTTTGAAGGATCTGGCTGATCTTTCTTGAGTGTGTGTAATATGTAAAAGGATTTAAGAAATCTGCTTTTTTCTTACTTCCACCCTCATTTAACATTTGTTTTGCAGCCCCGAGTTAATTTCCAGCATAAATTTTGCAATACTAAGTTATCACTCTTATACAATCCACACACATTTTGTGAAAATACTGTAGTACTGTAGAATAGAGGAAAAGGAAGGAAAGGAGGACACATTCAGCATATAATATTAACGTAGTAAGACAAATCAAATTCAGATGGGGTTTATGGTCAGGAACCATCTGGGTAATTCAGTAGTCAACACCAATGTGACTAATCCCTTCTTTTTCTCCCCTCCTGCAGCAAATAGCCCACATAAGCCTATTCCAGAGCAAGCTTCAGAGTGCATGGGGCATTGCTGGAGGGAGGGGAAATGCCAGTTCTGTTTGAAGCAGGGGGATCCTATGGAAGTATACCATTGGATCTTGGTCTACATCAGGGGTAGGCAACCTTTCCCCTTTAAGGGCCGAGGGACTTCAGCTCCCAGAATCCCAGGAGCTATTGGCCAACATAGGACTATTGGCCAACATGGCTGAGGCTTCTGGGAGCTGAAGTCCTTCGGCCCTTAAAGGGGAAAGGTTGCCTACCCCTGGTCTACATGTACATAATCAGAAGGACAGGTATGGCAGAAGCAATGAGAATAGTGGACCAACATGGTATTGACAGAAGAAAACAGACAGTATTATTCTTTAGTAGTCTTTCCGTTCTAATGCCTTTATTCTGTTGGTGCTCTTGGACATCTCAGCGGCATTCGATACCATAGACCATGGTATCCTTCTGAAATGCCTGAGGGAGTTAGGTATTGGGGGCATTGCTCTTCAATGGTTCCGGTCCTACCTCTCGGGCAGATTCCACATGGTGATCCTGGGGGATAAGCGGCTCTTCGAAAAGAGAGCTGACATATGGCATCCCTCAGGGCGCCATTTTATCCCCCATGCTGTTTAACATTTACATGAAGCCGCTGGGAGAGATCATCCGGAGACATGGGGCGTGATGTTATCAGTATGCTGATGACACCCAACTTTACTTCTCTATGTCTCCATCTGCTGCAGTGACTAAGGATGGTATTACTCCTCTTGATGCCTGTCTTGAATCAGTAATGGGCTGGATAAGGGAAAACAAACTCAAGCTGTATCCAGAGAAAACAGAGGTACTCGTGATAAGTACCCCAAGTCCGGGAAAGGAGCTTTGCCATCCAATCCTGGACGGAGTTACACTTCACCTAAAGGACAAAGTACGCAGTTTGGGAGTACTCCTGGATTCATCTCTACAGTTGTCATCTCAAGTGGATGTGATGGCCAGGAGTGCTTCATATCAACTTTGGTTGATCCGTCAACTGCGTCCCTACTTGGACCAAAAGGACCTTGAAGCAGTAGTACTTGCCCTGGTAATCTCTTGTTTGGATTTCTGTAATGCGCTCTACATGGGGCTACCTCTGTACCACGTTCGGAAGCTCCAATTGGTTCAAAATGCGGCAGCCAGATTAGTCACCAGAACATCTAGGTCAGACCATGTAACACCTGTATTAAAATCTCTTCACTGGCTGCCGATTAGCTTCCGGGCACAGTACAAAGTGTTGGTTATTACCTTTAAAGCCCGACATGGCTTGGGCCAGAGTTTCTTGAAGGAATGCCTCTCCCCACATAATTCGCCCTGCACTCTCAGAACATCTGGGAAGAAGTTATTAGAACACCATAAAACTAGACTTACCACGACTTCCCAAAAATCGTTTACGGTCACAGCTCTCAAGTTGTGGAACAGCGTGCCAGAGGAGATCCATCTTATTACTACTCTAGAAGCCTTCAAGAAGGCACTTAAGACGGAGCTCTTCCGGTGGGCCTATCCATCTGATCTACCAGATTTTTAGACTATGACAATGATCGGCTATTTTATTTTATTTTATTTTAATTTTATTTTATCCTATTTTATTTTATTTTATTTTCATTTATTTTATTATGTTGTATTCTATTCTCTTAATCTATTATTATTGCTCTGATTTTTATTACTTTATTGTTTATATTTTGTACGTTGTATTCATTTTATTGTGTAATCCCGCCTTGATCCGTAGGGAGAGGAGGGAAATATAAATAAAACTTATTATTATTATTATTATTATTATTATTATTATTATTATTATTCTAATGGTTAACTGCAAGCAAACTCATTCCACATACATCTGAATAAGCAGAGGATATCTAAGGGCAATTTCATACACTGCAGGCATTGGCTGAAAACTGATGCATGTAAGCACTAGCTTTTCACCACTAACATGTAAAAAAGAAACTGGTCATCTGCAGACAAAGAAACCCCATAGTTCTTCAATGCTGGGTATGTACACAATTCAAAAAGCTGTCAACATACAGACACCTGCAAAGATTTTCAAATCGTCTTTTTGTCATTTTTGATGTAAAACTCAGTCTCAAGAAATGTATTTTTAAAAGGAGTTTAGGTGCAATTTGTACAATGATTTCTTAAGAGTAATTTTGTCATTCCTTAGTGCAGGGGTAGGCAACCTAAGGCCCAGGGACCGCATGCGCCCCCCCCCAGGCCTTTGGACCAGCCCCAGGCCGGTCCTGCCGCCCCGCGCCCCTCGCCGCCTGCCATGATGATATTGATTATTGTTGTTATTACTTGTTCTTGGGGTTTTCTTGGCAAAATCTCCACAGGGGTTTTGCCATGGCTTTTCTGAGGCTGAGAGAGTGTGCATGCATATTTTTAAAAATTTATTTATTTATTATTTATTTTTGGTGCTTCGGCCCCCCAATTGTCTGAGGGACAGCAACCTGGCCCCCGACTCAAAAAGGTTGCCTACCCCTGCCTTAGTGCATGGTGGAATCAATTTATCACTTCTCATCTTAAGACCTGAAGCAGGTAGCAGGTTGCTGTATGTCAGTTGCCAAAATTGGCGGCCAGGGTAGCTGGAAATCAGTTGTAGTACTTGCTTGCACATATAAGCTGGAACAAATACTGGAAACAAACAATTCTCTGCCACCTCTACTGCTTGCCAGGAGATGCCGATCTGCTAAGTTATGATTAACCAAAAAGGAACTAAGAGGCAGTGGTACAAAATCATTTTATACAATGGGTTTACAATGTACAGATTCCAATGTCATGTATACCATATTTTCTTCCTATGTAAATTTAGAATTATGAAGTTTATGCACTTACCTTGTTTAACAGGACGGCTGGCTACAGTAAACATTTTCAAGGCAATTGAAAAATCTTCTAAGCGGTTTGTAAACTGGCAGAAAGTTTTAAATTCCTCCATACTGATACTCTAGAAGAAAAAAAAATTAGTTTTGGTTTTAAAGCCATAACATTTTTGTTAAGGGATTTGATGGATTATTATGAAGGTGATAAACAAGTAACCAAAATGTTAAAGATTGCAAAATCTGAATTCACACTGGAAATAATGGTTTCATTATACTTTAGCACTAAGTAAAAATGTTCTTCAACTGCACTTCAGAAAAGTAATTTAATTTTATGTACTTTGTACAAACCTCTCCTCCTTGGATCTTGTCCTTCACATTTTGCCAGTAAACTTCATTGTTCTCCTCCTCAGTGAAATACAGCAGCCACTCTACGAAATCCTCCTTTCTCATACAGGGTAGACCTTTAGAAAACTGGATGAATTCCATTTCTTGCACCTCTGTTTGTAAATTCTGCATAAATCTAACAAATAAGAATGACAATAACTCAACATATCACTAAGAATACAAACTCTTTTAGTGGGAGGATTTATAGCCAGCTCACACTTAGCATAGATACACTGATATCACTATATATGTAGGCAGCATCATTCACTATTTTCACTTACAGAGTAAAACAAAAAATGCAGTATATAAATTGTTGGCTCCCAGGTATGCAGAAAAGACAAAAGCAAGTTCTGTAATCTAAGATACATGGCAGAGCAATGGGAATCATATAAGGGAAAGTAACAGATTTATTAATTACTGGTTTATGTAAGATTAGTCATACAGGTCAGCAGGAGAAAGAAGTTATTAATTTTTGGACTGCAATTCTATACATATTTACCTGGAAGCAAGTCCCATTGTGCATTAAGGGTGCTCCTGTTAATAATGCATTAATATTTGATATATGATAAAAGGTTTATCAAGTTGTTTTTATCAGTTCTGCCACTAGAGTGCTCTAAATCCATGTACATTTATAGATGTAGAAGGTATGGGCTGAAAATATATTGCTGCTGTAAATGACAAACTATTTCTGAGTATTCCTTGCCAAACAAAAGCCTATGAAATTCATGAGGTCGTGCCATAAGTTGACAGTGTGAACACACACACACATGCATGTATGTGAAAGTGTTACTTAAATGAAAATAAGAAACATGAAAGTTGTTATAAAACCTATGTGACCATCCGACTAGGCCACTATGCAGAGCCATAGAAAAAACCAAGCGGTCTTAAAATAAAGATTATTTGGCGAAAGCTGTAAACAAATAGATAAAGGCTGCATCTGCACAACATAAATAATCCAGTTTGACACCACTTTAACTGTCGTGGCTCAATGCTATGAAATTCTGGGAACTGTAGTTGTGGCACCAGAGTTCCCTGACAGAGAAGGCTAAATGTCTCACAAAACTATTTCCCAGAAAATTCTGTAGCATTGCAGTTATAGTAGTATCAAACTGAATTATTTCTGCAGTGCGGATGCAGCCTAGGAGATCATGGTTGATGGATTTTTTTTAAAAACAAGATATATTTATATTTGGGCTTTCCTCCAAATGAAGTAGGCATAATACATGGCTCCCCTTCTTTCCATCTTATCCTAATAACAATCCACTGAAGTAGGCTGAGAAAGAATCTGGTCCAAGCTCACCAAGTTGAATTTTAAGGTTCAATGGAGACTAGAACTGGATCTCCCAAGCCCCAGTACCACTTCTGCACCACTTTAGCTTTCAAACACAGCTAATTGTTACCTAAGAACCTCATTCTATTTTTTATTTTTTTTATTTTTATATCCAATAATACAAATTCTTAGGAATGCCATGGAATGAATACCTTGTGAAATCAAAATACTATATACATTGAGGACATTCATTTTATTTGTTCTTTAAGGCGTGGGGAGTGATAGGAGTTGAAGATGGATAAATCTGTCATGTATTTCATTCAGCCTTATCATTTTTCCAATTCCAGAAAATTGTTTTTAAAAGCTTGCTTAACCCATGGGTAGGCAAAGTGTGGTCCGTGGGCTGCATGTAGTCCTTGCAGCCCCAAAGTGTGGCCTGAAAACCCACACCCCCATTAAAAAAATGGTTAGGATTTACTGTGTATTTGTGATACCTTTCTCCTAAAAAAAGAGAGGTTTTATGGTGCACTTACTGTTTATTCTAATGTATTTTAATACCACAATTTCTGTGAGCTGCCCAGAGAACATAACATTTTAAGGTTGTCTCTGCACATTCAATAAAGAAAATTATAAATATTTTTTTAATCATTGTATTCTGGTAATGTGTCTTGTTAGATGGAATGATGGTTATCAAAATAAATTGGAAAACTTCAATTACTTTTCTAGCAGACTGCTGTTCTGAAAGCTATTTAAGAAATGAAGTGCAAGAACAAGCTATTATATAAAGTCAATTTTCAAATCTGTTTGAATAGTGTTAACAAGGAAGAATGTAAAATCTGCACATAAATGCAGCGTTTAAAAGTAAATTCAAATAATTCAGAAGAGAATATTAATAACAATAGCTATGCCTTCCAGAATCTGATGAAAGGTTAAACAGTTCTAAAAGTTGCAAATAGTAGTTCAACTGGCTACTTGATCTTGATCCAGCTTTTTCCATAATGAGAGGCAACCTCCCTCTATCCTGCTGTCTCCTATGCACTCTAAAAGTCTACTACTGAGAGCTGGAAAATCCTTGGAAGCAATGTTTTAGGATGCATGGTAGGGCTGTTGGGGTTGCTAATTCTGGCAGAAGCAGTGAGATCCAACTTAAGATCTTGGTTAATATATTTTATCTCCATAAATTCCTGGTCAATCGGGCATTATCCTGAATTCAAATATTTCTTAGACAATGGAAAGACAGCTGTTGGACCCTATAGAAAGAAGCAAGAATTGCCCCACAAGGTCTCAATTCGTTATGACTTTATCTCCTGTGTTGGAGCAAAGTGAGGAAGAGTTGCATAACCAGGCAATTCTTCCCAGTCTACAATGGTTTAATTGAACTCAAAGCCTGAAGAACCAAGCCTCTAGACTAGGGGTGGACAATCTGTGATCCTCCAGATATTGAATGGCATCTCCCACCAACCCTACCTTGTATGCCAAATGGAGCTGCAGTTCAACATCTGGAGGACTACAAGTTGTCCAGTTCTTCTCTAGACCAGGGCTAGTCAACAGTGGTCTTCCAGTTGTTTTCATCTATAACATCCACACTTGCTGGAGCTACAATCCAAAAACAGCTGAGGGGCATAACTGCCCACTTCCGGATGAAAACCTAAGATAGGAATGGGAGTTACCACCAAAAAATTTGGGAAGAGACAACCAAGAAACAAATGCTCACTTGGTTTCCACAGTATTGTCATTTCAAAAAACTAAAACTAGCAACCGGATTAAGTACTGGCAAGATTAAGGCTACATAAATACACAAAGTACTGGCAAGATCAAGGCTACACAAAGGACTCAAAAGGGTGCTGAGAGGACCGATCCCACAATAGCTACATTCTGAATTCATTCTGAGTATAGCTCCTGGTGCAATGTGTGCTATCCCTTGATAAATTTAAGTAAGATTTGCACATTTATTAAAATGTCTCAGGAGCGAATGATCTTCCATGGAACTACTTATTTCAGTTAGGAATTACCTTTTGCTGTTCAACAGCTGGCTCTTGCATCTTGATCTACTGGGGCAACTTTATATTAAATGCAGGGGAATCCTGGCAGAATTTTCCCAGACCCCCTCCCCATATCATTTCCTGTAATTTTATACTTCTTTCTGTTCCTGCTCCTCTCTGATGCTGCCATAGTTCCTTCTATCCTCAAGTGTCCTCTAATCTACTACTTGGGTTATTGCAGCAAGTTAGTGTGTTAGCTTTAAAGGAACTGTCCAAAGAGCTGGGCCTATTTAGATCAGGATGTAGTACCTTGGAAAGTTCCTGGATTAAAATCTGGAGTAGTTTTACTCTTCCACTGGCAAAGGAGTTACCAGCTGCCACTGCACAGCAGTATGGAGTGATGGGATGAACCCTCAAGCCTCTTTTACTTGTGAGCAGCAGCCAGAAACAGCAGAAAGAGTGACAAACATTCTGTGTATTACTTCCAAGCCAGCTGGGACACCACACCTCTTTTTTGATTGTTATGTCTGTTGTTGCTGGAGCAGAATGTGGAATTAAAAGAGTGCTTTAATGTTACTGTGTGGACCTCTCCCTTCCCCTCCAGAACTTAAATTCTTAGTTACTTGCCTAAATTTCTACATCTGTGCAATGGGGAAGGGTTGTTTTTTTTTGCTGCTACAGCAGACCAAACAGAACAAAACAAAGTTTTAAAGCAAGCAGTTTTCTGCTGAAGTTCTTTCTGAACCCCAGTCTGCACTCATGATCCTGAAGTTGTTGTTATTGTCATTAACTGCTGCCAAGTCAGTTCTTATGGTGACTCTATGAATAAGAGACCCCCAAATCACCCTGTTATCAACAGCCCTGATCAGGTCCCTGATGTCCCCTCTCTTGAGGACTGGAATGTATAGTGAGCATTTCTAATCTGTGGGCCATTACTTTGGTTTCCATTTGGTCAGAGTCTGAATTATATCCCTTGACTGCTTTTGCTAAACCTCTCCTCACTATTAATGCCATCCTATTTCTTTTTAGTTACTTGAAGTTACTTGGCTCAATTGGCCTTTTCTCTCCAATGGGGTTTGCAGATGTAGCAAATAAATGTGAATTCAAAGACTATTTGCCTTCTTTTTCCACTCTGCAAACTTCAGTTTGCCTTTTCTATGCAATGGGTTACTGTGATGTCAAACAAATGTAACTTCAAAGGAGTGCTCAAGTGTATTATGATGATAAGACTGAAGCTCTCCCTTAAAATAATGAGCTCTATCAAGTGATTTGCCTGTTTGCGTCAAGCTTTCTTTTGTGTGAAATTAGTTTCACCTTGAGCTTCTTGTCTTTAATTGCAATTCATAGTGTAAATGTACATAGGAATTTTGCAAGAAAAAAAAGAGATGATGGCAAAAGGAAGATTTAATTGGCTTGTACTGTGAGGGTATGGCTTCACCTACTATTAACTGCCCTGCTCTCTATCCCACAGCTCCAATGGGCACCAGCCACTACTCTGGTATGATTTACTGTGGCTTCTACAAGGCTGACAAACATTGGACACTAGTCTTGAGCTGTGTTGCAAATAACAAATCAACCCACAAATTGGTGAACTCAATATTAGGCAAAGTTTTATTTTAGTATTTTGGGGAAAAAAATAAAAAATAAAAATCTATTTAACAACACATAAACACCATTAAAGCCTTATGAATGAATCCTCCCCCCGCTTCATTTTAAGGAATGTAAATTACACAGGTAACTATATCTAAAGCTTGTGTGACAGGTTTTAAAGCAGCCTAATCAAATGTAATCACTCCTGCTTTCTCTCGCTACTCCACTGATCAATGGAAAGCCTTTCTAACAAGAACTTGGAAAATGATAAAAGCATTCACCGTCATTTCCCCCCCTGCCTTGACAATGATCTATGTCTGTACAGCTCATCAGTCATCTCTTGTAAAAACATCATGGCACTTTGATCAAAAAGCCAACAATGGCTTCCCATGTGAGGTAAAAATGTTGTGAAAAGCCATCAGATAGAAATCACATTTTCCCTGAACAATAGAAAGCCAGAAATGATGTGCTTGAGTTACTTGCAAATAAAATAATGTGAAAAGTGATATCTCCACCAAGCTTTTAAAAAAGAAGGAGACACTGATCCTTTCATTCACCTTTCTGTGCATTAAAACAAACTTTACTGCCATGTCACAATATAGATGGAATGGGTATAAATGGGTAGTGATAAGGAGACACATTCCAAGTGCATGAAAAGTAAATGCCACTGTTGAAAAATTACCTGTATTAAACCCTACACTTATCCCAACAGCTTTAAGAGCAAGATGTGGGAGTCCAATTTTGATTACATGCTTCTATCTGTGAGGTAGGCAAAGGTCTTTAACCTACATTTGCTGAATGCAGTAGGTACACACTATTATCAATGTTATGCCTCACTGGGTCAAAGCAGGATTTTATCTAATTACCTGAGACATTCCAGTTCACACTATAAATGCAAACAACTTTTTATGGGTGCACTCTGCCCTTTCCTTTGTTAGGAGGCTCTACTGTATTTGAAGAAAGGCAAGCAAAAGGAGTGTTAAACTTTGAGTTCTCCTAAGAACTTCAAAGGCTTATTTCCTTAGAGGCTGGCGTGCACCTAAACACTGGAAGGAAATCGTTTCCACAGTGTTAGAAAATAACTTTTTTTTTGTTGTTTTGGCTGAGTGCAGACAAACTGCAGGTTTGTGCAGTTGATCCATAATGGGGGGAAATCTCTAAGTAAGTATGAGGTAATACTTAGGATAAACCAAAACCACAAAACAATGAACAGGAGTTTGAATTTTCCAGAACTTCAACTTGAGGGTAAAGGAGTGTTGATGGTAGAGAGAAAGATATTCATGGGAATGGTGGCCAAGTCAACTGGGAGGACCAACAAGGCAATTGCTTCCTGATAGAGGAAGGAGCCACATGATAGACACTTCTAAAGTGAACTGGAAACACTGACATTGACTTCTTGCTATAAAAAGGCAGCATTGTACTGGTACCCATAATACAGAGGGCTCTGTGTTCTATTTGCACATGGCCATGTCTTCTCACTGTGTTGGATTTAGAGTCCCAGTGGACAGAAGTTGCCTCCACCCACCGAAGGTTAAATTCTACCCAGAGTGCACCCAGTTTAACAGGATCCTATAATCTTCAGTGTGGCATTCACAGGAAGCTAGAAGAACTGCCATGTGGAGAAAGGAGAGGGCAAATAATACACTTACATAGGGATAATAAGCAGCAAATATTAGGGTACTATGCATAGAGATATTCAAGACAGGTTAGTTCCACCTTGAGTCTCTTTATTTAGAGGTTATAATCTGCTTTGCTATTAAAATAACATTTAAATGGGATGCAGTGTGTTTTCACCAGTGCCTTCAACAGATTTATTTTGTACTGTACTCAGCACAGACAAACCAATCTTAAATCAGTATAGCACCTCTAACATGCGTTGCAGGCTATCTGTCATTGCCAAAAGGGGCTCATGTTCTTGAGCCATCAAAATGCAATATTGCTATTCTATGCCATAGAAAACTGCTTAATCTGCAAAATAAAATTTCACACAGAATGTTTGGAAGTAACAGAGATTGTGTGCTAAACACACTATGATGAGGCTCCAACATAACACTGCACTGACCAAACCTTGGTGGCTTCTATGGCTTCGTGTCCTGTTGGCTCTTCTCTTTCCTAACCCTAATTAATGTTTACCATCATACCACCTTCAACATACTGATCTTGTCTGATTTTGGAAGCTAAGCAGGCCTGGTTAGCTTTTGGATGGGGTATCACTGGGAAATATTAGGGATCTCCAGGTAGAACCAGGAAAGATTTCTGCCTTAAAACACTTCCAGTCAACATTCACAATACAGTCACCCCTCCATTCTCGTGGACTTGAAGTCCACAGTTTTGCATATTCACGGAGGGGCAGCCTTCGCTGAAATCAATGGGGCATGCACCTGCAGATGCGCGCTCCATTTTTGTGGGTGGGGGGAGGGTCCGGAATGATCTCCCATGAAAATGGAGGGCCAACTGTACTGGCTTAGATGGACTAATGATCTGACTCTAAATAAGGCACTTTTTGCTCATATATCAGCTAGTTTAGTATTATGTCTCAAATGATGTAAGGATAAGTTCTTCGAATGGTTATCTGTGAACTCATACAAATGGCTTATCTACACTGTGCAGAGACAGACAGCCCATTTGTGTGAGCCACAGAGACCATGAAGAAGAAAAATGATTTTCACTAACTTTAATTAACCTTCTAATCAGATATGAATAAAGGAGAAACATGAAAAAAAATATTTTGTTCTTTGTTAAATTTAAAAGGTCAATTCATTAAATTTTCTATTCATTTTAACCGCATTTGTTTCAACTTATTAGTGAACTTTCCCACCAATTTTCTACTGATTTTAGCAAAGTCTTCTCTTGTGTGTAACCTTGGTGTTTCCTATTCAAGTACATATGGCATGTGCAAGCATTCTACTATTCAATTAGTTCACCAAAACTGCCAAATTTCAGATACTTTGGTCAAAGTGTTCCCAGGTGATAGAAAATTAAAACATCTAATCAATATCTGTACTAAGTAGAAGTTCCCTGTTGTTGTTTTTATTGCTATTTCTCTTTTTTGACTTGCCCTTTGACCTTTCTGTGGATTCTACACAAGAGTCCTAGGCAATGCATGTAATGCAAAGGAGGCCCAAATACAAAGCAGTTGAAATTCTTTTTTTCCATATGTTTTTTCTCCATATGTTTGCATTACAAAAATGAATGAAGGCCATTAGCATCCTTTTCTACTTATTTGAAGAATGAATGCATACCACTAATGGAAACTAATTTCTAACTGTGTTTAGCTTTTGCACCAATCTAGGTGCAAAACTAAACAACTGTTAATATAAACAGGGAAGGGAAGGAGAAAGAAGAGAGAAGTTCAGGTAGAGACAGAAAGAAGAAAATGTGTTTGATTCTGCAGGTCTCAGTGATTGGTCCAGCTGAACCAAGCTTGGTAAATTGCTATCTGAAATCTTCATTCTACAGACATCACCAGCATAAGGAGACTGCTTCTTGCTGTGTGTTATTTTCTTTCTGTGATTTGCTTTTTCAAGTTATACACCATCAAAATATGAAGGGAACATATTTTTGAGTCAGGAATTTGTGCTGTGAACCATTCTTACATTTTCCTGTGTTCTGCCGGCAGTCAATATATGTTTAACATCTGAGCATACATAAATATTGCCCTGTTTGTGCTTTTCAGTAAAAAGTCGATTTACAGGATTTACATAAAAATCTGTATGTAAGGAAACAAAAATGTAAAATAGCTCCGAAGGAGTTTCTTAACCAAAGACTTGATATGAAGGTGACGCAGCAAAGATGCAAGCTTAATTTTGCTTTGGTCAGGCCCCACCTGGAATACTGTGTCCAGTTCTGGGCATCAAAATTCAAAAAGGATGTTGAGAAGCTGGAGCGTGTCCAGAGGAGGAGTGACCAAAATGGTGAAGGGTGTGGAAATCATGCCCTATGAGGAGCAACTTAGGGAGCTGGGTATGATTAGCCTGGAAAAAGACGAGGTTAAAAGGTGATTGAAGAGATGTCATACTGAGGATGCAGCAAGCTTGTTTTCTGCTGCTTCAGAGACTAGGACACGGAGTGATGGATTCAAACTACAGTCGTCGCTCCTAATTCATGGTCTTCCTGTTCGCGGTCTTGAATTTCAGTGGATGGGAAGCCAGGAGAGACAAAATGCTGTGTGTGTCCATGGCGCATGTGCGGCAGAAGCACACGGCCATTATATCCAATGGTACTTGGATATTTGCATGCCGCCGCAGTAACCCCACACCACACCCCAACCCGGAGTTTCCCTGGTGCAAAAAGCAATAGAAGCTGCTCCTTTTTGCGCTGAGGAAAAGGCGCCTTTGCCTCCATTGCGCCAGTTTTTTGGCACTCCTTTGGAGTGTGGCATCTAAATGCTGCACCGCTGGAGCGCTGAAAAACTGCCACCATGTGGGCAGTGGCTTCACAGTATGTTCCCAGCATCTTGTGGGTGTGCATTGTGTGTATCCCCCCAAGCCATTAGGAACACACCACATTTTACCAGTCTGTTTTCCTCTTATATGATTTTTAAACGTGTTTTTTAGCAATGTTTAACAAAGGGCTTGTGAGTATCTAATTATGCTAATTAAATGAAGGATTGACTAAAATTTATACAGCCTTAGTAGAATCCAATTGAACCCTTATGTTGATGGAATGGCTTCTTCTCATGAGAATGAGGGTAGAATGCACTATCTATGCAATCAAAATCTGTCTAAAAGGCTAAGATACTCTTTGAAGCAAATGTTTACGGGGCAGCACAGGCAGCTACAGTAAGGAAGAGAAATTTTATTTGTAAAATACTGTATTACACCTTATCCTGCTTAATATTTTAGTTAAAGTGCATAGTAAAAAAAAAGGTAAATGTATTCCCCATTGACAAGGTTGTCAAGTTGTATCCAACCTTAGGGGATGCTGCTCATCTCCATTACTAAGCCAGAAAGCCAGCGTTGTCAGAGACTATTCTGTGATAATGGGGCCAGTAGGACTGCACAAAATGTTGTTTATCTTCCCACCAAAGTGGTACCTATTTATCTACTTGCATTTGCATGCTTTCAAACTACTAGGTTGGCAAAAGCTGGGACTAGTGATGGGAGCTCACCCCATCATGTAGCACCTGGGCCTCGAACTGCCAACCTGCTGATCTTGCAATCAACAGAGTCAGTGTCTTAACCGCTTGAGCCACCACGTCCTGAAAGTGCATAGTACTGTACGACAATTCTGCATTTCTCAAAGCATTGCAGAACATGAAATAAAACAGTGATTACCTATGGGGATAAAAGGTCAGATAAAAGCAAAATGAGTAAGAATATTTATCAATAGCTAAGTATAAAAGGTCTTGCTAAACATTAAGAATGAGAAATTGGCCAGGTTCTTCTGGGAATTGCATTCCATGGTGGTGCTTGCAGAGGGATGGGAAAAAAATTATTATTATTAGTGAACACACACAAACCCAATTTCACATTAATATATGATATTCAGTGGTACCATCTGCCTGGATATTAAGACAATAGTAAAACTGTACTTTAAAAAATATCTAAGGCTTTATTCACTCAGGTTTTATACATCCCATACACTTGAATACCACACAACACAAATAAAATCAGGATGACAGGTAGGTATTAAATAATAGCTTATAACTCTACCTGTGGAATTCAGAATACTGAAGTTTTTCTTTTCCTCCTCTTCCAAAGAAGTGGACCAGTAACATGGTATTAATATCACAATCTTCCAATTCTGGCTCCTGAAAAACACAAAAGTGCCAGTCTTTTTGTCAGTCTTTGCAGCTAACAATGAAGATTCCACAAGAAGAAAAATAGTTTGATTGAGCAATGATATGAAGAACTGAACTTGACTGAGGGTCAAACTGGCATTCAAGAACTGAAATTTGTGATCTAAAAAAGTGTTGATATGTATCTGTAAACACCTATGATATTTAGTACTTATTGTATGATATTCAAATCCTTCTCCAATATGATATATGACATATATAATCCTTTTCATCAGATACAGTCAAATGGAGGGGAAATCTTATCATGAAGAAATTGCTCAGGTAAGACAAATAAAATCCTTCTAAATGAATGCAAATAGCAGGTTATTCTTTCTAAGGAACATCAGGGATGCATTTTATAAAGTTCAGTGCTACTCAAAGCAGCCTGTGAGCCAGTGGCTGTGATCTGTGGCAAGTTTCCAAGAAAGAAAGAAAGAAAGAAAGAAAGAAAGAAAGAAAGAAAGAAAGAAAGAAAGTAAGAAAGAAGCTGTAGCCAACTGGCAGAAAGGTGGTGTCCATCCCCTGGCACATGGGGGGGAGGGAGAACCGTTTGCTGTCTGCCACATCAGATAGCTTAAGAAGCACTGCCATAGTTCGTGCTATAAAAATATTTTAGACTTTATATTATATTATTTAAAATATTTATTTTCAAAATAGATACATACATACATACATACATAAACTTTAATAAAGACATAAACAAAAACAGCAACAAAGCAAAACAACAACAAAAATATATAACCTAATAACATTTCCTACCTCTTGTCCCATTAAAAAACACTTCCCTCTTTTCTCTAACCATCACTCAACCATCTGCTCTAATTTCTCCTCCCTTCGTTATCTTATAATTATTTATTCTATATAAAATATCTATTGTATACCATCTTTTCTTTTCTCAATCTAAAAAAACAAAACAAAAAAAACCTCTAACTTTACTGTCTAAATATTTACTCTCTAAATATCAAAACCCTGTAACGGTAATATGTATTTGCTTTGATACAGTTTAAAATGTTTCAGTGTTTAAAGTGTCAGAAGACTCTGTTTTTGTAGCAATGGTCAGGAATTATTTATAATTATATACCATAATTAAAACAATTGATAATTGCTTAAGACCCTACAGACAAATCTAAGGCTGGAACCAACCAGGCACAAAAGCTGGCTTCCGGGTGGCTTGGAGGCACAGCATTTTGATGCCCCCAAGATGCCTGGAAGCTGCTCAGTCAACCACATGGGAGCGGCTTCAGTACATATTGGGGGAACGGCGTTTTGACATTGCACGTTGCCAGAGCGCCAGGAAGTTCTGCTGGGGCCACCTAAGGCAGCCCAAATAGGAGTGGATCTTTTCCGCTCCTATTTTGTTTGACGGCGGAGGGCGATGTGGTGTGTTTGCCGCACTCCCAAAGTGTCTTTGGCAGTGACGGCTTCAAGCTGTCCTTTCCTGCCAGTCTGTTCTGGCCCTTGGTTCTGATCCAATAAACCATAAATCATATTGAGAGAGATGACCAATACATACTAATTATGGTACGGGCTACAATTTTTAATAAGTAGGTTGGAACATAAATTATTTTTTTGCTGGTGAAGAAATTATATCTAATGTAAGGTCATTCCTAGGAAAAATGTGGGCGATAGCAATTTCATTTGCTATTGCTACCTGCCTTGCCCCTTCTGCTATCTGCACTGGAGTTTTTCATTCTGGTGGACAGCAGCAGCAGCATAATGGACAGCAAAGAACAAGAAAGAGAATAGTAGTAGCAGGAAGGCCTCAGCATGTTGCCTTGTGTAATATAGCATACATATGTAAGAAAAACAGCTTGGTGAAGATGAGAAAGAGTAAGTAGATTCACAGATGATGGGAAATGAGGGAAGCAATGGGGAGGAGAACAGAAGAGAGAGATGAGTGAAGGAAGAAGGAGACGGAGACATGTGGAGAAAAAGGAAATAATAAAAAAAAGAATTACAGAGCTGGAACAGAGATGAAGGAAGAGGCATCAACAATAAAAGAGAAGCAACTCAAGCAAATATAGAGAAGGAGGAAGGAGAAGGAAATAGGACACCAGAAATTGATAGTAATAACATGGCTATTGCTGACAACATGGGATAAGGAAAGGAGTTTAAAAGAGTGAGACCAGAGAATGAGAGATTGTGAGCAAGAGAGTTACTGGGAAGACATAGGGTGTGTGTGTCAAAGGTGGTCTGACCAAAATGTAACAGGATTCATGTAATCAAGGAGCATTTTGTAATTAATTTTCAAAACTTTAGCAAGAGTAAAATGGTAATAGCTTTTACAGTTGCAGATAGATATGCCCAACTTGCAAGTTATAAAAGAAAATGGGTGAGTATGAAAAGCTGTAACCCCTAGTTCCTATGTCTTTGTGCACTAATGTCCATCGTTAAGACTGAATCTGTCACTTCAATTCCATATACAAAGGACATCCTCACATATGTATGTCTGTGCCTGGCCTCCACTCCACCAAATGCATCTGAGGAAGTAGACTGAAGTCTACAAAAGCTCATGCTGCCAATTTCTTTCTTTCAGTTATTCTTAAAGGTACTACAAGATCCACTATATCCTTATAATCAAGAAGAGGAAGAAAACCTGCTGGTGAAGTGCACTTCTTGCTGCCATGTCTTGGAATAGACAAATGTGCCAAGAAAAACCACTCAGATAATGTGGAACAACATTTAAGGTAAACATTGCTCAGAGTGGTGGTCTTCCTAGGCTGCTTTTGGCTTTCCCTTAACAATGAATGTGTTTATTGTTTTGAATGGACTGTGCCTTTCTTTCTAATTTTGTCTTAGGAATTCTTTCTTTCCCTTTAGCTTTTCAGATAGCACATCCTGAAAAACAGAAACAAATCTGTAGGGTTACTGTAGGGAAAGGGGGAATGATAAGAGGACCTGAACACCAGTGGAGCATTGCTTGGCCCCCTCAACCCCTGAAGCAGCAAATAATGAGCAGTATATTTGCTTAATTTATTGTTTTTCTAAAATATTTTAAAGAAAGAATAAGATAATTGTTCTTGTTGGTTGCATATTTGGAGGGTTGTCTTTTTTCCCCTTAAAAATATTATCAGTCAAGTATCTAAGAACTAGTCTACACATAGATGTATTATGTGTTGTTGAGGATTTTTGCACATTCACATTGACAGATGTTTTCACTTTCCTGCACAAGTTTGCAAGTATTCACCCTCCCTCTGCTGAAAATGCACACTTATCTGAATCCATATGAAGCAGCCACCCAGCCACATGTGATAATGCACATTTCTGCAGATACTCTGTAAAAACCATGTTTTTTTTTCTGCAGAGTTAAAGGAGTTTTTCACTACACCCCCTTTGCAAAAACCACATGTGGCTGGATTACATTCCATTCATTTGGAATGAGGAATATTTTAATTGTGCAGACTAGCCCTAAGATTATTATTTTTATTCTGAGATATTATTTATGGAGGTAAGTGGGTCTAGCTTTATTTTATATTTATAGGCAAGTTTTTGCTTCCTGCAACAGTCATTCCTCCGTCCATGTGTGCATATTTCCTATTACCCTTCCTCTTTCACTTGAGTCAGTGGGTTGCAGAGAGATGTTTTCACAAATTCATGCATGTTTTATTTTCTCCTAAACTCAAAACATGAAAGGGGTAGAGAAGAACTAAAATAATTGATGGGATTTTTCAATAGCATTATAGCAAAGTCTATACTACAGTAACATAATGACAATTTAAATACCAACTTTGATTCATCTTAAGTATAATAATCTCCATTCAATGTAAATGTAATCAACATATATTTTCAAAGAATAGATACAATACAGAGGCATTTTTACTATTTTTCTGATCTCTGGTTGTATCATAAACTAATTATGAAATCACCATCATCAGCTTCAAGCTAAATGTCTTCCTATTTAAGGAAAGGCTTCAGTAGGTATAAGCCCAAATGTCTACAGGTACACAAACAGGTCTGATTCTTTGAATGAATGTGAACAGTCCTCTGTTTTTAGATGCTTAAAATGACATGCTAGGCATTACATTGGCTTCCTTATATATTGTAAAAGTGAACTCATTCTAAACAAGTAAAATCTACATTTTATAGTAAACTATGGAAGAATGTAGTTATCTTTAAATAATTAATTCCCACGTTTACAGATGTAAACTTTAAAGTGTGAAATATTTAGGGGAAATCAATTATTTGGTCTTGATGAGACATCTAGGAAAATGCTTTAGATTTTTATTTTAAAAACCAAGAAGAAATGAAACTTGAGTATGTATATTTACTTTGAAACATGTTCTACGACTTGAATGAAGCAAAGTTTTAAATAGCACTCACAGAAGCTCGGGATTCCAGCAATTAAGAAATTATGATATACTAGAAAAAGTAAATGAAAGAAACACTGATATTCAAGAATATAAAGAATATTTATCCAAACATTAACTATGCAATGCTAGTCTATTAAGACTGAGTATTTTAGGTCCAAAACACACTACAGAAATAATCCAGTTTGAGACTGCTTTAACTGCCCTGGCTCAGTGCTAGGGAATCCTGGGAATTGTAATTCATTGTAGCACCAGAGCTCTCTGGCAGAGAAGACTAAATGTGTCACAAAACTACAGTTCCCAGCATTCCCTAGTATTGACCCAGGACAGTTAAAAAGGTCTCAAACTGGATTATTTTTGCAGTGTTTTGACCTTAGGTGCAAGTCTATGTAATGTAAAACATGACTACTTTGAGCATGAACCTAACTCTGTATGAGATTAGGCTTTGTTTCTTTTTTACTATAAGTAAAAAATTCTGCACTGTATCTCACTGTTGATTTTTTTCTAACAGAAAAGACAGACCTATAGAAAACAAAGCATGTATTTCATCTAGCCCCATTATTTTACCCTTTTAGAAAGCTAAAACCACAAAGAGTGGAAGATTTCTATGTACTTCTTTCAACACTTAAAGACTATGTGGTATTTCTGTGAACATAACAACCTACTCAGCAACATGGAATCCAGAGGAATCTCAACAGTACTATTCTGATGACATCTAAATATCTTCTACATCTTTTATTCTGCTGTAGAGGCAAGATGAAAGACAACAATCTACTCATAAGATTATATACTAATGGTTGTTTTTATAAAGTAAATGAATTATGATTACTGCACAGGAAACCCTTTTTCTAGTCCAGATGCACTCCTGGTTTGTTCCACATCATTGTTGAGGTTGTCTTTATTATTATAATTATAATGTATTTATTGCATTTTTACAGTGGTTTGGAGGAAGGGGACTTCCCTACCTCTCTTCCCCAAGACCACAATGAAAATGTCAAACAGAGTTAACTACAGAATCAGTGGACCCTGCTGGACAGGATGAGTTGTGGGGCAGTCTGGGGGTGGAATCTTGGAAAATCAGGCAGAAGCACCTTCCTTATTCATGAAGCTCTTCTAGCCATCACAGATCTAAGCAATTTGGAAACAAAGGAACATCCACCAACTTGCATGAAACATAGTTCTTAACAGTTCTAGATAACTAACAGAATAAGTTACCCACTCTAAAGAGACAGGGTTTATTTTGTAGGAGGGAGAAAACTTCACAAAAATAATATGGTAGATTGGGATATAGTGATTAAGTGTAGTTATTCCATTTTGGTGTAATTACTACCACCCATTTTCTACCAATTAATCATGTCATTATTATATTTTAGTCTTCCTTTCCTCTTACTATCTCATATAACAAAACAATCCTACATATGTCTGTTCAGAAACAAATCCTACTTGGACCCAAAACAGATGAGCCAAATGGCGCAGTTTCTTGCCGTGTTCGGGGCATAGCGTTTAGATGATGCACATCCCAGATGCAGTGAGAAACCATGCCAATGCTGTGTTTTCAGAAAAGAACTGGGCCAGAAAGGAATTCAGGACTGTGGCAGTGACCTGGACAAAGGCTGGATGTGTGTGGCTGCCATGGCCCTGGTACGAATGGCGCTGGCATGGCCCTGCCACGTTTTTTTTGTCCCGTCTATTTGCTCAACAGTAAGTGTGTCTAGGATTGCAGATTTAGACATTACAAGATAATCCAGCTCCATAATCCAGCTTTCATTTCTAGGCTCAGCTCAATAGGCCAGTGGTTACTGAAAGAATGCCTCTCCCTGTATCACCTAAGCTCAAAGATATTCAGGGGAGGCTCTCTTTAGACTAATGGTAATGAATTTTGCAAGTATATGTTCCATGCAACAATGACCCAACAGTGTAGTTAACTCCCCATAGATATTCAACTGATATGACAATCTTTTCAGCAAAATTAAAAATCTGGTCCTCTTTTTACAAAACAAGCAAATACTGTATGGTGATTTTGATCAGACATTTGTATACTCTGCCGTTTGTAAGGACAATGTGTGGTTTAAGCATATTTTAATAAAAATCTACACATACAAAAGACCTGGGTGAATATTAGTTCAATTCCATTTAATTTTTAATTCAACAGCTAGTTATTTATTATCATGATATCTAGGTATGTGTGTCTATATGCCATTAAGCTGCCTCCTGTTACCCACAAAGATGTAAGGCTTGGAGAGCCTCCACCACTAGCACCAGTCTGTTTTTGGTAAGCAGCGGAAATTTTGCTGGTTTGTGAAAGGGGGATAAGGTTAGGATTGAAAGCATGAACTATATCATTACTCACTGATGAAGACTCCAGGCATGAGTGGACTAATTAACTTTTATTTGCGAAGAATATGAAAGAACATATGAAAGATATGGACTCACTGTAACATCCAACATATAGAACTAACCAAAACAGAAAAAGTGGAAGGGAGCAGTTTAGGGTTGGATTGAGGAGTAATATCTACTGTCTTGAAGACTGGTCTTTAGAAAGCAGGATTGACTCAGACCAAGAGTCTGAGGGCAACAGGTTTGGCTCTGACCAGAGTCTGAGGGCAACAGCCACCAGGCAAAGTGGTGTGTGTCTGTCTGTGTGTATGTCAACTGCAGCAAAGAAGCTAGGTTTTTCTAGTCATATTTATACTCTAAAACTAGCCCCAGGTCAAGGTGATTTCATGGGAAACAAAGCCATTTGGAGGGACCAAAAGAGTTCCCAAAGTGGTAGCTTGCTTTGATATCCAAAAGATGCAAAAGACTAATTTGATTAATAGTAGCTTAATTGACCTCACAACACACCAACAAGATCCGGAATACCCCAAAATAAGCAGACTGGAAGCATATTTAGGAACACAAGAGGAGATGAAAGGGAATCCCGCCTAGTTTGATCTAGTTGCCAGAACTCATCTTTTGATTTTTGTAAGAAATGCAGAGCATGGGCGTGTGGGTGCATCCTCTATCAAACCCTTCACCCACTCTTTTTAGCTTTCAACATGTCTGGGATCTATGTGTCATATTTATAATACTACCTTTTCTGGTGTTTTGTAGGTCATTGAAGCCTCTGCAGCCAATGCTGGCCTCCATCATCTGAAAATATAGCAGGATCATGGAGATATTGGGGCACTTACACTGTTGCCTTATGGTGACCTTATGAATGTCATAGGGTTTTCTTAGGGGAGCAATACTCAGAGTGGTTTTACCAGTTCCTTCGTCTGAAGTATAGCCTACATCCCCTGGTATTCTTTGGCGGTCTCCCACCCAAGTACTAATCAGGGCTAACTCTGCTTTGTTTCCAAGATCAGACAGGATCTGATGCCTTTAGGGTATTTGGGCTCATTATATCTATAGACCTCAATATTTCTTTCATACATCAAATTGTCCTACCTTAGGATTCAAATTTCATTAGTAATTGACATTACTGGCATATTAAGGAGATGGATCCCTATTCTTAATTTATCCCAAGTTCTCAGAAGACTCTTTTTTATGATGCATGTAAAGATGGTTTCTAATAAAATCTTCTAATTTTATTTTCTAATAAAATATACTCTTTTCTTAATCCAGTCTGAAAGACAATTTTTATAATTTGCTTAATAGTTCACTTTCATAATATGAACAAATAAACCTCTTTGACTCATTTGTACAGAAGGCCCAAGAACCTCTATTTTAGCTGTCTATAATTTATGATCTATACATCTTCTGAATGTAGTTATGACTTAATTGATTTCCTCCAATGAGGTCTTAGGCTTAATGAGAGATAGTACATGAAATATCTGAAGGCCTGTGATTCAGACTACTGTATTTTAATCTATAACACAGTTACGGAACCTGTGGGCCTCCAGATGTTGCTGGACTCCAGTTCCCATCAGCCCCAGATTTCCTTACCAACAGTGAGGGATGACATGGAAAGCAGTTCATCAACAGTTGGTACCATAGGTTCCCCATTCATGAACTACTGTTGTGTTGCTGTTTGCTTAGTTATTACAGATATGTAGTCTCATGTTTGTTTGCAAATAGGTCCCACAGAATTAATTGTTCTGTTAGACTGAAGGCTTCAACTGAAATCCTCTTGGTGAACTACATTACTAGTTGCACATTTTTTCCTGACAGCATTATGTAATTTACAGGGATGGTAAGGGCAAACAGACAATTTCTCCAATGGCTTAGCTCCTTCACCGCCATGACACTCACAGTCATTCCCCTCCTGTCACAATTGCCTATGCTGGTGTTCTTACAGTAGCACAGTGTACCAACAGCACTCCAGCCTTAGGTTATGATTGCGTTTATGTTACAGTAAGCACTGAACTTAATTTAATGTAAAGTTAAATGTAATGTAAAATATTGATGTATGTCACATGAATATGACTACAATATGTACAAATGATACCAAATAAAATCATAATAAAATATTGCATTCAACATAAAATGAAAATAGCAAGGAGGGAAGAATAGCCAAGAAAAAATACTATTCTGAGAAAACTTGTTGGAATAAGTGAATACAATGGGACCTATTTTTGAATAAATAGGCATAGGATTATACTGTTAGTGCTTTGAGATTATATGTTGAAAGTACATTTCAAAAATATAAACATTTTGTAAAATAACTTAAAAGAATATTTAAAATGAAAGACATTCCTAGGAGTACAGTTTTATATATGTGGTATACAGTACATGTGAATTTCAGGAATGCAGATAAGGGGTGGAATAAACATTTTGACACTACAGTTTGAGTCAGCAGCTTAAATATTTGTTATAATATTTTTGATGGATGAATTTTAATTTGGAAAGTGGAGGAACCTTAGTGTATTGCAATGTACCCATCAAAAAGACAACCCCTAAGCTAGCCTAGTAGTGCTTTTATTGTTCTTTGGTCAAGTTCAGTTAAGCATAATCTTTAGTTAAACATAATCTTATTCATCAAATGCTTATGAATACTAAAGTGACATGAACATGTATTAAGTAAATTAATTTAATGTGGCTCTCTTGAAAACCAGAACATGAACAAAAAACATTTAGTAATGAAAATGCAAAAACAAGGTCTAAAAATCAGCCACCCTCATTTGATTAAGCAGCAAAGATTATATAGATACAATCAGCTGTAAACTATGCTGCTGTTGTTGTGTGTCTTCAAATCATTCCTGACTTGTGGTGAACCTATCATGGGCTTTTCTTGGCAAAATTTGTTCAGAAGGGTTTGCCATTGCCTTTGTCTGAGACTGAGTGCAACTTGCCCAAAGCCAACCAGTGACTTCCATCCCTGAGTGGGTATTAGAACTCAGGTCTCCAGCTTCATAGTTCGATGCGCAAACCACTACACCACATTTGCTCATGCAAGCTATGCAAGAAGCAATGTGTGAATGAAAAAAAAAACATTATTGCCATTGCTTCTTAGAAGAAAACCACTGGGTTCTCCAAAGACTTACCAAAGTTAGTGCTTCCTCTCCTGAAATCTCTTTAAATTCATCTTGTTTTCCAATAATTTTTTGAAGCTGCAACAAAAATTAGTCATTTTTTTTCAATCAGTAAACTGTCATCTTGCTTTTCATTTCAGAGTTCACTTTGACCAAAAGATTATTTGAAACAATTAGAACATTCTCTTAAAGCCATTTCATAATTATTACAGTCTCTACCACACCAAACATTTCCATGTAAGAGCAAACCTGAAACCCACATATAGATGGGGCAACTGTACAATGACATAAATGCTATTGTTAGCCTCAGCTAGAGTATCCTCAGTCAATCAATAGCAACTTGATCAGTAAACACTTGCATTCCAGTGTATAGCAGGTTTAACTCTATATGGCACTATGAATAGAATTCACATGCCATGGTTTGTGCCTAGAAACAGTAAAATTCCTGGCATAGGAACTGCAAGTGAAGAGCCCACATATAGGGTCACATAATGAATGGTGATGGGAGTTCACATTAATCTGGCATCTTTCCTTAAGTGGAAAGTGGAATGTGAGGTGGGAGACAGCTTTAACGTCATATTCATTACATTCATTACTTCTGATGCAGGCTTCCAACTGAATAACTAGCTGTTGGATCTAATGGTTACATAAGGGGTAGGCAACCTATGGCCTGGGGGCTGGATGCAGCCCCCCGAGGTCTTTGGACCGGCCCCAGGCCAG
>JAIPUX010001232.1:151542631-151563203 GCA_020142125.1 Phrynosoma platyrhinos | reverse complement strand
TTTCCAGGTTAAAAATCCGTCTTATACGCCGGAAAATACGGTAATAGTTTAAATTTGAATAGTTTTATTTAAATAAATTCAGTATTTAACTCAACACGTGTAAATTTTCACATTAAAAAGTTTGGGAAGAAAAGGAAGAGGAGGAGGAGGAGAAATCAAGGCTCCCACCCCCCTGCCCCACTGTTTGAGAACCACTGTGTTAATATATTGCCCAATACATTCTCCTTGCCTGACCTGACTGCAATGGTGTTGAGAACACTAAGGCTTTGGCATCATCACCATACATGCTTTAGCTATCTTCTCTGGGACAGATCAGGATTTAACAGCTGCTAGGGCAACCATAGGGAACCAGTATAGTGTAGTGGTTTGAGTGCAGAACTAAGACTCTGGGAATCAAGGGAGTGAATCCCCATTGAGATAGCCACTGGGTGACCTTAGACAAGACCTCCCCTCCAGCCTTAGAGAAAGGAAACGGCAGACCTCCTCTTGTCAAGAAACCCTTAAGGCACATAACAACGACGTGTCAACCCTGGGTTTGTTTCAATTAGTATCTAGTCCAGGGGTAGACAACCTTTCTCCTTTAAGGGCCGAGGGACTTCAGCTCCTAGAATCCCAGGAGCTATTGGCCAACATGGGACTATTGGCCAACATGGCTGAGGCTTCTGGGAGCTGAAGTCCCTCGGCCCTTAAAGGGGAAAGGTTGCCTACCCCTGATTTAGTCCATCACAAGTGGCAGGAGATACACTGGCCTGATTTTCTGTACCAGCTTTGGCTAGAAACAACGTATGCGTGGAAGGAATTAGAAATTAGTAAGAGGTTTTTACAGGAGTAGAAGTAACATTTAAGAAAAAAATCTTACTCCAGAGTAGGACAAGCAGTAACCCCAAAATCACTACTCCTCTGCCCTGGTTATCATGCATGAATCCGGATTTGATGTTTGATTTATTGAACACCTTAAGGATTAGCAAAGATTGTGGAAGACTTGCAACAATGCACCTTTGGATGCTGATGGATCCAGATGACTTCCTGAAGTCTCTTGTGAAGTTTCTTGTACCTTTTCCTAGCAGTCCAGCAGAAGCCCTGACCGTTGCTTGGAAATGATTTGGGATGTTGATAAAATTGGTCCCAACTGTCCTTGATCCAATCACAGAGCTGTATCAGTATTTTAATATTTGGAAGAACTGAGGGCTATAAAATGGCTGGGTCAGCAGCAAAAGGCAAGTGGGAAAAAGCCCTCATGATGAGTATGTTTGAATATAGGTAAGAAACCACCTTAGCGTGTTACTCTGCAGTAGTGATGATGGCAAAGAAATCTCTGCCATTATTGTATCTTCAGTGGTGAAAGGCCCATAGGATCACATGGAACCTCCGACATCTTACTGTGACCAATCTGCATCACATTTTGCAGACAAAAATCACTTGTATTTGTTCTTAGATATCATTGTTTTGACATATCAGATATGGATACACCCAGGATTCATTTTGTCATGTTGTTTTGGATATATTTCAGCTTGTGCAGTCTGATGTTGTGCACAAATCACTCAGCAGCTTGAGACCCACCACCTGTTCTTTGGATCCATGCCCTTCTTGCATATTACACTCTGCCAGGACTGGGCTTACCATCTGGAACACAGAGGTGATGGATATTTCTCTGAAGGAAGATGTAGTTCCCACTGTACTTAACAAGACCCTTGTTGGTGGTAAAATCCTTATTTCAAAAATATAAATAAAAGTGACTCCTTGATTCCGGGCAAATTTATCCCCTCATTTAGTTTACCACCCTGAAGAATTTTCAAAGGTGTAGCCATGTTAGTGTGTTGCAGCAAAATAAGAACATTATCACATGAACCACACTCTCAAAGCAATCATGTCATTTTTTAAAAAATGCAAATGTACTGCTTTCCGAGCAGCCATCACCACACACATATCTTAGTAATTGCTTGATTGGGACTGAGGCTCCCATCACACTCTCTCCCTGACTCTCCCTTAACCCAGCCTCCCCTCTCTGTGCCCTATCCAGTATGCCTTTTGGTTATTTTTATTTTATATTATTGTATGCCACTTTTTTCACCCAGTTTCAGAGCTCTGCTACTGCAAGTTACATTTTTTTTAAAAGGAAATGAAATAGGGAAAATAAGGAAATTGGGCTGCCTGGGAATAGTGAGGGGGAGGGGGGACAGGGAGAGGAAGGGACACCAACATCATGTGGTTGTAAATATCACAACTGCCCCAGCAGTGATGTTTTACACCTGGGAACTTGTGTGACTGTAAGGTCATTGACGGGTTTACCTCATGAATGAAAAGGGTTGCAGCAACTACAAGTTGGTGACAGACCAGCTATGAGTCAGAGGTGTCGTGCAATAAGTATCACCAAGCCACTTTTTCCTGATCTAATTGTGGTTTAAAAGCCATGTGTAGCAATATCCTGCGAGACTTTGGTGGCACCTGTCACATATAAAGGTTCCACACCACCAGAAGGTGGTGGTTTAATGCAAAGTAGATGATGTTGATTAGTGAATCTACTCCTATCTGAATTCTGGCCTACTTTGTTTGCCCAACTTTCTCGTCCTTATGCCAGGGAAAAGACAAGGAATGCAATCCTGTTTTTTCTCCTAGGCTTATCAGTGTTTTTCAGTACTATGAATCATGGTGCAGAACCAACATGGTGTAGTGATTTTGAGTGTTGGACTATGACTCTGGGAGACCAGGGTTCAAATCCCCACTCAGCCATGAAAACCCACTAGGAGACCTTGGGCAAATCACAATCTCTTAGCCTCTGAGGATGGCAATAGCAAACCCCCTCTGAAGAAACCTGCCAAGAAAACCTTGTGACAGCTTCACCTTAGGGTCACCATAAGTCAGAAATAACTTGAAGACAATCACTACCACATCTTGAATCCTGGACATATCAGATGTTGGTGCTTCTGTTCCATCCTACATCCACCCCCAACCACTGCTTTTTAACATCTACATGAAAACCAACAGGGAAGTAATTTGTATTTTTACATAATTTGGTACAACTAGTTGGTATGGTATGCTACTAGTTGGTACTCTTTTTTACCAACTAGTTCCATGGAAGTTCTGGGACACAATTATCTGATGGTAACTTGGTGCATATGAGGTCAAACAACTTTGTGATCCTGTGGAGATTCCCAAGATTTTAACGTGGCCTCAGCCTTGCACATTCATCTCCAACCACACCTTGAAAAGGAAGTAAGAGTATAAGACATCCAGAGTAGAAAAGGAGTTTCATTTTTCTGAAAAAGACTCCCACGTAAATGTTTAGTGCAATACAGCACAGAAGAGATATAGTAGTCCTGGAGAGTTACATTGTTTAGGCAAAGGGAAAACATATTTCTTATATATGTTGGCTTTATAGTGACACTTTGCAGAGACCCTTGTAAAACATGTTTATGTGGTTGCATAACTTCCCCACATTTTGATTCGATGATTCTCCAGAATCTCAGCTTTTATTTTACAAAAGCCAACAAAAACACAATCCTTGGATTTTATAGCTACTCAGCTAACCTTCAAAACATGACTCAAGAGTAATGAAAACTTAAAAGTCTGAGTCTAGGACAGCTTAGACATAACAGCCCTTAGGAACCTCTACAACTATTTCATTTCAGATGTTTTCACAGACAAAACTCATCAGACCCCACTTCTAGATCACAGTCCCAGGGATCTGAGCAAAATTATATTCACCAACAGGCCTGTTGTTGCAAACCATGTCAATGTCACAGTGGAGGACCCTCAAACATCTGCATAAAGGAGTCAGTGGAATAGAATGTTGACTGAATGGGGGAAAATAATGGAATGGGTAGCACATTGTAATGGCATGGCTGGAAAAGGAGGAAGTGACAGAAGTATAGAAAAGAGAAGGCTGAATACTGTCACTGTCTCAATAGATTTCTTCCTTCTTTAAAAAAAATGTTGCTATATAGAGGTATAAAGGTGGAGAACTGAGAAATGCCCACTAAACCTTTATGTGGGAGTTTCAATAGAGAAAATCCTGTATTTTATAGTACAGGGGTAGGCAACCTTTCCCCTTTAAGGGCTGAGGGACTTCAGCTCCCAGAATCCCAGGAGCTATTGGCCAACATGGGACTATTGGCCAACATGGCTGAGGCTTCTGGGAGCTGAAGTCCCTCGGCCCTCAAAGGGGAAAGGTTGCCTACCCCTGTTATAGTACCTTGAATCTGGCAGTGTACCTATGAGACTGTAGCCAAGTTCAATCTATTTAAAACGGTCCTCCTCAGGTCAAATTTACCATTCAGTTCTGTGCAGAAGCCTTGTGATCTATTGCAGTGATTCTTCACCTTTTGGGGAGTGGAGGTATCATAGACATCTTTTGAGAATCTGATGTACACTATGAACATCCTCCCCAGAAAAAATGCAATGTTCAATTTAATTTTCAAATTAAAAATAAGGGGAGGTGAGAGCTAACATATGCGCAGCAGAGAAACACTGCAGTATTTTGTTATGGTACCCTGCTTGTTCTATCTAACAGAGAACATGGATACTTTTGAAGTAGCAACCAAATTGGTATTGGTTTCTACATACCTGAATACCTCTTCAGTATGAAGATAGTTGTAAATTTAAAGAAACAGACGATTTTATCCCCCTTTCCACCCTACAGAAGCCTCCAGGATGCACAGAATGTAGACTACAATGCCATAAAAAAACTTTTTGACTAACTAGATAGCAGCATTTGCTGTATCAGGCAATAGAGGACCTGCTGTCATTCATAAAGTCCATATATTATAAATCTCTTCAGTGCTCTTTTACTATCTCATGCCTCTACTTCCCCCCAAAGAGGAAGCATCCATATGCACAGAAATATACTTAATGAATGTAATTTAATTTAAATATCTGCTTGAGAGTACTCTTACGGAAAACAACTTGAATCTTTAGCTTTAAAATCTGTTGCAAAAGCAAAAGAACACATCCAGATCAGAGGAATGCATTTGCCACAAATATTCTATCAACTTCAGTTGAACAGGAATATCTATCCAATTCTGACTGCCTTTGTTCCACAGCTTGTCTGTTCAACCACCTCATTACCTACTGACATGCTAAAACCAAACTTTTGTCAAGTGACACAAGATCCGTTTACTTTTAATTTTTCTTGTAACCAGAGATGCAGCTGGATGCTGCCCCAGGCTTGGATTATGAATACTGGTAGCTCATAATGCACAGTTCATATAGAAAAAGTAAGCATTATGATCCCCAAGTTCTTTTAAACTGAGAACTTCTCCATCTCACTTGCTTCCATACCTTCCCCTTTATTTCTACTATGTGTCAGCCTCAAATCCCCCCTCCTTCAATTTGCTAGAGCTCTTGGTTTGCTACTGTAGCAGCACAAAACACTGGGAAAGGAGACCAGAGGGACAGGAAATTCCCTCTTCTTCATGCTTCCACGTTAAATCTGTCTTAACTAAATAACTGACATTGTCTTGAAAGAACATAAGTTATTTTCCAGCTTTAGGGGGAATAGTTCAGCTTGGTTCAAGCTGATTTCAGGAGAACTAGTTTATGTATATGTTGCCAATCACTATTCTAACAAGTTCGTTTCTTTATTAACTGTACTCTGAAACTGGAAAATGTTATAAACATTTTTTCAAATGAAGTGAAACATACAAGTACTCGTATGAATACTACAATATACTTACTTGTGAGTATTGTCAGCAAAAAAAGGTACTCTGTGTAGGATATCAATCCTGAAGCAAAACAACAAAAAGTAAATGTTGAAAAATATAAACATTATACACAACAATAGGATCTATTTACTGAATGTAATGTATCAACTCAAGGAAGCAATTGTTATTATCAGTCAAGAAAGTCTACTCTTCCCATTTCTAGTGCTCTGGCAATGAACTTCTACAATCCCCTTCATGTTGATGTCTCATTAAGAGACTTAGGTTTATTTGGTATTAATAAAAGGTCTGCACTAAATCTTTCAATTTTCACAGAAAATATTCAGTGTTTATACAAGGGATGAATAAATTAAGTGTGCTTTGTCATATTTAGTACCTGGGAGGAGAGCTACTCTAAAGTTACTCTAAAGGATCAAAGTATTTCATCCTTTGGCGGTCTTAGAAAAGCGAAGACCAGATTTTCTCTAAGTCTCAAGGGGAATATGGCAACACAAAGCTGCCAAGTTGCTAGATTGTACTGATAGGACTGCTGGGCCTGGAGCCAAGAAGAGGCTTCACTGGGGGAAGGGAATCTGAACACGTCCTTTCTGCAAGGTGAAAGTGTTTTTTTCCCTTCCTTTTTGAAGGAAAATTCCAGTGTTTCCCTTTGAAATGCCGACTTAAACAAAGGACCTGAACAAACACAAAGATGTGACAGTGTCAAAATAGCAACATGTCAGCTAAAGATAGAGAAGTATATAAAGAGTATGGTTTAAATAAAAGAATCTGAAGCATCCCTCCTAGAAGAGAAATTTGAGAATTTTTCTGGGGGGGGAGAGGTCTTTTATAAGTAAGAAAAGAAATGCAAGCTACCTTTAACATGTGAACTAAAAACCACCCTGCATAATGGAAGAAACTGCTGAAAGCAGATGTTTGAACTCCACTATCTACAGGGAAACCATCTCAGTGATTTATGTTTAGCTAATTGATAGGCAAAGAGTCTCCTCCTGACAGTGGGCTGCCACAGGTGATTCATAATTGATTTGAACCAAATATCTACTGTTTTAAAAATTATTTCTTACATGGGTATGAGGATGCATAAATATTATGCCGCTAAAATCAGTTTACATTTGTAAGACAAATGTTAAGAGTTTTATTCCCAGCCTTAACAGGGTGGTATGCAACAAGACATTTTTCAGTCTGTCTCAGTCACCTCATATATTAGAACAAATAAAAGTGGTCACATCTGTTTATGACTACAGTTCATATTAAACTGTAAAGCAATGTTCCAGGTACTTTACTGTGTGATCCTCCCACACAGCTTTTGAAATATTTCAAACCTCACAACTTCATGAGCACTTGAGAAAACAGTAGTCTTGCTGAAAAAGGAAGGACAAGAAGAAATGCAAACAGACAATAAGGTATGTTTGAAAGGATTTTGAAGAATGTTTTGGTATTAAGACTTGCAATGTATTTTTAATACATCAGAAGCAGAAAGAAAGTTGGGCCACTGGATGTCAACAGAAAGGAGGTTATACTACTGGAAGTTTAACAGTGTTAAAGAAATACTAAATGAGGATAAGGAGAGAGAAGACAAACAATGAATTATCAGTCTGCTTTTAATGAAGGAGGTATAAGATACAACTAGCCATGCCTGAACTGACATTCCTAGGAAGAGTTGTTCAAGAATTGAAGCAAAGACTAGTCAGACTTTAAAAAAGCAGACAAATTCATGGGTCTAGATCAGTGGTTCCCAAACTTTGGTCCCCCAGGTGTTTTGGGCTTCAGCTCCCAGAAGTCCCAGACATTTTGGCCAACAGTCAGGGATTCTGGGACATAAGGCCAAAACACCTGGAGGACCAAAGTTTGAGAACTACTGGCCTAGATTATAAATTCCTGCAAGAATTGGCTTGTGATTTGCTTCCAAGCTCAATTCAAAGTGCTGGTGTTGACCTACAAAGCCCTAAATGACTTGGGACCAAGATATTTGAAAGACTGCTTCCTTCCATATGAAATTTGGGATCTTTAGAGCCCTGCTGTGTGCTCCAACAGCTTGTGAGTTCAGTTGGTGGGTACATGTAATAGGGCTTTTTTTGTAGCAGTTCAACTCTGGAACTCCCTACCCAAGGAAGTTAGGCTGGCCCAACCTCTTTTAAGTTGCAGTGGGCAGCTAAAACAATGCTGTTCCACATGGCATTCAATATTTAAAATTGCTGCTTAAACTGTTTCCAAACTGGATTCTAAGATTGTTTTTAGACTGCTTTCAGGAGTTTTAGACCACTGTAATGTGTTCTGAAATGTTTTTATCTTTGGATTGTTTTAACTGGTTTTTATTTACTCATTGATTTGGGAGCCCTTAATATTCTTGAGTGGGAGGAGATACAGAAGTACTTAAAATAAATAAATATCCAATCACAAGTTCTTTAAAAACTCAAATGTGAAATTGCTGATGTTTTAACAAATGTATGTAATATGTTGTTAAGACTGGCCTCTTTACAAAAGCACTGGCATTCAGCTAATGCAACACTAATTTTTTAAAAAGGGATTCTGGTTGGATTCAGTTTTCAAAGAAGTAGAGATGTTAGTCTTTGGAAGCATAAAAAAAAGATCCTATTATATTCTGTCCCACTCCCACAACTGTGTAAATATGCTTTATATCTGAGAAATTATTATCATTCTTTACTGCATCTGCGGAAGTGGGTTCATTGCCATGAAAGCTCATGTGAAAATAAAAACCAGTTAGTCTTAAAGGTACTGCCACGTTTCTTTTCTTTTTCTTTTTTTCCTTCCTATTCCTTCCTTCCTCCTTTTTAGGGTGGATTTAAGAAGTTAAGAAGTTAAGCCAGTTAGCTTAACAGTTGTTTCACATAAATTGGCTGGAAGGACAAATATTGCTGATGAAGAATCAACACTGCTTCTGCAAAAGTAAAAATATCAATAAACATGGCATCAGGGGGTTGGACTGGATGGCCCTTGTGGTCTCTTCCAACTCTATGATTCTATCTAGGGAAGTACAATGAATCTCATTTTTTTTATTTATTAATTTTTTTTTATAGGACCTTTCCCCCAGAAAGTGGGATTTGAGATTTTGCACAGTCTGGTAACTAACTGGAAGCAGAGAATGGGAAATAAAAGACAGTTTCCAGAATGGAGGGATGAAAATTACAAGATCAATATGAGATCGTATTGGAATTATTGCTTTTTAAAGGTAAAGGTAAAGGTAAAAGTAGTCCCTTGACATGAATATCTAGTCATAACCAACTGTGTGTGTGGGGTGCTCATCTCCATTTCTAAGCTGAAGAGCCAGCATTGTCCGAGGACTACTACAGTGGTCATGTGGCCAGTATGACTGCACCGAATGCTGTACCTTCCCACTGAAGTGACACCTATTTATCTACTTGCATTTGCATGCTTTCAAACTGCTAGGTTGGCAGAAGCTGGGACTAGTGACAGGAGCTCACCCCATCATGCAGCACTCGGGCCCTGAATTGCCAAACTTTTTGCTTTTTAACCTGTTCATAAATGATCTGGATTATAGGGTGAGCAGTTCAGCAGCCAAATTTGCTAAAAATACTATTTGTTTAGAATAGTTAAAACAAAAACAGAGAAGAGCTCCAAAATCCATTGGGGGGTTGACCATCAAAAGCGGCTAATAATGTTCAGTGTGAGCAATAATAAAAAGATGTATTTGGGGATCAAAAAAATTCCAAGATCATGTATATTTATTTATGATCTGAACTGGTAAGAGATCTTAGAGTTATAGGGAAAAGCTCAATGATACACTGGCCCAGGGTGCAGCAATTATGGAAAAGGACAGGTTGCATACCTGTAAGTGTAGTTCTTTGAGTAATCATCTGTGCATTCACATAAATGGCTTATTTTGAGCCTGAGCATAGCACTATTTGGAACCTTCTAGAATGTTATGTTAAGTGGATGGGGATATCAACAAAATGCTCACATAACACTTTAGAAAGTTCCAAATGGTGCTTGGGGCTGCTGCAGGGTAATCCATTTGTGTATGGCACAGACACTACAAGAATAAGGGAAAATTCTATGTTGGGGATGCTTAGAAAATGAATTAAAAACAAAGCTTCAAACAACATACTCTCTTTTGCGAATCTATGGCACAACCACATTTGGAATACTGAGTAGACTCTGGCACATCAAAACTGCACATCAAAACAGGATACTGAAGAACTAGAAGAGGTATAAAAAATGATTATGGCACTAAAGCAACTTCCTAATCAGGAATGATTAAAATGTCTGATAGCCATTTGACTACTGTTAAGATAGAAAGTGAATTTGTGCCTCAGTTCAACACACCTCTAGACCATACTGCAGGTAGGTTCAATGAAAGTCAAATTTTTATAAGCCACATATAGCAAAGCAGTGTGGAAAGCTGTATTGCTGGGTAGTATTGCTCCTGACTTTCTGAATTCATATACTCCCCATGAAATAATACAATTTTAAACTTCAAAAGATGGGTTCTTTGGCTATTTGCAGCTTCACATTGCAATGCTGCATGAAGCCACTGTAAGAAAAAGATGTGCAAATACTTTTTCAGAACCTACTTGAGAGACTTAAAAAAAAATAACTATAGCATATTTTACATTTTTTCTGTCTCTGGCTGATCATATTAGTGTCAACATACATCTGGCTGACTCAAAACACATTTTTATTGTGGAATCAGTTCCATAACAATTCATCTTGGTTTTACTTAGCTCTACCACAGACCTAGCAGAGAACTTTAATCAATATTAAACTGACTTTCTTCTTTGAATGTGTTTTAATTCCAAAATGGCTAAGAATATTAATTTTAAAATATATTATTGTGGCCCAATGAAAAAGCTGATTACAAAAAGAAAAGAAAAGGAATCACATAGACATGCAATTTCTATTTTAAATAATGCACTTGCATACAATGATATGTTAATATCATAACACAAATAAACTAGGCAAACATTTAGTAGAAGTGTAATTTTTCAATTTTTAAAGCAAACACATCTAGAAATTGCAAAATATAATCATTCTAGTACATACCAATAATTGTACATACTAATATGAAGTCTATAGTAGAATAATAAAATGGGGAGTTAAAGACATTCCACTAGGAGGCACAATTGTCTTCAACCCAAAGCTAGTGAATGTTCTCTCTTTCGAAAAGTAGATGGAAAGGAAGCTATGTGAACAGTGCATTTAAAAGCTGTTGATTCTGAACTTAGAATCTGAGCTTAGAATCTAGAATTCTAGATCTAGAAGTTGTAAGCAACTTTTGCTTCTACATAAGATATCAGTAACACACAAATAGTGAAACTAAATTATGAGATAAACGTTAAGTGTTGTGATGGAATCTCAAATCCAGTCAAAAAGTGCTGAGAAAATGAACTATATTTGTGAGAAGCTGGGTAATTCCATGCAGTTTCTACCTGTCAAACAGCAGCTCTATAAAGTGGAGATTCATCAAGGTAACTGAACATGATCATGCCTATACAAAGATCACAAATTCACAAAATGTTTTAAGATTAAAGAAGTTGGAATTAAAATGACCAATGACTGAATGATCTGACCACTAGTGACAGGACTGGTTCTTTAGTAATAAGATATGTTCTCTTTGCCTCTGTACTCCTCATATTTGTCCTTTTCCAGAGCATGGAAGAAGACAACAGGTGAAGATGCTTGCATATGTGTGTCAAGTTTATGTGCAGGTGTTTATGCATCTTTACCTCATTACTGGACAAGTCCAGTGATTCTTAAACTCCTCCCAAGTGTTTTGTTCTTCAGCTCCCAGAATTCCTGATCGTTGGCCAAGCTGGTTGAGGCTTCTGGGAGCTGAAGTCCAAACAGCTTGAGGATCAAAGTTTGGGAATCACTGACATAATCCCTTTGTGATTCTATGGTTGCTTGGGCCTGACATGTTAAGCTAAATGTCCTGCTGAAGACTAGCATCATAATGAATCATATCCTTTAGAAATGGTGATCACCCAATCTCTCTTGCACCTCTCCCTAATGGATTTTTATTACTATTCAAAGTCTTCTTCCCATAGGACTTCACTACATTCTCTAAACTGCAAAGCAAACTGTGCTTTGTATATACAAGTTATATATGCAAGTAACAGTACAGACAAAGGTCATGGGATCTGAAATGTTAAAATAGCGATCTTGCCATCTTTTGGGAGACTCATAACATTCAGGTCTTCCATAGTACCAGCCAGTCAAGCTATGGAGCATAAATCAATTAAAGGTGAACCCTACCAACAAGTATCTTAAGGAGCTTATTTCATCTCATGGTTTCATAAGACATTTCCAATACAATACTTTAAATTCTCACCCTCCACTATCCTAGTTTCCTCACCACCATCTCTTCAAATCAAGCAACAGTATGTAACAACAGGCAAATCTTTCATCCTGTTAACCAATATTCTTTGGGAAATTTTAAAGGTCCACCCCAGAACTACCTCTGTCTTATGAAGAGTTAAAATAATTTAAAGGAAGTATTTAATTCTTTACAGCCTGAAAATCATGCAAAGTAAGAGTAGACTGAAGCTTCATCTTTAAAAGTGAACAGAATTTTCCAAGAAAATAAATTCTACAAATGGCATAAACCATTACCTTTATCTCCGAGGTCTCTAAAAAAGGTTGGCCCAGGTTTAGCTTTTGCAACATTTGCCAGTGCAGAATCTATCTCCTTTGAAAAACCAAAATAAATACCAAGTCAGTCCTGAAAGAGGAATCCATTAAAACAAGCAGCAGAAAGAGCAAGCATTCTCTTGAAAGACAGCAGAATCACTTTGCTTACCTTTTTTGTCAGTTTCTTGGCCAAAGTTTTACCTGTTGAAGAGAAAAAAAACACTACTCAATCATCTAAAAGTCAAACCCCTGATCAAATTCTGTGACTTTCCTTTTCAAAGAAAGATATTTTAGTGAGCAAAAGGCAAGTAATGCAAAACAGAACAAAACTGCTAGCTTCAAAGTATTCTAATTCCCACAAATTTCAGGAAAGCAGCAGCTGTTCAAGTGTTTCTGTAACTAAAAGAACAAAAAGAATTAACACTTTTAGATATTTCTTAACCTTTTGTTGCTGTAACTTTCCCAATAGTACACTACCTATCATGCCTAAAAACACAATGATAAAAATACAGTGAGACCTTGATTTTTGGTTCCATGATCCCCCATGGATACCAAAATCTGTGGATGCTCAAGTTCCATTAAATACAGTAGCACAGTAAAATGGTATCCCTTATATAAAGTGGCAAAATCAAGGTTTGCATTTTGGAACTTACGTTATGTTTTTTAAAAATATTTTCAAGCCATGAATGGTTTAATCCCATGGATAAAGAATCAGTGGTTACAGAAGTGGTAATAAGGTAATAAGAAGGCTTTGAAAATACATGGTAGTGAAAGGCACAAAATGCATCTGAGGAAGTAGACTTTACGAAAGCTCATGCAGTCATTAAGTTACGAAACTTAATGACTGCAATAAAATGTAACCTTCAATGCTTTAAAATGTAATTTTGATTTTTTAAAAAAAATTGTTATGAGCATGAAAGAATGGAAACTGCTTCTGCTCTCAGATCTTCAAGCCTGCAATGGAATTTTGGCTCAATGTACAAACTGAATGTTTTTCAGAGTATCTCCACCTTTCTTGGACATCCCCATTATACAGGCTTCAAAATAATATACAGCAGATCCATGAACTACCAACCAAATGGAGGCATATCTTATTACAGGCGAATGACTATTTTAAACTGCATAAGTACAGGTATCTATAAAAGCAAAAATTCTTCCATACTTGCCAAAAGAATCAGAGATGGCTGCAATCTGGCTCATTCCCCTACCACAAACAGCAATTATTTCAGCCTTAACTTTGCTGTAGGCAGGTGTGGTCTTTAGCTACATTTTTTAAAAACTAGGCAATTCTGCCCTCTGTCATCTCTCTGCATTAATAATCAAAATGAACCTGATCCCAGTTTCAATACTTTGTTGGTTATTACATAAGTGTCAGCTGGTATAGTAAGGAGGTTGAATGGCCCATAAGTATTTGATGGGTTAGGTGATTTTTTTTATGGATAGAAATGTCACTTACACTGAAATATTAAATGCTGATTGGAACAAGAAGTCCCAATGAGAGAGATAGTTTAGTTATGGACTGGACTGAAAGTCTCAGAGAAACATGTGGATTTATAGACTGGACTGAAAGATATCAAAGAGAAAGGTAGTTTAAGGTACAATGGAAGCTTAGCCCCACTGTGGTACACATTGGCCTTCTTGCAAATACAAGAGAATCATAAATGAGGAAAAACCAACTGTATAATATTAAATAGATTAGTGATGGCATTAACTGTTTACAAACATTTTTAGAAATTTTTAAGTATTATTTTCAGAATGACAATTCATTCAAGAACACTAGCACTTTCGCCCTGATTTGTCAAACATTACTGGAAAACAGTACTTACGCCCTGATTTGTCAAACATTACTGAAAAAAGGAAGTCTCTTGGACTCATGTAATATTCTCCTTCATACTCCAAGGAAGCAAATTCCATAAAACGTTTTTTTCTTATGGAGAGTTTTTCTACCATCTCTTCATCCATATTCTCTTCATTCTAAAAGAAAAAAAAATGGCAGAGATGCAGTTAACCTTTAATTTTCATTTAGGATTCAATAGTGTAGGTAGTTGCAAAGAAGACTTTCACAAATTGTTTTTGAGACTATTCATCAAGGTGTTTTTTTTTAAAAAAAAAGCACAAACAAAAATCCCACCAGGCATATCTGAAATTGTAGAACAAGACATGATCAACTCTCTGGATATCAGCATTTATAAAGATGCTACGAGTATGAAGCCTACTAACTTCAATATATGAAGGCCAATGTCATGATCACTAGTTTAGTTTTTTAAAATTTTGCACTCATGCTTCATTAGTGTGCAACATATATTGTGCAGATGAAAAACAACGTAAAAACAGCATGCAAAGAAATGTAAGATTTTGTGGCCTGAATCCCAACAGCCCAGTACTCATGCAAAACAAACAAGACAAAACAAAAACTTCTGCACACATGCAAAGGGGATTACCAATTCACACTCTCTCAAGCAACATTGCTACTATGCTGTTCTGGAAAGGTGGGAAGTCTGGAAGTACACTAGTGGTCATAGACTGTTTTGAACTCCAGTTGATGTTCTAGCTGTCATGCAGCTGAATTACAAGTAGAATTCCACAAGTTGTACTTCCATCCGCATACCTATTCAATTTATTCTTGTCATGCATCTGGCAGGAGTCCTAGTCCCTGTGGTCCTTACAATGAATTCAGTGGCACCTTTAGTTTATGAAGTAAAAGGTTGGAGGATAGTAGAAGCCAAAAACTGTTACTGAGATTTACCAGTTTTCAAGTTATGAAAGTAAAATTAAGGAGAAAACTACTTTCAGAAGTCACACTACTACTGTTAAGCAAAAAGACCCATTCAGGCACAGGAATAATCTACTTCAAAAATTAAGTTCCTAACCAGCCATATTTGGTAAATCTCCCTAAACTTTACTTACCATTTACTTATTTTCTTTTAACAAGAGGAGACAAGCTAAAATGTGCATAAAATAAACAATACTATAGGAGAATAAACTCTTTATATATTATTAATACTAAATAAATTATTTTATATATTATTTATACTGAAATGATCCTGACACTAATCCAGATTTCTCACTGAACAATTTCTTTCCTTTCACAGCATCTCCCCATGCTTCCTGACACTTCTTTTCCATAGGAACATCTGTAAATATTTTGTCCAAAAATGCTTTTTATTGAGCTCTTGCACAAAAGCACTATGTGTGCACTTGAAAGAAGATAGGCATTTGCACTGTTGCAGCATGCTCACTTGGTTGCTACGGTACCTGTTTTGGGAGTCATGGCCAAATTGGAAATTTTAGCTTTGATTTCAGCTGAGCATGAGTAGATTTTGGGGAGTGGGGAGGAAAAAGTAGTGTGAATTATAATTACTTGACAGAACTGAAAATGTTTTTAAAAGAAAAGAAAGGGTTGTGTACCTAAATGGGAGAGAGTGGATAAAAGCACATAGACACAGAAAACTTGTTCCCATGTGAATTTTTGTATATGTCCCCTCATTTCAACTTAAATATCAAGGACAGATGTGAACAAAACAAAAACATATATCCTATATACCACTTTATTCTTCATATAAGTTCTCTTATCCTGTATCACTGAAACAATGAGTCAAATGGCCAACAGCTGGCATCCCAAAGGGGTGCCCTTCATCCAGCAGCTTGAAAATGAGCCAGTGGTGTCAATGATTTTGGTTGGACAGCCATAACATTTAATATGGAAGGCAGTTTAGACCAGCTGGACAAGTCTTGTATACTATGATTTTCTAATTTTAGTGTATTTCCTAAAGAAAAGCTTATTTTTCCCCTTACTGTAAGAGCAAAGGAACTATGTTGCCATTACTTGGAAACAGGGGTGTAGTTATTGGGGGGGGGGATGTGGACACTGCCCCCCATGAAATTTCCCTTCAATCCTTAAATTTCTAGCACTGAAGAGAGTAAGACACTGAAAATTGCTAACTTAGAACTCTTGGATTTACTATGTTTACACTCCTTCAGTAATACCTTTTCTTTGGATGCCTAAACTGTATTTCTAAATGTTCATCAGGAATATTAAATTATACCAATACAAGAACTTTTGTGACCAAATAAAATCTCACATGGGGGACAAAATTCTTATGGGAGGGTAATCCTCAAATTTTGCACCTGTCCCTACCTTTATACTCCTGTTTGGAAGTAAGTCTTGCTAAGTTCAATGGGATTCTTTCTTTTAAAAATCATTTTTAGTCAACAGACAAACCATCAAATAAATACCAAACACATACATAGCGATATTCCACTACTTCATTAAAAAAAAGAACAAGGATAAGAAATAATAATCAAAATATTGCATTATATTTTTTGTTTACTTATATCTTGTTAATCTTATTTAATTTGTATCAAACCTTTTAAGTATTTTAAATAAAGTTCTATATAATTGATCTATTTCCTTCTTGTTTTTGTTGATAGTTTCATATCAGGTCATAGATTCTTCATTATTTCCCACCATAGTTCCCGAAGATGTTTCTTGTACATTCTACCTATATAATCTCATTATCAATTATAAATAAATCTCTCTGATCCCTTCTGTTTTTAAATAATCAATTAAAGCTATCACGGTTATGCCATTAATCTCAAATCAATGGGTTAGTGTAACCCTTGAGTCCTTAATAAAATGTTTATAATTATTACAGTTTAACTGTATATTACACAATATTACTTGGGACTCTTTCTAAGATAAATACGGACAGAATGCAGACCAAGGCACTGTCTGATATCTATGATCAGAAACTGAAGTATCAGTTTTTTCAAACCAATCCAACACCATGGTCCTCTGTTCTCACTGTTCTCCTCCCCCCCTGCTCTTGGAGATATCCTATACCCTTTCATACTTTTTCTAAAAGTAAAAAAATTCTGCTGATCTTTCAAATGTTTTAATAAGATGCTTAAGTACTTATTCAAGTTAGCAGCAGAATGAATGCCATTAAACAATTAATGGGAGCAGTTTTAGTCATAAAGTTTCATTCTTTGTTTTCCTAAATTGAAAACTTCAGAGCAGGGGTAGGCAACCTTTCCCCTTTAAGGGCCGAGGGACTTCAGCTCCCAGAAGCCATGTTGGCCAATAGCTCTTGGGATTCTGGAAGCTGAAGTCCTTCGGCCCTTAAAGGGGAAAGGTTGCCTACCCCTGGTTTAGTTAATTAAATTTATATCCAGACTTTTTGCCATAACACAGCACTTGAGGCAGCTAGACATCTTACACCTTTTTAATACGCCCATTTGTTGAACAGCTATCAATTTTGGGCCTGTGCACCTGTTCAGAGATGGAGAAAATTATCTGTAATTATAACATTCTAAGCTTAAATAACCTAAAGGCACCAGATCTTGTATGGTTTTGGAAGCTGAACAGGATCATCCTGAGTTAGTACTTAGATGGGGTCCACCAAAGAATACTGTAGGCTGTATTTCAGACATAGCCTACAGTAATCTCTGACAATGCTGGCTCTTCAGCTTAGTATAATGGAGGTGAGCACCACCCCCTACGGTTGGACATGACTTGACAACCTTGTTAATGGGGAATATCTTTACCTTTCTACAACCTATACTGTAGGCTGTAGGCTATATTTCAGAGGAAATAATTGGTAAAACCACCTGTGAGTACTGCTGGACTAAGAAAATCCTATGAAATCCAAGGGATCACCATAAGGTGACAGGTGACTTTAAGGCACATATAATCCTATTTATACAAAACAAATGGGTATATTTGTGCATCCTGCAATGCTTACAATGTGATTAAATGTGGTCTTATGTGAGTAAAACAGTACAGTTGTCCCTCTCCATTTGTGGACTTTGATTCCGCAGTCTCACTCTTCATGGGGAGAGACAAGAGCTATAATTTAAATGGCTGTGTGTCTGTGTGCGGCCCGGTGCATGCACCACTAGTTTAAATGGGGCTTGAATATTTTTGAACCGCCATTTTCATGGGGGGGGGGGAGAGTCCAGAACGGATCCCCTGTGAATTGGGAGGGACAACTGTATTTCTATTTACATGGCACACTCCTACCAGATTTCTACAGCCAGTATCAGCTTATTTTTATTACAAAGTAACCCTACTAAAATTACTGTCAGGGAATTTTAGTGCTAGGGAGGAGTTGGTTACTGGAATCAAAGCAGTTTGTATTTTAGGAGGATGTGACTGTGTAATGATAGAAATCATGATTGTAGGGCAGGCCAAATAAGAGGATAGTCATACACGAATCCTGGATTTCAGGAAAACTGATTTTATGAAGCTCAGGCAAATATTGGCAGAATCCCATGGCTATAGATGCCAAAGGAAAAAGACACCAAGCATGGGTGGTATTTCATGAAGAAGGAACTACTAAAAGTACAATCATAAACAATTCTATGGATGAAGAAAAATGGGAAAGATCTGAAAAAGCCAATGTGGCTGTACAGTAAACTTGAGGAGGAATTGAACAGAAAAAAGATCATGTATAAAGAATGGAAGGAAGAACAAATCACCAGGGAAGAATACAGATGTGCAGCCCAAGCTTGCAGGAATACTGCAAGGAAAGCAAAAACTCAAAATGAGCTGAGACTGGCTAGGCAGGTAAGAGACAACAAAAAGTTTTTTTTCAAATATGTTCAAAGCAAGAGAATGATGAAACAAAGGACTGCTACTCTGCCAGGATGGTAAAATGCTAACAGATCATAATGAAAAGGCAGAAGTGCTCAATACCAATTTTATTTCAGCTTTTACCCGAAAAGAGGACTGTGTGTTTCCATGCAGCAACAAAGACATTGGTAAGGAATCCGGGTTGCAAATCAAGACTGATAAAGAATTAGTCAGGAATAATCTAATTAACCTAAATTAATTCAAATCTGCAGGGTTAGATGAACTGCATCCCAGCATATTGAAGGAACTTAATGACATACTTGTAGAATCACTTGCCATCATTTTTAAAGAAATCTTGGAGAACAGGTGAGGTGCCAGAGGACTGGACATGAGCAAACATTGTTCCTCTTTTCAAAAAACAACAACAGAAAAAGAAGATCCAAGAAACTACACATATGTGCCTGTACCTGACCTCAATACCATATAAAATATTAGAATGGTTTGTGCAGGGACCCATCCACAAGTATCTTGATGACAATGCAGTGATCAGTAGGAGCCAACACGGGTTATGCCACAAAAGCCAAGTACATAGATATAGCATGGCAGATACCTGGCTCACCAGTACATGTGAAAATAACTTTGGGAATATTGTTGATCAAAAATTGAACATAACCCAGAAGTGTGATGCTACAGCAAAGGCAAATGCTATCTTAGCCTACATCAGTGCTTTTCAATTATTTTCTGTCATGCCCCCTCTAGGAAGAAGAAAACATTTCGCGCCCCCCGCGCAACTGTAAATAGTATCATTTGTCTATAAAATTATTATAAGTACACCTTTACGGAGCCTCGCACCCCCCCTTGGGGGCGCGCCCCACTATTTGAGAAGTACTGGCCTACATCAATAGAGGTGTAGCTTCCAAGTTGATGGAAGTAATAGTCCCACTGTATTCTGCACTGGTCAGGTCTTATTTGGGGTACTGGTGTTCAGTACTGTACTGAGCACCTTATTTTAAGAAGGATATAGACAAGATGGAGTGAGTTTAGAGAAGGGCAATAAGAATGATAAGATGTACTTAAATATCTTTGAAAATATCTTACAAAACTACAAACCCCAAAATTCCATAGCACTGAGCCATGCCAATTAAAGTGGTGTCAAGCTGGATTATTTCAGCAGTGCGAATGTTATGTGGACAAATGAATTTGTAAAATAAGCAAACAAATAAATAAATTCTGGACCAGACTACCAAGACATTCAGTAGATTCCTACCTCTAGTATTTTGCATAAAAAAGATGCCAAACTTTGCAAAAAGTTAATCTTTTGCCAAATATAAATGATGTTTGTTGTTGTTAACTGCCCTTGAGTCGATCTCGACCCATGGAGACCCTGTGGATGAGACATCTCAATGACTCCCTGTCCTCCACTGCTCTGCTTAGTTCCTAAAAACTCATACCTGTGACCTCCTTAATAGAGTCCATCCATCTAGAATGCAGCTTTCCTCTCTTTCTACTTCCCTCCACCTTTCCTTGCATTATTGTTTTATTGTATTATAAATGATGTACCAGCCATAATTCAGCTGCTCGTCTCCAGTATGTGTAAAAGTTTCTCTTAATAATTTGTTCTGACTTTAATAATAGAGTATCACCTACCTTAGCATTTATTCTGTTTATCCACATAATATGAAGTACGGACATACAGTGGAACCTCTACTTACGAAATTAATTCGTTCCAGCAGCC
>JAIPUX010001232.1:151434222-151447603 GCA_020142125.1 Phrynosoma platyrhinos | reverse complement strand
CCCCCCCCCCCAGGTAGAATGGAAATTGTGTAGCTTGCTGGCTGCATGGGACCTTTGTGTGGTTCTTCCCCAACCTTCAAACATGCTTTCATCAAAACTTTGGAGGTTTCTGAAAACCTGGAAAATTTCCTCCCTATAGGCTTAAACTGCCTATACTAAACTGCCCTTTGAGACCCTCCATATAGAGTTGTGAAGGCCAAGGGGGAAAATGCTGAACAAATTGAGGGGACAATGTTTTTCCCCTTTCCTTTTCTGAAGTCACTTTTCTCCAGAAAAATTGATTATGGAATGCTGACTAAAGATAGGGGTTCATATATTTATTCCTCCCACATAATTTCTAAAAAGTAAGTAGCAGCTTGACTTTTATGGAAGACTATGTACAGTATCTCATATCATTGTAATTTCAGGTCTTGGTTTTCTTTGATAAATACTTTTTATAGGAATTAGTGCTTTATGTCCGCTTGACAATGTGGAAGTATAGAGTAGACAGAATAGTTTTCTTTGTTTTACTAATGTTGATGGTTTCTTTTGTTTTTATTAGAGTTCTCCCCCCCTTTTTTTTTTGCTTGCTCCTCATAAACTGGCAAAAGCAAAGAAGCTCCTTACAGTTCAGATGTTCCTTACCATTCAGAACCCTGTAGCACCAATTGCAACAATAACATGCTTAAAAATAAATTCAAATTGTAATTATTTTTTAAATAAATGGTATCTTTACTATATTAAAATGATATTTTTATGCTGAGCTAAATTATACATAATGCATTTTATGTACCGAAAGTAATAGTGACTTTTAATCAGCAAAGAGTGCATTTAAATTTTTTTTTTTTAAAAAAATCTCCCCCCCCCCCCGAATTACAGATACATTCTGCTTGAATGTTTCTTCTTTTTCTATGGTTCCAAAATTTCCAGATATTTTATAGCTCAACTTCTACACCTGTAAAAGGACTAAAACAGTGAATTGTGCAGTATGCATCATAGGGGTCTAAAATGAACAAAATGTGGCTAATGTGGCTCATAGACCTTCTTTGACTGTTCACACCTTTCCTAAGAGATCTGCTCCCTTAATTCCCAAGTCATACTACCTTGGATAACCTCCTTCTTTATGTGTGAGTGTGGCCATGTAAATTTGTCTTCTCTTTTGGACATGTAGGATCAGCAACCTTGGCTCCAAAAATAGCAATGACAGCTCAGTAACATGATTATAGTTATGTTTTCTTCTTCTTCCTGTTTGTGATCCTGATTTGGGGTTACCTCTTTTTTTTCTGACAGGTTCCTGCTCTTTAGAAATTACATAGTGGGTAGGTAGAACATGATCGTCTCATATTGGGAGCAGATAAAGCTACTAAATATGGGTCAGGCAGCATGGTATAGTGGTTTTAGTATTGGACTAGGACATGGGAGACCAGGATTAAAATCCCTGTTCAGCTATGGAAATCTCCTGAATGATTCTGGGCAAGTTATGCTTTCTTACCTTCACAGGAAGGCAACCCCCTACTAAAGGAATTTTGCCAAGAAACCTCCACCTTAGAGTTGCCATGTGTTGGAAACAATTAGAATGCACTAACAACAAACTGAATATGGCCAGTGCAGATGGTTGAAAATTTAACTTGGTTCCTTTTTGATAATGTCTTAGTGTTTATAAATATCCTTCATAAACAGGATAGCAAAAGCTTGAATTTTTTTTTGAAAAAAATCAAATGTGCCAGTAAGAGGTGCATCCACCTCTTCTTTTAAATTATATTTCAAATGTATTTCAAACTATGGGGAAACAGACCAATATGGGGAAACAGACCAATCTAGCTGACTTGGGGCATGGCATACAGACACTGCACAGCCCCAAGATGCCTGGAAGTCGCACTGGCTCTTAGACGTGGTCTGGCTTCTGGGCGCTCCAGTGGCATGGTGTTATATGCCACACACCACCAGAGCAGCTTGAAGCCACCCATGGCGGGGTGGGAAAATTCACCTTTGCTGCTCCTTTTTTGGCTGGCTGCAAGGCAGATTGGGGCTGTGGCATGTGGTTGCTGCGACCCCAATCTGTCTTTCACGCCCCTTCAGGGCTGTCTGTTTCAATCCTATATTAACCATGTGTCTTTTAATAGAATTGTTATGTAATTGCTTTTCATCTTTTGTAAAATAAGCTTTTAGCTAAACTTTTATCTTTAAAATGTTGCATGCCGCTTTGGTCTCATCCTGAGAGAAAAGGGGGTATAAATTGATTGGTTGAATTAGCCGAACTCCCAAATATTTTCAAAAATTCAAGTAGCAACAAACTAGCAGTTTTTGTCTTTCTTTAGTGCAGTCTTTTGTAAAGTTAATAGTTTCTAACTGCCTATTCAGGGCCAAGTTGTCTCCAGTACGTTCCATAAAAATAAGAACAGTCACAACAACATATTGTTTCTGGGAAAATCCCTCCCTCAGCTTACTGTATGAATTGCACCTAAATTCAGAGGGAAAGGATCTATAGGGGCGGGGTGGCAAATTATATCATCATATCTGTTAATCCAAAAGTCACAGCATTCTGATCCTATGAGTGGTGTAGACTTGAGCCGATTGACTTGGACTTAAATTGGATTCAAGTTGGACTCAAGTTGCTTCAGTTACTTCGCTTGGACTTGACTTGGCAATAAATGATGCACCGACTCGACTTGTGATTTGTATAATTTTAGCGACTGACTTGCTGGCATCATTCACTTTGAGCTGCAGTGAAGATCCACCCTCAGAGCACAGGGCCCAGTTTTCAGAGGATAACAACAAATGTGTTAGGCAATGGGCTTGAGGCTTCAAAAACTTTAGAAGTTTCCATTGATGTGCAGTGAGGACAGGCTGCTGAGTAGACCTCAGTCTCCATTGCCTAGAACATTTGCTGTTCTTCTCCAAGGAACATGCCCTACTTCCTTTTTTTCTGTTAAAGTTGGCTCCCAGACTTGAGACTCAAGACTTAACTTGAAAGTATCTTGCAAGGACTTGAGATTCACTTGGGACTTAGGGCCTCAGCAGACGACTAATACAGTCGTCTTTGAGGCCTGGAAGAAGAGGGGCAGTCGCACGAGCGGTGCCCCTTCCTCCTCCCGAGATTGCCCTCGGAGCTGCCGGCCATCCGCACGGCCGGCGCTCCCAGGGCAACCTCCAGCCGCAGCGACCGCATGCGCTGCAGCGGAAAAGTCAGGGAAAGTGCGCCCTACGCATTTAGGGCGCACTTTCCCTGATTTCTGAAAGGAGTGCTATTTTTGCGCTCCTTTCAGGGATGCCGCCAGAGCTCCGCAGTGCGGAGGCTGCAGTCCCGCGGCGCTCCATCCCAGGTGTGCTTCCCCTGTTAGAGACTTGAGACTTGGAATAAAAGATTTTAATGCATAACTGCCTATGAGCCCTGGCTCCAATGCACCACTTGATGCTTATCAAGGAGCAGCTGTTATGTGTTTGTGGTGAACAGGCAAATAGCAGATTCTCCTTCTGTTGCTATCTTTTCAAAGAGTATTTAGGTTACTACCTTATTTACAATGGCTGCAGAAATACTCTGCTTGTGTACTGTTTATATAGCCATCCCAGTTAAAACTATAAATCTTCCTCTTTCAATTCTCATCTCCATTTTGATGAGAAAAGTACTGGTTCTTCCATATTGCCTTGCACTGAGTCATACTTTATGGAAGTTATGTTATGTTAACTTATGAAAGTTGTTACCTTTGATCAAGGAATATTGCCTAACTTTTTCTGGCTGGAAGGGCCAATGTAGCTATGGTCTAAAGTAACTACATTTCATTTCAAATATCCTGGGGGAAACTGGAATTACACAGCTAAATTTCATGCCAGTCTCACTGGGGAAAATGGAAATCTCAAAGAGTGTTCCAGATAATGTTGACAGTAAATGGCTAATATATAATATACCTGGTGTAGCCTGCATGCTGAGTTATATAACACTAGGATTCTATTGGCATCCATTCAAACTCTTGCAACCTCCTCTATGGAAAATCATTACCCAACAGTACAGCTACTAGATTTGTCAGAGGAGCAGTTTGGATCCTTTGGTGATCCTATGGTAGTATCAGGACAGAGTCATGACTAAAAATTAGATGATCTATAAATCAAATATATAATTAGTCTTGCTTTTAAAATTACCTTCTTTTGGGGTAGCACTTTGCTTGATTGATTGTTCTGGAGAATTCAGATTCTGTATTTTGTTGTATTTTGCTGCGTGGATAACACAGCTGTCCTTGAATATTTTCCCCTGGATTTCAAGATACCAAATTGAACCACACCAGGGAAATTTTAAACAAAGGGGAAACAAATGACTCTGACTTAACTGTTTGAGGTTTTTTACCTCCAACAAAGGTAAAACTCTTTCATTGGACTACAACTTGGAACTATAATTTGGGAAACTTTACCTATACAGCACCTAATCCCCCCCTCCCCCAGATGTAATAATACACAGACTCCTTGAGAAATTCAATGTTCTCTGCCTATGAAAGGAGCAGTTAGGTTTGCACAGGACAGGGACAACTGCCTCTCAAGAGAAGTTACTTTATTGTTGGTAATGGGAGTTGTATTACCTGCTTTTTTTAATTGCTTTTTGTCTTTAGTCCTTACATGGCCAATAATGGGGGTAGCCTCTGCTTGCATTGAAATCCTCCAATTCCATCTTAACTGACACCTCAGACAGACTGTAGGCCTATGACTCTAACATTATCACCATTTTTCTCGTATATGATTTTTTGACATCTTTGCCTGATGCAGAAGCTGGTGAAGTTTCAAAAGCTTGTACAATGTATGGTTTGGAGTTGGCCCGAAAATATTATCACAGCTTGTGATTTTTCGATTTTGTTGTATGTTGCTTAGGATTCTTTTGCTAATTGAGTGATACAGAGCATCCACAGTATACTTTGTATAATACAACAATGATTGCAGTACACCTTGTATAAGATGTGCTGTAAGTGGGTTGCACGCAGGGCTTATTTGGGATATTTGGCTGCCTGAGGTAAAGGACAAGATGTTACCTTGCTCTTGATTTCACCCCCAGAAAAGTTACCAAACACTGACTTTAACATCCTGCACCACACTTGAGGAAACAAGGGCATCAAGCAGAGAGAGTAAAAGGAGCAGCCAGAGGCCATTCCAACCCTGATTGCTGCAGGACTGTGAAGACCAGACTCAGTGGACCTGAGGCTGGCTGATGCCATGGTCCTGAATGGACTGCAGCAAGGAGCAGATAAAATCCACTCCTTTTGTGGCTGGGTTTGGGCCACCTTAGGTGGTCCCTCCACAACCCCAGCACAGAATCTGCGTGGTTTGGTGGTGTACGTCGTTTAAATGCCACACCCCCCAATGTGGCCCGACGGCAGTTCTTTTGGCCCATCTGCTTTGGGCCAAGGCTATTTTAAGGGGGATAAAGCAGGCCACTTGGTAACCATTCTTTGCTCCCAAGGCACTTGCCTCCTGCCTAACAGTGGGGCCAGTGATGGTTTCCCAGTGCAGAGAGGCAATCTGCTCAGGAAAAAAAAAATCGACTACAGGGCTGCTAGCATTTTCTAAAACTTTGAGATAATCAACATAGGGCAGCATATTCAGCTGAAATTGGGAAAGCAAGTTCACTTCCAAACCATTTTTATAATGGCATGAGAAACACCAAATTTATAAATTTGTTCCTGGATTGCAATTGCTTAAGGCAGTGACTGTACCATCAAAGATGCTAAATGAATTGTTCCAGTACCTGTGGAATTGTTTTTCCTTTAGTCACATGAACTCAGCACATCACTGTGATTATAGCTGATACTGAACACCACCATCACCACCATCATATTCCCTTCTCTTTTTATTGGAACTCCCTTCTCCCTTCAGACTGCTTCCTAATAACTTGTATTGGAGGGTTTCAACAGTCTTTTATAATCTGTTTTCCTCTGCATTTTCATTAATAATCACACTACCTCTCTGCTTTACCGCCATATGTCTCTTATCTCATTCTCATACTGATTTTGAGCCTATGGCCTCTAGCTTAGGACAGCATGGTTTTTTAGATTTAAACATTTTGATAATAAAGATATTTTAGAGCAGTGCAGAATTTTTTAAAATGCGGAAGTTTTTTTCAATTAAAAGGAAAACCCAGAAGAGACTGCATCCATTAGCTTATCATTCTTCAACCTGGTATTCTTCAGATGTTTATGGATGTTGTTGTTACTGTGTACCTTCAAATTGTTTCCCACCTATGATAACCCTAAGGCAAACCAATCAAGGGGTTTTCTTGGCAAGATTTGTTCAGAGGAGGTTTGCCATTGTCTTTCCCTGAGGCTGAGAGCATGTGACTTGCCCAAGGTCACCCAGTGGATTTCATGGCAGATCAGGAATCAAACCCTAGTCTCCAGAGTTGTAGTCCAATACTCAAACCACTACCCCCCACTGGCTCTACACTGCCTTTAATCCCTGGCCTTTTGCCTTTCTTGTATTGGCTGATGGAAACTAGTGCCCCAAGCATCTGGAGGGCTTGAGTTTCCGGGAGGCTATTGTACTTAATAAGTACTTCTAATAGGGTTATGGTATAAACAGAAAGTGAGATTAGTTCTTTTGAAGTTCTTTTGAAGAGTGGTGAGTATATATCAGTCTGGACCATTGGCATTTTCACTTTTCAAATGCATGATTCAGAGTTTTGAAGTAATGTTTTGGAAGTAAAAATACCACCTGTAGTGTACTTTTTGGAGGTGGGAAACAACAAAACCAATTATTTTACTTTTTTAAAAAGTAGTTGAAAAAGTCATGATTCCCCACCCCACACATAAGAAGTATTGCTTGCCTACAATACTTGTTACATACTTATTATTACTGACTTGTTACTCTTAAACCAGAGGAAGACACTTTGCTTAGGGCTTCCCCTAAACCTGAGACAGTCCTTCATATAGTGCTGTGGGTCCTAGGTTTTGATTCCAGGACCCCCTCCCCTCCCATAGATACCAAAATCCATGGAGGCCAAAGTCCTGTTATACACAATGGCTTAATAGAATGGTGTCCCTTATATAAAATGACAAAATCAAGGTTTCGCTTTTTTGGATTTAAAAAGAAAATTCAAGCTGTCGATGGTTGAATCCAGGGGTAAGCAACCTTTTTGAGCCGGGGGCTGGGTTGCTGTCCCTTAGACAATTGGGGGGCCGAAGCACCAAAAAATAAAAAAAATAAAATAAAAATAAAAAATAAAAAAATATGCATGCACACTCTCTCAGCCCCAGAAAAGCCATGGCAAAACCCCTGTGGAGATTTTGCCAAGAAAACCCCAAAAACAAGTAATAACAACAATAATCAATATCATCATGGTGGGCGGCGGCTGTGGCAGGGAGCGGCGGTGGCAGGGCTGGTCCAAAGGCCTCAGGGGGCTGCATATGTCCCCCCCCCGGCCTTAGGTTGCCTACCCCTGATTGAATCCATGGATGCAGAATCAATGGATATGTAAGGCCAACTATAATTCTGTAAATAAAATCTATTGCACTTCCTTCAGTGGCACTTGAAAGAAAAAGATATTTCTGGAGATTTGTGTAACAAAGCATGTTCTCAGACAGAATTATCAGTCCAATTAGAGGGGTAGGCAACCTTTCCTCTTTAAGGGCCGAGGGACTTCAGTTCCCAGAATCCCAGGAGCTATTGGCCAACATGGGACTATTGGCCAACATGGCTGAGGCTTCTGGGAGCTGAAGTCCCTCGGCCCTTAAAGGGGAAAGGTTGCCTACCCCTGAATTAGAACATGAATGAACTCCATATAAAACATGTTATAGTTGTAGCTGCTGATTTCAATGTCAGTAGGAGCAGAAGGTCTGCTCTGGGTTTTAGTATGAATTTTAAAGGAACTATCAGGGTGTACCTCCTCAAATTAGAATTCAACCTCTCAATGAAATTTCTCTTCACACCCCAATTTTCTAGTATTTCAGAGACCGAGGGCTTTTGCAGACTGACAGAAATAGTGCAATCCACTTTAACTGCCCTCAGTGTTAGGGAATCATGGGAACTGTAGTTTATTGTGGCACCAGAGCTCTCTGACAGAGAAGGCTCAATGTCTCAGAAAAAAAATACAATTCCCATGATTCCCTAGCACTGAGCCAGGGCAGTTAAAGTGGACTTAATTTGCACTATTTCTGGTAGTCTGCAAAGGCACTGAGATATTGAAAATTGTTCAGACCTAGAATTCTTATTTTTGCTGTGTTTGCATTCCCTGGGTAACTTTTGCTTGTCTATTTTCTTTGGATGCCTAAACTTAATTTCCAAATGCTGAACTGCAGTTGAATTACTGCAATGCCAGAAATTTGTGTACCAATGTAACATTTCATTAGGAGTTGCCAAATTTTTATTTGCTGGGCCAATGCCTTTGTTTTTCCCCCTACCCCATGGCTACATCCCTGGAGCTGTCCAAGGTGCTGAACTCATTTGAGGAGAGGATCCTTTAACATCCAGATTATGACCCTAGCAGATTCACCACCCTACTGACATGGAAGCCACCTTCAGCCACTGACATATTATTTATTTATTTATTTATTTAATTCATTTATATCCCACCTTTTCCCCCAATAATGGGAGTGAAAACAATACAAATTAAAAACTATACAAAAATGCCAGTAAGAATGTAAATATGAAAGTTATTTTTAAAACCATTAAAGAGAGGTACAGAGAAAACCTGGCACTGAGTGGACTTGGGCAAGAGTGGGACTGGGAGTCCAAGGTGAGTGGGACACTTAGTTATGAAGAAGTAGAGTTCTAAGAAAGCGAAAGGGGAGAAATGTGATGGGAAAACATTCATAGGGCCTTTGCAGACTGCCAGAAACAGTGCAAATTGAGTCCACTTTAAGGGTTAGGCTTAGGGTTAGGGAATCATGGGAACTGCATTTTATTGTGGCACCAGAGCTCTCTGACAGAGAAGGCTCAATGTCTCAGAGAAAAAACAATTCCCATGATTCCCTAGCACTAACCCTACCCCTTAACGTGGACTCAATTTGCACTATTTCTGGCAGTCTGCAAAGGACCGTAGTCTGTTTTAGGAACTGTGGGAGACAGGAGTTTTTGGAGCTGGGGAAGGGAAAGGAAAAGTTAGTACTAGACTTGGCTTGGTGCCCTTTATTTTTTAACAGGTAAAACAGGAGATGTAGACAAATGTGAGCACTGCTGAGGAGCTAAGGATACAGTCAGTCAAACCTTGATGGTCCTTTTGTTCAGGGCAGGTTGCTTCATGTGGGAGAAAATTTGAGAGGCAAGCAGGGAGCTCAAAGAGGGGTCCTTAACCCTTTACCTGACCATTCCTTCTCTGTTCAAAAAGATTCTCCACAGTTATTTTTGTCCTACCCAGTGTAACATTCTGGGATGAAAAATGGCCCATGCCATTTTTACTGAACTGTCATCAATAGGACAGAAATGACATCCTCTGGCAGCCAATAAACTGACCTATTTGGAGGCATATTAGAATTCTCATTGGGGTCAGGACAGGGGTATAGCTTCTGGGCAGAAATGAAAGCATTACCCCCAGTAACAATTCTGCCCCCAAATGAAATTTTCCTCCAGTCCCCAAATTTCTAGCACTGTAGTAATTTAAAACTTTAGCTGAGCATTTAGAATTGGTATTTAGTCATTCAAAGCAAGGGCCAGGAATGCAAAGACAGCTACTGTAAGAGTTCTTAGTGTGAATGAACATCAATGTCTCACTCCCTGTAATGGTAGAAATCTGGGAACTGAAGGAAAATTTCATAGAGGGTAGTCAGGATACTTATTTTGGGAGCAAAGTCTCTCCCTACCCTGCTGATAGCTACAGCCCAGGGTCTGGAAATAAGTGTCCATTATATAACTCTGGCCCCAACTGTCAATTCTCATTGGAGTAAGAATTTATAATAGTTTAAAAAACAATAACACCTAAAACATTGATTATAAAAGTTAAAAGAGAATTAAATAATGGGATTATTTAAATCATGGTTAAAAATAACTAAAAACACTTAAAACATATTTACAATATGTTACAAATTATCCCACAACTCACTCAATGCAATATTTTGTTTTGCTTTTTAAAAACAACAACAACAAAACACCTTACAGCATAAATGCTAAATTATATTGGACTAGGTAGGCCTAGAGAATGTCTTCAAACAGAGAAAAGTCCTTTGACTGCCTTTGAATAGAGGACTGTACTCTGTATAATAGGACATATGCTACCACTAATCTATTGGATTTTGACTACTTGACTCATGATGTCAGTATTAATTATATAATAGATGTATTATGTTATTAACAAGCTCTATAGTAGAGATTTATATCTTCATAAATAAAATTCATTCTTCTAGGCATAGTTTACAGTATTTCTCCTTGTTATGAGAAAGTTATCAAAAATGCTGCAGCTTTTGAAGAATATTCACAGTTTAGAACTTACTCTTGTGAAAAAAGTGTTTTGGTGGGGTTTTTTTTGGGGTGTGTGTGTGTGTTCTTTTTCATTGGAATAGGGCATCTCCTGTGTAGAAAAGAGGCTTCTTTGGAGAAAGCAGCAGTTTTCTGTGCAGGAAACCTGTCTTCTGTGCAGAAAATGCTGTTTTTGGCACAAAAAAAGCCACATGCATTTTTCATACAAAGTCCTGAACTGTGAAGGTTCTCACTTTCGTAGTGTTCTCATCAGGGTTTCCAGACATTCAAGAAACTTTATATTTTGCATATTTTAGAATATTTCCATCACTCATAATTCCCTGGGAACAATTCTGGTGCAGGTCTGTAGCAGAGGATTTCCTAGCCTGAGAGGGAAGAAGGTGGGGGTGTTGTTCTTACAGAAAATACAGTTAATTAAATCTGCCTGGATGCATCACACATTTACACACATCTGTGTGCAACACATATTTAGGGCAGGAGGGGCAATCATCCCAGCAACCTAACCAGCACAGCTAACAAAGTGCTGGAAGTTGCAGTTCAGCAACATCTGCAGGGCTGTACAATCCCCTTTCCTGATTTAGAGTCTAGATTTTGTGTCCTCAGTTATAGTTCATCAGTTATAGTTATGTGTTCATTGTTGAGTTCTGCTTCAACAGATGCAAAATAATCTTTCACAGCCTATAAAATGAATACTATGTCTTTTAAAAACATAAGTCTGTAAATAATGTTATCAAATGTTCTGTATGTCTCACTGTGTCAAAGGACTCCTTGAAACCTTGGACCTGGTATGATACCCAATCAGAAAGGCTTATGAAACTTTTTCAGAACTAGTTACTCTTTCTAAAAGGGCCTGAGCTTTTGGCTTGGCAGCCATAAGCTGTCTGCATTGCATAATGTCAGGAAGAATCTTGGTACAGTTGTCTTTTATGTGCTAAGGATGGCTGTATCTCTAACAATTATTCATCTGCTGGAATTCTTCCATCTGGTTGAAAACAGCTGCCATTTTAATAATACCTCTGAGTCAATTAAAAGGGAGTCCCAGAAGCACTGAGTTGGTGAATGGAAACAATATATTTTGTTTTATGTATTTTGCAGGTATCCTGGAATTTATCAGTATAGCAGTGGGCCTGGTCAGCATTCGAGGGGTAGACAGTGGACTTTATCTTGGAATGAATGAGAAAGGGGAACTATATGGTTCGGTAAGTTCCTTATGTTTTTAAAAATGTTGGCCTCAGTATACTTTAATCGAGTTAAATTGTTATGATTATTGTGTCTAAATCATGAGTGTATAACATGCAGTCTAATTGCCTACAGCCCTTGGCCTGATTTCAAAAAGATGATGGAGAGAAGGAAAGGAAGAAACTGAGTAACTCAACTTCATCACTGGTATAGAATTTGCAACATATTACCCATGAGTTGAGCTGCCAGTTCAGAATCGTCCCAGACCCTGGGGTTTCCAGGCCCAAATATGAGACTAGGGAAGATCCTTTCGATGTCATCAAGTACCAATCACAGCTGCTCACAGCTAGTCATTCAAATACCCACCAACTCAGAACATATGTTGCTGTTTGGAAATTAAGACAGATTTTTTAAACCAAATGGGCTGTTCTTAGACCAAAGTGAAATGATCTCACTTACTTAGATGGATGGGATAAGGAACATTTAATCTAGCCTATTTGCTTCTAGCCAGAAATGGATGCAGGGCAGAGCAGGGGGTGAGTCCTGGTACCACAATGACTGGGAGAAAAGGAGGAAGCTAAGTAAATACATAGAATGCCAGGTGAGAGTTTGCACATTGCAGCAACAAATTAATTAAGTCTTGCAACAGCTGCTGCTTCACTAGTTGAGCTGGAAGTTTACATACAGCTCTTTTCTGGAGTTGAGCCCATTTAAACTGCAGAATTTTCACCCTTATCTCCCACCTGAAGGTAACCCATGAAAACTGGATTCTCAGGGCTAGGCCCTGAGATCTGGCAAACCTTCCTGAACCCTAGACAGAAACCTGAACCCTAGACAGAAATAAGGTTTACCACCCTAGAAATATATCCAGGCCATATTCAGGTGTACATAACAGGGCTGCACCTGACCCATTTCCTGTGGTGCTGTGGGTCTCACCTCCAGTTTAAAACTGGGAGCGATTGGAAAGTTATTTCTGGTTTCAGGAAAAGTGATTTGGAGACCGAAACAAGGTACACAGTGCCTTTTATCTAAGCATTACACCCCCGAATGTCTCTGAAAGCTTGATTCTCCATTTTTCTCCATTCTAAAAAAATGCAAAATCTTGGAGATTCACGGGGGAAACTCTGGGAGCTGGAATGGGCTGACCGGGGTAACTATTTGTATCTTTGGAAGATTTTCAGTTGTAGAGAAGGTAGATTTAGAGGTGCACCAAAGGCAAGAATTAAGAGGGGAGTTCTATAATGATGCACGGATGAGTACCCAGCACATCTTGAATTAGTTTGTGACAGAGTGGAAGAGCCAAAAGAAGAACTAAGAGATTCAAAAGGCTTAGATTGTAAGCCTGAGAATAAAGGAGTGTCAAATCAACGATTTGTAAGATGCTCTGGGAGCCTTTTTAGCTGGAGGGCAAGGTATAAATACTACAACAAACACTGATTTTTCTCTCTTTGTTGTTGTTGTTAACTGCCTTCTCCTTGATCTAGACCCATGGCAGTCCTATGGATGAGACATCTCCAGGCCCCTCTATCCTCTACTGCTCTGCCCAGCTCCTGCAAATTCATATTCATGGTCTCTTTAATAGAGTCAGTTCATCTAGTATGTGGCCTTCCTCTCTTTTTACTTCCCTTTACCTTTCCTAAGATTATTGTCTTTTCCAACAATTCATGCCTTTTCATGATGTGTTCAAAGTATGACAGTCTAAGTCTTGTCATCTTGGCTTCCAGGGATATTTCTGGCTTGATCTGCTCTAGGACCCATTTGTTTGTCCGTTTGGCTGTCCATGGGATCTCCAGTACTCTTCTCCAACACCACATTATCTCAAATGAGTTGATTTTCTTCT
>JAIPUX010001232.1:151401262-151423522 GCA_020142125.1 Phrynosoma platyrhinos | reverse complement strand
ACCGCAAAACTGGAGTAATGTGGTCCCTCCTAGATGTACCCGACAGAAACATGGCTGCCATATTTTGAACTAACTGAAGTTTCTGAACCAGGCACAAGGGTAGCCCCATGTAGAGCGCATTGCAGAAATCTAGACGTGAGGTTACCAGCGCGTGCACAACAGTCTTGAGATCCCTTACTTCCAGAAAAGGGCTGCTGTAGCTACATCCCTGCTGTAGTGGTAGCTCAGGAGCAGTGTTTATAAAAGTGCTGGGCAGCTGGGTAATTGTTTTAATTACCCACAATTCACATTACACATGGTGGGGAAGATGCAATTGTGTACAATTTAAATGGCAGCACCTGAAAATCCTGCCACCCAGCTTTGCAATTCTGTCAGCATCCAACAAGCACCAAATTATGGGGAGATGTGCAGTCCAGATCCACAAACAGTCGGGGGCGGGCGGGCGCAGAAACCTGTCATTTGCCAGTGGATTCTGCATGCTGATGCTGAGTGTTTGCAGCCTTTGGTACCATCAATAAACAGAGCATGTTACAAAATAACTTAAAAATAACAGAAACTTACTGATTAAATGTGCCCAGGACAAAGGACAACCAATACAGTTTGAAAAATAGGAGAAGATGTGGAAAGTAAAATTAAGACATACAATAACTTAGAATGTAAAGGAACATTATTATAAGATGGAATTCAAGTGGTACTTGACCCTGAATAAAATCGCAAAAATATACAAAAAGATAAAAAAAGGAATGTTGGAAGTGCTGAAAAAAAAAAAAGGTACTCTCTACCTTGGATTGTAGAAAATCCAAAAAATATTAGAAACAAATACATTCAACAGTTATGAAGATACTGAACATAAATATAAGGATGGACCCGAAAATGTACCTTCTTGGAATAATTAAGTAAGAGATAGAAAGAAAATATGGCAAGCTGTTATTTTATATGATAATATTGACAAGAATTCTATGTATATAAAAAAAGCAAAGTAAATGAAATACTGGATACTACTGATTGACTGCTTGAGTTATTTGATTTTATGGAAATAGATATGTTAACTTGCTTAATCAGAAATAAATCAGTGGATAGGTATAGTTGGAATTTGTCAAGCCTACAGATATATTATAAATATAGGAAGAGAAAAGTATATTTGGAATAGAAGATTAAAAACTGGTCTTATATAATCTGCATATTATATACGTATGTGGGAGCTCATATGAATGGGAAATGGTATTGAATAATGAATGGAGGGACAGGGGAATAGAAAATGCTAAAAATAATAAGAAGGGGTTTATATATTGAATTAGGAAAAAAGAACAGAAATGAAAAGAACAAATATATTAATGATGTAGAAGGATAGAAGTACAGTGAGCCCTCCTTATCCATGGATTTTTTAAATTCAAGGATTCAACCATTGACAGCTTGGAAATATTAAAAAAAGTATAAATTCCAAATAGCAAACCTTGATTTTGCCATTTTATATAAGGGACACCATTTTGCTATGCTATTGTATTTAATGTGACTTGAGCATGCACAGATTTTGTTATCCATGCGGTCCTGGAACCAAACCCCAGCAGATAACAAGGCCCCACTCTAGTTGTATTTGTTGTCTGGATAGTTTTAATTGTGTTAGAATCATAGAATTGGAAGAGACCATAAGGGCATCCAGTCCAACCTCCTGCCAGGCAGGAACTCACAATCAAAGCACTATCGACAGATGGCCATCCAGCCTCTGTTTAAAGATCTCCAAAGAAGAAGAATCCACAACTCTCCCAGGGAGCACGTTCCACTGTTGAACAACTCTTACTGTCAGGAGGTTCTTCCTAACGTTTAAGTCAGGGGTTGGCAACATTTGTTGCCAGGGGGCCAGGAGGGGAGGGAAATGGCACATGGGGTGCGTGGGGGTGTGTGCATGTGCACCGCGCTGTTGGGCCTTCCAAAATGGCGCCCGCGCTTGCACAGGCACCATTTTGGAAGGCCACAGAACACGTGCACCAGGTGAATTCGCCTGGAGCAGGTGCACTGGGGCCTTGCTAGAGCCCAGGGAAGGCCGCAGCACGCCTGCTCCGGGTGAATTCACCTGGCGCACGTGTGCTGCTGCCTTCCCTGGGCCCTGGGAAAGGCCCAGTGTGCCTGCTCTGGGCGAATTCACCTGGCGCACGCATGCTGCGGACTTCCAGAATGTCACCCATGCTCACGTGTGGCGGCGGCGGTGGGGGGACCGGTCCAAAGGCCTCCACGGGCCACAGGTTGCCGACCCCTGGTTTAGGTGGACTCTTTTAGCATAGTTTGAATACATTGTTCCATGTCCTATTCTCTGGAGCAGCAGAAAACAAGCTTGCTTCATCCTCAATATGGCATCCCTTCAAATAGTTAAACAGGGCTATCATATCACCTCTTAACTAGAGGTTAAGTGTTAGCTCTGTTGTTGAGTTTCTGTATGTTTTCAAAATTTATGTGTTATGTATATATGTTTTTAATGAAGGTTAAACATTTAATTAAAAAAAGAATAACAAGAAGCATACGAGACAAATTTTAATCATACATAGGGAGCCAAAGTGATGGAAAAGGAAGGTATGCTTAACTAGAGAGAATTGAACAACTAGATTTAACTGTGTACTTGGTATGCTTTTCAGCTGGAGATGAAAATTTGTTAAGGCATAGGAACTAAATATCTCAACGTCCTTGCTATGATCCCTTTACTAACCAGTTTTTCATTTTTTTAAAAAAAAAATCTACATAACAGTTGCAAAGATTCATCAAGCTTGTATGTATCAAATTTGTATCAAGTTTGGTCTTTAGATTACAGCACCTTATTTTAGATGCTCAAATAAAACAAAACACACAGTCTGTGTTATAGGAGGAAAAACTATAAAGCTGTAGAATTTGATCCTTAGATCTCAGTTTTCTGCATAGGGAGCCTGCATGCTGGAGTAAAGAGGCATGGTGACTTAGTGGTTAAGAAGCCGAATCTGACGACTGCAAGGTTGGCAGGTCAGCAGTTCGAGGCCCAGGCGCCGTGTGACGGAGTGAGCTCCCGCCTCTACTCCCAGCTTTTGCAAACCTAGCAGTTTGAAAACGTGTAAAAGTGCAAGTAGATAAATAGGTATGACTCCAGTGGGAAGGTAGCAGCATTGGTAGAAGGCCACATGACAACGCTGGTTCTTCAGCTTAGTAATGGAGATGAGCACCATGAGCACTTTGACAACGCTGGTTCTTCAGCTTAGTAATGGAGATGAGCACCATACCCTACAGTTGGACATGACTAGAATCTTGACAAAGACTTTACCTTTTTTATACTGGAGTAAAGCAAGTGCTGCTCTGTAGCCCAGAAAAGATACTTAATATTTGCACCTTATCTCTTCAGTTTAGAAGATATATGTGACTTGGCAATCAAAAGGATTGAAAATATACATTTGAATCTTTTTTGATTCTGGTTAGGCTTTGGGAAGGTAACTACAGAGAATCATGGTTAGCTCACTATCAGGGGCAGTCTACTATTAGATAGAGTAAGGTTGCTGCATCAGGCAGCAGATTCTGGGAGTCTGGGAGTGGGCAGCAAGGTGTAAGAGGAGAGGAGCTATATGCCATGCAGTTGTCCAGTACTTGCTGAGCTAGCCTGCATCTTTAGTCAGGGCAGAGTTCTGAAGAAAAATTAATTTGACAGTATGGATTTCATAAATACAATTGAAGAGGACACCATCTTACTCTTCAAAGAAAAATGTTTTTGGATATACCTACTTATTACCTATAATAATAATAATAATAATAATAATAATAATAATAATAATAATAATAATAATAATAATAATAATAATAATAATAATATGATTTATTTATATACCGCCCCTCTGGCAAGCCAATCTAGGCGGTGAAGAACAATAATGAATTACAGCAAATTAAACAATGTCATTCCCTTCTCCCTGAACATCAAACAAATAACAACATTAAAATCCCGTCCCTCATTCCTACCCACCCCCACCCCCAAAACTTACCCACCCAACTGTCCCCCAACATATTACACAGAATCAATAACAATAATAAAATCAATAACAATAATAAAAATATACAAAATTAAAATATAAAAATTTCTTATCATTATGATGTTTCAAGGATTGCAGATAATAAAACAGTCCTCCGCAGATGAGCCTGGGAGCCCAGAGATGGAGGGGGTTGGTTGGGGCCTCAGAGTCCTTCAAACAGCCCAGGCACCGCCGCTGCCGCGCTCAGCTGGGGAAGGTGGTCCGGGTGGAGTTTTTATGTCCGCCTCTCCCCGCTCGCCGCAGGTGAGCCCGGGAGCCCAGAGATGGAGGGGGCTGGTTGGGGCCTCAGAGTCCTCCAAACGGCCCAGGCACCGCCGCTGCCGCGCTCAGCAGGGGAAGGTGGTCCGGGCGGAGTTTTTATGTCACCTTCAGGGCCACCATATAGTTCCTGTGTACTCTGAGAGTAATGAAGCCAAAAGATCCACACAAAGAGAGGTGTTGAAGTGGATTATGTCCCTGATCCTACTTTGCTGATGCTTTGCTTGGCTATTTCATCAGACCTTCAGTTCTATAATAAACCAGAACTCCTGGGTTTATTTATTCTTCCAAGAAGAAACTAGACTATTTGTGAGACAAGAAGCAACCTTTCTGTCTCATGCTGTCCAATTTATGTGTGTTCTTTTCATTTTGATTCTTCTGTTTGAGCACATGAAATAGTGTGATCTTCTTCCAAAAATAATTTGCTTTGGCAAACAGGATAGTGACCTTGGATTTAAACAGTGAGTTGCATGAGATAAGGTATATGACATGACCGGCATCAATAAATACTTATTTTCGTTGTGAACAGAAATAGAAGAGTTGCTGTCTGGGAAGCTTTTTGGCTCCAGTAGCTTATTGTGTGAAAACAGATAGGAAAGAAATTATAACCTTGGAGATTGGCTGATTCATTTATATTGTCAATATGAGATATTGTAGTATTGTCTGTTTTATATATATATATATATATATATATATATATATATATATATATATATTTCTTTTTAGTAATTCATGATTTCATTGCATCAGTTGCCTGTTTCCACTTTTGTCATTTTGCATTCCATTCTTTCTAATTGTCTGTTGTTTCAAGCACTCATTCAGTGGAGAGGTGAATTACTAAAAAGAAATCAGAATGGCATTACCTGTTAAAAGCCCTAATGAACAATTTCGTTTTTTTTTTACAAAACTGATATCCAAAGGCAAGGAGTGACTTTAACCTTTCTGGGGAAGGAGTTCCACAACTAGGGATGATGCTGTAGAAAATGTCCTGTCCCGCATGCCCACCAACTTCACCTCCATAGGAGGTGGGATACAAATGTAAAAAATGTTCCATGATTTGAAGTTGACTTGCTTCCTTTATCCAGGAATGGGCAAAATGCAGCCAAGGACTCAATGCACACATTGTAGCGATGCCCCATTTTTAAAACAATATTTTTAACTGAAGAAGGCTCTTAGTGCCCTACTTTGGGGCAATTTTACTAAATTTTTGGCCCTCACAATTTATTTTAAAGCTATAGGTGTGTGCCATTTTTCAATACTAGAAGTGACTTATGGTTATGTATGGTTATGAAAGCAGCCTCCCCCCCCCGAATTGGGACTTTACAAAACATAATGCATTGCCCCAATGCCCCTAGAGGGTATAAGGGGCATTTAATGACTTAAAACAAGCAACTGGAGGGCATGGAGGAAGTATGTCCACTGAATGTTGGGAAGCTTCTGCCTCTGCCTTAAACCATAGTAAGAAGTAAACAGTTTCTCTGGTTTCCACAAAGAGATAGTTTTGGTTGATTAAAGGTGGAAGTAAAAACTTCCAGTCTGCTTCATGTCATGCCAGAAGAACAGAAGAGAGGAAACAAGTTCAAGTCTTCTTCACACAATATTAAACTACTGTTTAGTGTTACTTTGGTATGAGGCCTTTGCATGCGTGTATGAGTTTTGCTGAAGCAAAATATAGAGTAGAAGAGAGGCATAGGCATTACATACTGTTGGAAAATCTTTGCATTCTCTTTTCCTCTCCTTAGATAGGTAGGGATTCCTGCTTGGAAACTCTCTTTTATTAACCTTGTGACTTAGCTCACTCCCTCTTTGAGAATAACAGTCTTTTCTCTCAAGATTCTCAACTGTGCTGTTCCCACCTTCCTGCTCTCTTGAAAATGGTTAGATTTTCTCTCTTTACCTAAACCATCAATAGTTAGATTAGGATTTAGGTTTTTTTTAATGTAAATATAGATTAAAGCCATTGCTTTTTCAACTACAAGCTACATGTTTTTTTTTTTTAATCAGTCTTAGTTCTTTAGGGAAGCATAGTTAGGCAAAGTCACATGTTCTGCTATTGCTAATGAAAGCCAGACTCTTAACAAGTTTAGTTTTCATATGTGTATATTTTTGTTTCCTTTAAAAAAGTTTGAAACCCTGGGAAACTTAAATAACCCCTCAGATACACAGACCATGAATGAGAAATATGAAACTTAATTATACATCACTTAAAAAAGGTTGGCCTCAGGTGCATGGCTACTGATCATGCTGAAGTTAATGTGCATCTGGAAATTTTAGGAAGCACCAAGACTAGTCATGTAATGTGGACAGAGGACTTAACTATCTCAAAAGCACACATAACTGAAGTCTGATTCTATTCAGTGAGACTTACTTTCTAGGTGTGTGTGAACAGGCTGGGACCAAAGACTGGGTTTGCAGATTATTTCACAGTTAAAAATTCTGATGCTGTGCTCCATATGATCAGTGACTAATAGCTGCCATGTCAGTGGCATGATACATTTGCTCTGGATTTCAGCCCAAACTATAAAGGAGCTATCCGAAATGCTGAATCTGTTTTGGAGATTGGATTCAGTACCTCGGATAGCAGCCCACTCATTTGGAAATCACCAGTCATCACTGCCTCTGAATATCCCTTTTTGTTCACTGTTCAATCAATGTATTGCTTTATTTATATCCCATGCTTCCCCCCAGGTTTTCCACTGTTGACTTTAACAGGTGAGTGGCCAGTTCTACTGATGAATTACCAGCCCAAATTTGGAAGGCTTTGCTCCATGCACTCAGCAGGATTCACTTGTTTAGTTTGTTATGAAACTAAAATCACAGCACACGGTGGCATAACACAGAAGTGATGACAAGGTCTTTAGCTTTGCTAACAATGGCTCTGTTACAAGCATTCTATAAACCTGTCTTATATAGCTTCTGTAGTACTGTTCATTAATAGTACTGGGGTTCAGTAACTGAAAAAAGTTTGTTTGCTACACATTTGCTACACTGAAGGTGCCACTACTATGGTACATCATATTGGCAGCTTATACAGATTTTCTTTTTCAGTGCCCAAGGACCAAAAATAATGCAACCAGACAAAGGAACAAATAAGAGCTAGCTTTGATTCATGCTTTGAATTAGTGCTGCTGATGTTTATTACCATATTTTGTTCAGTTTTATCTGCTGATTTTCTGCATACGGTGCTGATGTTAAAGGCATCAGAAGACATTCTGGTTGTGTCCCCACCCCACTAGTTGGTAGTGCTCTTTTTAAGAGACCTTGGTATTCAGTGTTATCAAACAGAAGTAGATGGAATAGTTAAGTGTTAAAGGCAAATCTTAAAGCATTTATCAAGTACTAGTTAGCTACTTTGATGGGGCACAGGGGCTTTGTGCTTAAGATGCCAACTCTGATGATCGTAAGGTCAGAAGATTAGCAGTTCGAGGTCCAGGTGCCATGTGATGGGGTGAGCTCCTGTCACTAGTCACAGCTTCTGCCAGCCTAGCAGTTCGAAAGTATGCAAATGCAAGCAGATAAATAGGTACCACTTCCGTGGGAAGGTAATAGCATTTAGACCATGGAGTCATCTTTGGACAATGCTGGTTCTTTGGCTTGTAACAGAGATGAGTATGACTCCCTGCAGTCAGTTATGACTAGACATTCATGTCAAGGGGAAACCCTTACCTTTATCTTTTACCAAGTTAGTTAATTATGAACTCAGTGGAGTTTTTACTAGTGCATGATAAACAGCTAGAAATAATTGTACCATAAAATGGGCACAGTTGCTGAGAAACTGAGCCATGAATCCCTGGATCAGATCTCATTTCAGCCATAATGTTCATTATATGTGTGTGAGAGCGAGAGAGGGCGAAAGAGAGCAAGAGTGAGAGTGCAAAAGAGCACTGGTTGGCCATACCCTTAGTGGTTTTGCATATAGTACTAACAAGAAAAGGCAGCATGTGGTTGGGTTTTCCCTTGTAATTTGGAATCTTAGGCTGGTCATTTATATTGAGGGTGTAGCCACTGAAGATGTGGCCAATGTCTTGGTGTTTGAGGGCATAGTCACCATCTCATTTCTTCACTTATGTTCATTCATGGGTGTCAATACTTTTAGAATGTAAAAATACGTAAAAATGACTTGCCCTACAAGACTATTATAGTCCGTACTAATATATGTAAAACATTGGATACAGACTAGCTGTTATCATAGCTGTGAATGGATAATATAAACTTTTAATAAGTTAAAATCAGGTAATTAAAAACAAAAAGCTGAGGATGTACCTGAGATGTATGAGAATGCTTAAATTAAGAACTTTATGTGTAGAAATACTATATAAATGGTAATGTGCTCAAACGTAAGCTGGGTGTTTCTAAGCATCACTTGAAACTGTAGGATTTAGAACCACAGGTGAATGTAAATCTCATTGATTACATGGGAGTAAAGTGTACTTACACATCTTGGAAACATCACTTTTTAGACTGTGAGTTCTAGAATACATTAGAGAGAAGTGACCAGTGGGGTACCACAGGGTTGTGCCCTGGGCCCAGTGAAAGAATAGGGGGCATGCTTCTCAAATTTGCAGATGACACCAAATTAGGAGGAATAGCTAATACCCCATAGGACAGGGTCAAAATTCAAAATGACCTTAATAGATTAGAAAGCTGGGCCAAAGCTGACAAAATGAATTTCAATAAGGAGAAATGTAAGGTACTGCGCTTAGGGCAAAAAAATGAAATGCATAGATATACGATGGGGGACACCTTATGAGTCTATATGTGAAAGGGATCTAGGAGTCCTAGTAGACCATAAGTTGAACATGAGTCAACAGTGTGATGTGGCAGCTAAAAAGACCAATGCAATTTTAGGCTGCATTAATAGAAGTCTAGTATCTAGATCAAGGGAAGTAATAGTGCCACTGTATTCTGCTTTGGTCAGGCCACACCTGGAATACTGTGTCCAGTTCTGGGCACCACAATTCAAAAACGATGTTGAAAAACTGGAGTGTGGCAACTAAATTGGTGAAGGGTCTGGAAACCATGTCCTATGAGGAACGACTTAGGGAACTGGATATGTTTAGCCTGGAGAAGAGACGGTTAAGAGGTCATATGATAGCCCTGTTTAAATATTTGAAGAGATGTCATATTGAGGAGAGAGCTAGCTTGTTTTCTGCTGCTCCAGAGAATAGGACTCGGAACAACAGATGCAAACTACAGGAAAAGAGATTCCACCTCAACATTAGGAGGAACTTCCTATTAGTGAGAGCTGTTTGAAAGTGGAACACACTCCCTCAGAGTGTGGTGGAATCCCCTTTTTTGGAGGTCTTTAAACAGAGGCTAGATGGCCATCTGTTGGGGATGCTTTGATTTTGAGCATGGCAGGGAGTTGGACTGGATGGCCCTTGTGGTCTCTTCCAACTCCATGATTCATTAGATAGCATGACAGGTCTCCCTGTCCATGGTGGTTTGTGGCTTCCCTTCAATGGGGTAGCGAGTGTGTTCTAAGTTTGAAGCCAAATTTAAAAGCACTATCTAAGGTGCTGTATCCATTTTGAGGATCAGGTTCACACTAAAATTCAGAGAAGATTCACCATCCTACTGACATGGAAGTCAACTTGGAAGTCTTCCTACTCTATGATTCTATGATTCATTAACCAGCATGACAGGTTTCCCTGTCCATGGTGGTTTGTGGTTCCCATTCGGTGGGGTAGTGAGTGTGTTCTAAGTTTGCAGGTTCTAGTGCAACAAAGTAATATTTCTCAGTCTGTTGACTTGTCCTTGTTTACCTCTGTGCAAATATCAAAATTCCAGTATGCAAGGGTTTGTCTCATATGCAGGAGCTCCAAGTGCATACACATGAAGATCTTGCACGCTGGACAAGATTTGTCAATTGACATCTTTAGACAGCTTTAAAAAGGCTGTCAAGACGGATCTCTTCTGGCAGGCCTTTCCGGGATAGAATAATCCCAGCCTCAGGAACCCCTCTATTAAGAGGATCTTCAGGTTCCTCTTTAAATATGAAATTGAGAACTGCTGCTGCAATGCGAACTGTTCTATATATTATTGTTGTATTTTAAATTGCTGTTTTTAAATTGTAATCAATTTAATAACTTTTAAAGGGGGGGAGGGAATTAGATTTCATTGGTGTGTGTATATTTTATTGCTGTTAGCCACCCCGATTGATCTCAAAGGGGTGGGATACAAATAAATTATTATTAGTAGTAGTATTATTGCAGAAAAAGGGATTTCACTTCAACTTAGTAATAGTGGAAAGCTCTTCAAAAACATCTTCATGTGAATGCTCTAGTGATGTTGTCTTTGGTGTGCACAGAGATGCCAGATATAGGCAAAAATTGAGTTTGATTGGCTTCAAGTGCCCCTCTGTATTTCTTTAAATATTTTTGTTCATGTATTCATTATTATTTTTTGTGTGATGTTGTCTGGCATTGTATTGGCAAGGCACATTTAGAATTTATACAGTAGAGAGGTGAGATATAATGTCTTTAACTTACAAAACAAATCAGGAACTCTTTGTAGAGTTTTGAGAACTTAAAGAACAATGGATCAGCCTGAATCTTGAATGTGAACTTGTCAGGCCAACTCCTGCTAGTAATATAATAAGTGATAATTTTTTTTTCTACAGTCAGTAGTGGGAACATCAGTTGAAAAAAAGCCATATTAAAAGGGTTCTCCCACAAAGTTGTTATTGTAATACATGTACAGTTTGGCTCACATTTATAAACCTGGGCTTTTTTGCTTTTTCGGGACTTAAGGAGGGCTTTTTATGGGAGGGGAGGTAAAGGAGGATTTTTCCAGCAGTGGAAGAGGATGGTCTGGATATTTTAGCCAGTTTAATAAGATATAACAATATGGAATAAAGAAATATCTTTCTCTTCTTTCCTCCCTCTTCCTCCATAGGCTTTCAAAAATAGTCAAGTAACTCCACAAATCTGTTTGTCATTTAGAGCTTGAGCACTGAATATTTTTAGGCTCAAGGAAGGGTCATATGACATCTTGCAAGATGGTTACCTGTTCTCTGACCTTTTCATTCATCATTTCACTTGGAAATTTAATAAACATATAATTATCTGTTAAATAATTGACATAAAGTGTCATCAGAGTCAAAATTAACTATGGGGCTAAATTCTTGGCCTATTAAAAATGGATTATATTTGGGGAGGCACATGGAACAAAACATTGGTGTTTTAGGCTTACTGAATTTTAATTGAAAAGTGAAACAGCTGCTTTCAGCCTATTTTGAAGCAAAGCTCTATGAAAAGTTTTAGCATTTCTAAAGATATCTCTTAAAGTAAACCATGTAGAAACTAAATTCTCAACTGCATAAAGCTAGTGATTTAAAGTGAGTTCACAGAAAAATATGAAGAAAAAGCACAGATTAATGTGCACACACACAGGTCTACTAACTTTTTGAAATACTGTTTTCACCTTTGATAGTGATATAGATTTGGTGAGGCCTTCATGAACAGAGTGTAAACTCTCTCTCTATTTTTTTTGTGGGTTTTTCGGGCTGTGTGACCATGTTCTAGAAGAGTTTCTTTCTGACCTTTCGCCAGCATCTGTGGCTGGCATCTTCAGAGAAAACTGGAATAGAAGAGAATGGGTCTATATATACTGTGAGACCCTGGGTAGGGAGGAGTGGTTCCCAGGTGAACTGTGTGTTGTTCTGTGTTGAATAGGTATTGTTCTGTTGTTAATGGCATGGCTTCCAGGTGAGGATATGCAATCAAGGAGATTGTCTGCTATTGTCTGCTGGGAAAGCCCCTGACCCTGGTTGGTCAGAAAGAAACTCTTCTAGAACATGGCCACACAGCCTGAAAAACCCACAAGAAACTATGGATGCCGGCCATGAAAGCCTACGTCTCTCTCTCTCTCTCAATGCATTGAAATCACTTGTTGGCATGTATTTCATGGGGTTTTTTTAGTCAAGGAACACTCAGAGGTGGCTTTGCTAGTTCCTTCCTCTGAAATATAGGCTACACCTCCTGGTATTCATTGGCATCCTCCCATCCAAGCACTAACCAGGGCTGACCCTGCTTAGCTTCTAAGATCAGATGGGATCTGTGCTTTAAATGTGAGCATTGCCTAAAACAAAGTGAGGACAATTTTCTTTTAAAAACATGTCAAACCATGGAAAAAGAACATCAAGGTTTGTTGTATTGGTGGGTACAGTTCAAAGAATTGTATAGCTCCCATCATCCACACACTGACATCTTTATCTGTGCCACCTCATTTCTCTCTGTGTTACACCACATGAAATAGTTTGAGGACCATGTAATAGAAAACTATGGGCAACAGATTCCTTATCCTAAATTGCGAGGGTGACGTTATTCAAAGTGGTTATTTCCCATGAAAAATAGTTTTCTATAGAAGAAGAGAACCAGCATAGTGTAGTGGCTTGAGTGTTAGACTAGGATACTGGGAGAGCAGATTTTGAATCCTGCTTGGCCACAGAAACACACTGGGTGACTCTGGGAAAGTCAAACTTTTTCAGCCTCAGAGAAGGGCAATGGCAAACCCCCTTTGAATGAATTCTGCCAGGAAAACTGCATGATAGGTTCATTTTAGGGTTCAGTAATGACTTGAAGGCACGCTTGCAACAACAAATGGGATAGAAACCAATTGTTTTGAAGATTTGCCCATCTTCATTATGAGGCATGTTTACATTCACATGGTACAGGAGAAACTGAGGATCCTCTAGATCAGGGGTAGGCAACCTTTCTGAGCCAGGGGCCGGGTTGCTGTCCCTCAGACAATTGGGGGGGCTGAAGCACCATAAATAAATAAATAAATAAATAAATAAATAAATAAATAAATAAATTTTTTTAAAAAAATAAAATAAATAAATAAAAGATATGTATGCACACTCAGTTTGTTTTTAGATTTTTTTTAAATAATAAAAATAAAATATATATGCATGCACACTCTCCCCAGAAAAGCCATGGCAAAACCCCTGTGGAGATTTTGCCAAGAAAACCCCAAGAACAAGTAATAACAACAATAATATCATCATGGTGGATATTGGTGGTGGCAGCAGGACAGGCCTGGGGCCGGTCCAAAGGCCTTGGGGGGGCACATCCGGCCCCCGGCCTTAGGTTGCCTACCCCTGCTCTATATTATCTTTTTAAAATGGTCTATAGAGGATGGTGTGGGAAAATCCCAGTTGTTGACGGGTAATGAAAGCTGGTTGAGTTTTCAAAAGGTTGACTTTCTACTGATAACTAGATATCAAGGAGTGACACCATGTCACCCAGTATATGATTCAGAAAACCTGAGCTCCTTATTGAGAATCTCATCTTATGAAACCTTATCTCAGTCATTGCAATGACAATTAATTTTGGTTGCTTCACCGTCAGTTTTCTGTAATAATTAGTAAAAGTTTTGCCTAAATCCAGCATAATGGTAGTGATAGTTTCATAATTTTTAGGCCCCTTTTCTTTGCAGCCTTTTCTGGAATGGACAGGTTGCTTCAGAGAGCTCCCTAGATGTCCTGAGTAGATTTTTAAAGTTCTCTTGGCATGTAATTCCCCTCCCACTTGCCCAATGGAAGCTGCTTCTGCAATCATAGTGACTGCATTGGATACTGGCCATGGATTTTAGTATATTGTATTCTGTTATGATTAATTGCCAAAATGCTTTTCATAAGAAGCACATAACCACAGTTCCATATGGACAATATGGAAATGAAACTGAATAGTACTGAACTTTCTTGATGTATGATTAATTAGGTTGCCAGTTTTTCATTTTGAGTGTAGCCCCTGTTTTGAAGAAAACATATTTTAAATGACATCTCCATTTGTCTCTATGGGTATGGGAGATTCTTGGACAAAAATGTACTCTGTGCATGGTTTTCTCACTTCTCGCATGTAAATATTTTCTTTGTGTCATGGCCATGAAGGCACCTAAAGAATTGGCAGTCTCAAAAAACCCCCCAAAAAGTTGTGAATAATTCAGAACAAGAATAATGGCTAAAGGAATCACTCCTGGAAAGTGGGTAGGGCTCATACATTATAACAGAAAAAGCACACTTGAAATGCAGCTTTTTCTTTTCCCAAACTTGGTTCTTGGATTAACTCCTATTATCTCCAGCCAGTGGAACTAAAGGTGAAGAAGAATGTGTATCCAAGATTAGGAACCACTGTTTTACAGGGCATGATCCATCCAAAGTCCCATTACTTTCAATTAGAAAATTAAGTGCCTGCTTAAATATTTGCTGCCAAAACCAGTCCAATTTTAAAATTTCTTAGATTTTGCTTCAGTTGTGTCTAGCCAGTCTTAGGGCCTCGGCAGACGGCTAATTGAGCCATCTTCCGGGCCCAGAAGAGGAGGGGCAGCCGCACGAGCGGCGCCCCTTCCTCTTCCCGAGGTCGCCCTCGGAGTCGCCGGCCCTTCGCATGGCCGGCGCTCCGGGGATGACCTCACGCCGTGGCGACCGGACGCGCCGCAGCGTTTGAGTCAGGGAAAGTGTGCCCGCCACTTTTAGGGCACACTTTCCCTGAAATCTAAAAGGAGCGCCAATTTGGAGCTCCTTTTAGATTCGCTGCAGGTGCGCCGCGGTGCGGAGGCTGAGCTCCGCCGGCGCTCCGACCCGCGGCGTCTCCGGGGCCTCTGTCTGCTGAGGCCCTTAGAAGGGAATCCCATAAAGAGGGGGATGCTGTAGGAATCCCATCATCCTTTGACCATGCTGGCTGGTCCTGATAGGAACTGGAATTCAGAAACATTTGTAGGGCTATATTCCTCAATTCTGGTTACATAAACCATTCCTTGAATCTTTCCTTTATATATGATCTGTATAGTCTTTTCTTTAGTGAAAATGAATTTCTGTGTTATGCTTCAAAACACTCATAACATCACTAGTTGATGAGTAGTATCTTGTTAGGAAGTGTGTGTATGTTGTGTGCCTTCAAGTCGTTTCCAACTTATGGTGACTCTAAGGCAAAACTATCATGGGGATTTCTTGGCAAATGTCTTCAGAGGGGTTTGCCATTGCCATCCTCTGAGAGTGAGAATGTGTGACTTCCCCAAGGTCACCCAGTGGGTTTACTTGGCTGAGTGGGGATTCAAATCCTGCTTTCCAGAGTTGTAGTCTACTGCTCAAACTACTCTGCCATACTGTTTTCCTCATGTTCAACTGTAAACTTGCTTTTGTAATTTCTGCCTTGACTTTCTTAAGTAATCATTCCAAGTCTGCTATTTTCTGCTAGCAGTATGGTACCATCTGTATATCTTAAATTGTTGATATTCCTTTTCCCAGTTTTCACCCCTCCTTCCTTGCTTTAGTGTTCTTCTTTAGCTTTACTCTCATTTTTAGATCATTAGGTCATGGTCTTGGGCTTGTTTTTGGTGATCTTGTAGGCGGATACCTCACTTATTCAGCTATTGTTTATGAAAAGAAGGCAGATTCTATTCTGCTGCTTTAACTGGAAGAATTATTTACATTAATAGCCTCAAGGCTTTATTAGGGGTTTTAAGAGGGCAGGTTACCAGCCCAGTATCCACCAGATCCCTACAATATGACTTGGGCAGCTCCCTCAATCCCTCCTATTCATTCAACATTCAATTGCCCAAGAAGGCAGTTTCCTTGTGACTAATGAGGATTCCATATCCATATGGGCAATTTTCTCTTTAATCCAGGGGAAATTCCACTGGCCAGAGGTTCCTCCAACCAGTGTTTCAACTGGTGTTTCAACTGAAAGCTCCCCTCATTGTAGAATGCTAACAAGGCATATCAGCTCACCATTTCGTCTGCCTGGAAGTGTAACCTACCTGTGTTATTATAAGATTGTGAACATGCTCATTCTTAATGCTATAACACTTGTAATACCTTGTCTGTTAAATCTCATATATATCATTATTGTTGAAGAAGTCAATGCAGACATTTCTATTCTTCTCAAAGTATGTCATCTTAGGATATTTGCTCAAACATAATTACCACTGTATTCAGTAGAAGCTACTCCTTTGTGAGTATATATAGGAGTGCAAACTCTTACATTAGTCTGTGGAGAAGATGTGGGACTTAGAAAAGGGAGACATATTTGATCACATTGTATCAGCATGTGGCACATTTTCCCACATTTTCAAACATGTGATAGCTTGGAAGCGTCTGTTGCTGTTTGATAATGCTGATATGTTTCTTTGCATATCTCAGAAAGAGACAGAAGTTTTTAAGAGAGATCTTATCTCAGATTGAGAGAGGCATTGGTTTCTAATGTACAGTATTTTCTGGTGTATAAGACTACTTTTTAACCCAGGAAAATCTTCTGCAAAGTCGGGGATCATCTTATACGCTGGGTGGCAGAGGAGCAGGAATAAGGTGTGGTGCGGCGGGAGGAGGAAGAGAGGAAGTCCAGGTCAGAGGAGGAGGAGGGAGAAGTGACATAGTGTGGCGTGAGGCAGGAGGAGGAAGAAGCAGCGGATAAGAGGTGAAGCCCTATCCTGGGGTTTTCTTGGCAAGACTGGTTCAGAGGAGGTTTGCCATTGCCTTCCCCTGAGGCTGAGAGTGTGTGACTTGTCCAAGTTCACCCAGTGGGTTTCATGGCAGAGTGGGGAATCAAACCCAGGTCTCCACGGTGGAAGTACAACACTCAAACCACTACACCATGCTGGCTCCTAATCCCATGTACTACCTATGAAACAACTGCAGACTTTTTTGTTGTTCTTGTGTGTCTTCAAGTCCTTTCCGACTTATGGCAACCCTAAGGCAATCTTATCATGGGGTTTTCTTGGCATATTTCTCCAAATGGGGGTTGCCATTACCATCCTCTGAGGCTGAGAGTGTGTGACATGCCCAGGGTCGCTTACTTGGCCGCAAATTGTACATACCCCAGAATGCATCACCTAGTATATTGGCAGTCCTTCCCCCCAACACTTTCTCATTTTCCCCAGTTGGAAGAGGGGTCATCTTATACGGCGAGTATATCCCAAACTCTATATTTTAACTGGAAAAGTTGGGGGTTGTCTTATATGCCCAGTCATCTTATACACCGGAAGATACGGGTATATATTTCTCTTGTACCTGCTGCTTCTGGTCATACAAAATTTTTAGGCTTTTAAAGTATATATGTAGGTTTTTAATTTCCCCCATCTAAGAAATAATCAAGGCAACTTACACATAATAAAAGCAACATATAAAATAAAAACAAAACAAAACAAAACAAAATGCAATCTAAGACCACTAACGACTACCAAAAGTAAAAGCCACAACTGCAACAGTGCCTTCATATTACATGATCTTCTGAAAAATTCCACTGAAAAAGGTCTACCTTTGTGTTGCTTATCTAAAAGGAAAGAAGGACTGGAATAGGCATATCTCTCTTACCAGGTTGTCCAAATCATGTCTTGTTGTTTGTATTGAAAATATATAAACTCTGCAACACTTATTTACTTAAGGCAATTGTAGGATAAGCGTATGCATCACAAGTAGGGATCTGCCTTTCAAACAATTTTAAATTATTTAACCAAACTTACAGCTACCTCCAGTTCTGTACGGTGTAGACCAGTACTTTGGACTGCTGATCAACAAAGCTTTATGCTTTATGCTATGCAAATTAATTTGAGTTAAAATTGTCACATGCAGAGAGAATATTTTGGAGGTGTTGGTAGCTCCTTAATGGAATACTAATTTTCCTTTTACAAAATATAGAGAGTAAAGGAAATTGGGGGCAGATTGCACCAGCTGGTTGTAGCTGTATGGAGATATCCTAGAAAATACAGCCTGGGCAGACATATATTCAGTAAATATATTCAGTTCCCATGCATCCCCAGTCCAGATTCAAAACAATTTGCAAAAGTACCTCTAATTGACAAGCCTTCAAAGGAAAAGGGAGACACTGATTATTTATTTGTGGTATAAATTTTGCTTCTTTCATCTAGTTGGAGCTAAATTATCTAATATGAGGTCTACTTCCAGTAAAATTATGTGGAGCCTTGGGAACTAAAGAAATTGAAACTTTACCCATTTGGATTGATTACATTCATGTCCATAAAATTTAAATTATTTGTTCCACTGGGATAGAGTTTACAAAATTCTATACCAGAGTGTTTCTTGTGATGTTTAACTTTTTTAATTTTAATAACACATGGCAGTCTCTTAATAGGGCAGGCTAACTGTTTTGATCTAACAATTACTGTTTTGTTCCAGTACTGAGGACATGTTAAAAAGCCAGGGTTTTTATAGTGGCCTTTCCCTGCAGGTTGAATTTTAGCAGACTTCTAAATGAAAATTCTATTAATTACATACGTCCAATGATATATGAATTAATGATTGTGTAAATTTTTGTTTTAAGGTAGACTCACATGAAAACAAGTTATGAAAGGACCACTCTGTCCAGGTTTTGCCCAGTAGTCTTACAGTATTGTGAAAGGATCTCTTCAGCTAATCAACATGCCAGAAATGCTCTAAATGTAGATATCAGGAAACTTGCCATATGGGAAATGTGTAACAGGAAACATAAACACACCAAATTTAAGCTTGGAAGACTACCTTGTCCCTTAAGCTTCTAAGAAGAAAGAGAGAACTATTTATCACAATCATAGGTTTTTCAAGGTAAAAGATATTCAGGAATGGTTTACCATTGCCTTCTTTTATGTAGAACTAAGAAGTGTTAGCTGTGGTGCCACTGCTGTTGTCTCTGAGCGATCCTCTGTCAGTGTCACCCAACCCCACAAACACTATTGCTGCTGCCTAGTAGCTGATAAGCACGCCATAGTCTCATTCCTCAGAAAAAGGCCTGTATGACTTGGGACACCCTATTAGTAGCAGTATACTTTCAGCATAGCCTCTTACACAATGGGAGCATGCAATCTCACCACCATGGAAAGGTAGGGCCAAGGAGGGAAGCGAGTGTTACAGATACCACTAACTAGCAAAAAAGACAAATAAATGTGCCTGAGAGAAAATCAAACCTGAATTCACACTAGAAGCCAAAATGACTAAACTCGACATATCAAGAAATGATGTGTCTCACTGGGGAAAAAAAGGACAATGCTGGGAAAAGTTGAAGGAAGACCACATTACAGACAAATAAGGAAAGAGGAAGACCACATTACAGACAAATCAGTCAAGGAAGCTATGGCCCTGATAGGACTGTTGATAACTGAGGCTGAATTCTCTCATTCATAGGGTTTATTCAAAGCCAATCTAGGCAGCCTGTCAGCCAACAACACTCATTGCTGTTGGCAAAAGCAATTGTTAAGCTTGGTTCATATAAGTGAAATTTGTATAATCAGTTTGTGTAAATCTTTAGCAGGGCTATATGCATTAATACAAATATAAACTTGACTTCTTTGGTACATTGATATCTCACCTTCTATCACACCCATCATGGTTGACTTTAATCACATAATTTGCTTCTGTTGGGAGTTATAATTTTTAGTGGTAGTCTGGTAGAATGCTGCAGTGTTGTTTTAACTGATTTCAGGCTTCTAGAGAGAAAGAAAAGCGCTCTCAAAAGATAAGGTTTTTATCATGGAACTGGCCTGCCTTCTCCACAGAATTTAATGCCATGGGTAGCTGGAGGTGTAGGTATTGTTGCTTACACTGGTAATTTTCCTGTGTTTTTCCATCTTTTTTTCTTACCAGAAAGAATATTTAAGAAGAAGGGATAGCTTTAAAAAACAACAAAAACATCCTGCTGTCTCAAATTACTCTAGCTTTCAGAAAACCCTTTATGAGTGTTTTGAATAGTCTGTGACATAAATGATTACATGACTCAGGAAAGGACAAAAAAGACAGCTTAGAAACTCTCTCCTTTTAACATCAGAGTTCTGCAGTGTCCATCACATGATCTGATTTTCCTGCAGAGATCAGGGAAAAAAACAAGAATTTTGCATGAGTTTCATCCTTCCCCCACTAAACTCAGCACACTCAACTTTTCAGCATCTGGTTTTGTAAATGAAAGAACACAAATTAATTTTTAAAAATTGCTCAAAGAAATGTTAAAAGATAACAAGAGCTGCATTTAAAGACTATTCAACAAATATAAAGAAAACATTGATTACAAAGCTGTCTGCATTCTTCCCTCTTAGATATACTATGGGAGGCTATCAAACACATTCAGCTCTTACCTACTGTTGAATTCATTAGTGGTTGCAGTCTTAATGTATATATTTGCATTTTATTATATTTATCTTGAGGATTTGTATGCAGGTCTTCAGCCATAAAGGGTCTCAGAGCAGTTTACAGATTGTTAATTTGACAGTTCTCTGTTCTCAGGTTTATAATCTAATTAATAGCTTTTTGTTGTTTCCCCTCTTACTTTTAAGAGAGGAATTTTGAACAGAATTTTTCAAGTATTATGTCATTTAAAAAAAATCTTATGATTCCTTTTTTTAAAAAATAAGTAACCCCATGATAGAAGAGTATGAGTGATATAACAAGTAAAGTAATAGGGCACTAAATGGGTTGGCAGATGCAGATGGCAACAGCAGTGAATTATGTGTATGAAAGTAACAAGTCACATAACTAATTACTTTTTAAAAATAACATCCAAAAAAGAAGAATTCCTTTGGAAAACTGTGATATAACCTTGTTCTGGGTAGCATATTAAGATGGTTTTACAGCCAATTAACAGATGCAGAGTGGCTAAAAGTCTGCCAGAAAAGAACTTGAAAGGCACCTCGCTTCAGGCACTGTTCTGATCTGACCATGATCACAATGTTCATATAGGTTCAGGCTACCCTTTTGACAAGTGTATCAAACATCCTCATCAGCAGTCCATTCATATATGGAGTTAGCATTTAAATGCATATGATAGATTGTGCATAGGATGGTGACATAAATAAGTGGTTTATGTATGACCACCAAAATTCTAGCATTTCCCTCCCTAGCCCAAAAAAACACTGAAAGATTTGAGCTGTGTGATGACCTTTCTATTTTATCACATTATCTCATCTGTATATTGCCAGTATATTGCTTTTAGAGATGTCCGGTGGAAGTATCTATTAAACATAGGCCCAACTGTGGTTTTGCAGTGTAATCAATAATGCTTCAAACTAAGTGGATGCTTCTTGTCATTTAATATTGAGCTTTGGGAAGTTGGACATTTATCTGTGGTCACAACTAGGTCCTACATCCAGAGTTTTGAATGGGATCAAAGTATTCTGGCTCATGTAAATCACTTTTTCTGTTGCATTCTTTACTTTCTGTGGCAAGAGTCTTTAAAAAGAAGATTTTAAATTGTATGAATCTCAAGAGCTAGCACTGTTGCTTTATGAATCAGTGTTTCCATGTCAACTGCTTACTACTAGTACTACTTTATCTTTCCCCCAGAATTGGGACTCAGGTTGTCTAACACTTTTCAGATCACCCTGCTTCACTTTCATGTAAAGGACTAGGTAAAGCAAATTTTTATTGATGTTTTATTGTCCTGCTGCAATTGGAGCCTACACTGCGGTTCCTAGGCTTAGGCAATAGGTAGTACACAACAAGTACTCGTGCTAACACCCCTTTCTTCTGTTCCACAATGTATTTCTTATTTTTTAAGGTATTATACAATTTATTATATTTAAAATAATTAAAATATATCTGTAAAGGTTTGGGCAAAATGTACAAGATTGTCTCATCTACTGCTATGCTGCATAGTAGCAAACAGAGATAGCCATCTCAAAATATAACAGAAAGACACTTGGTGCACAATCCTTGTGCTTTGTATTGAGAATTTAACACCAGAAAACTGGAAGAGTGAAGCATTGTTCTTTATTTTACCATCTCAGCTTTTACCATAGTCTTATAACATAGTTTTTTTTTAATGTGCCTATAGGTTGATTCTAATTTATGGTGATCCTATTGTAGGATTTTCTTTGCAAGATTATTTCAGAGCAGTTTTGCCATTGTCTTCTTCTAAGAATGAGAGAATATAACTTGTGCAAGTTTACTGTGGGGTAATTTAAGTTTCCTAAGGCTTGACTTTTTTTTAAAAAACTTTTTATTGAATTAAAATGCAAACATATATTCATACATATATACAAACAA
>JAIPUX010001232.1:151383036-151396801 GCA_020142125.1 Phrynosoma platyrhinos | reverse complement strand
TTAGGATTAGCAGAAGCCATTCTCTATTATTAGAGTAGTAAAACCTTTATTGCAGTCAATATCTTCAGATGAAGAACAAAATAGACTGGGACCCCATAACCCAAACAAATATGGGGTAATTTAGGTTTCCTAAGGCTTCAACCTGTTTAAAGGAAACAAAAATATTTAAATATCAAAAGCCAAGCCTGCTAGAGTCTGGCTTTAAATTAGCAGAGTAGCAGAAGAGTGACTTTGCCTAACTATGCTTCCCTAAAAATTTAGGGAAACTCAAAAAACAACAAACATGTAGTGTGTAGTTCAAAACAATGGTTTAGTATATATTTACATAAACAGGTGAAACCTTAATCTAACTAGTGATGGTTTAGGTCAGGGGTTGGCAACCTACGGCCTGTGGGCCAGGTGCGGCCCGCGGAGGCCTTAGGGCCGGCCCGTGGCCAGTCCTGCCGCTGCCGCCGGTGCGGCCCCGCTCGCGCTGTGCGTGAGCGCGGATGCCATTTTTGCATAGAAAATGGCATCCACGCTGCGCACGCATGTGCACGGTGGCAGGCGCCATTTTGGAACAACCACTGTGCCGGCATTCCAAAATGGTGCCCGCCACCACGCACATGTGTGCGCAAGCGTGGGTGCCATTTTGGATGCAAAAATGGCACCCGTGCTCGCCACTTCCCAAGGAGGGGCACGCTCTCCCCCCACCCCTCACGCCATTCCCCCCCCTCCTGGCCCCCTGGCAACAAAGGTTGCTGACCTCTGGTTTAGATAAAGAGAAATATTTATCTCACCATCTTTCCAAACAAAATGGAGAAAGCAGGAAGATAGGAACAGCTCAGATGAAATTTTGAGAGAAAGACCTGTTATACTCAAGGAGGGAGTGACCTAAGTCACAAGATTAGTTTGAGTGAGAGATAGAGAGGGAAGAATTTGTAACAAGGAAATCCCTATCTATCTAAGGAGGGGAAAAGAGAATGCAAAGATTTTCAAACATTTACTCAGTGGGTTTCCTTGGCTGAGAATGTATTTGAATCTTGGTTCTCCCCGAGTCCTAGTCCAGCACTCAATCCAGTAACCATCCTGCCTTTATGTCTCATTTTCCCATCTGAACATTTACCAGCTTTTACTATAGTTTTGTTGTTTGTATGTGCCTTCAGCCTTGCATCCTTCTGAGATTTCTAAAATGAGTACCCAGCTTGTTGGGGGTGGGCAATTAATTGGCTTACAAATTATAAACTGCTCAGGGAGTGCTTAAGTGCATTGGTAAGTGGTATAAAAATGTACTTGCTATCGCTATTGCTATTGCTATTGCTATTCAGGTTGATTCCAACATACAATGACCCTATCATAGGATTTTCTGGGCAAGGACTATTCGAAGGAAGTATCACATTGCCTTCCTCTAAGGTTGAGAAAGTGTGACATGCCCAAAGTCAAACAAAGGGTTTACGGAGTGAGGATTCAAACTCTTGTTTCTCAAGAGTCCTATTCTAACACTCAAAACACTATAGCATGTTGGATTTATATCTGTTTTCTACCCTTTGAACTTTTTCTAGCTTTTACTGTATAACTACAGTGGTGAACAAACACAATTTGACATTTAGGAGATTGCCAACTTTGTGGATTTGGGTGGGGTGTAAATTTGTCAAATTTCAAAAGTGGCAAAGTCTGAATAGGATTAATCTAAAGTTACACTGCAAATATATAAGAGCTCTTGTTGAAAATAATTTATTTTGATATTTCTTAACGTTATGAGACATCCTGCCTTTTACCTTACTTTTCATGAGTGCTCACAAATCTAAAGAGGCTGATATAATTGTTTATCACAATAAGCGCTTGGTGTGTAGAACCAAGCTGCTATCACACTGAAGAATTAATGCAATTTGACACTGATTTAAATGTCATGGCTTCATCCTATGGAATCCTGGGATTTGCCACTGTTGTGGCACCAGAGCGCTCTGGCAGTGAAGGCTAAATATTGCACAAAACTACAAATCCCAGAATTCCATAGCATTGAGTCATGGCAGTTAAAATGATGTCGAACTTCATTAATTCTGCAGTGCAGATGCAGCCCTTGTGAGCTAGCTAATGAGCAGTGATGTACACTTGAGTCAATTGACTTAAGTTGGACTCAAGTCACTTCGTTGACTCAACTTGGACTCAGTTCAGCAATAAATGACACGCTGACTTGACTTGTGACTTTTATATTTTTAGCAGCTGACTTACTGGTGTCATTCACTTTGAACAACAGGCAAGACCTACCATCTGAGCATAAGTTGTGTTTCTCAGAGGGGAGCAGCAAATGCATTAGGAAATGGGTTGAGGTGTGGGTTGAGATCTGCTCAGCAGCCTGTCCCTGCTGCACATCAGAGGAACCTCTAAAGCCTTTGTAAAGCTTTAGAAGGATCTTCCCGACTCAGGCCTGTTGCTTAACGCATTTCTCCTGTTCTTTTCTGAGAAACACACATGCTGCCCTTTAATCAGTTTTATCAGTTAGAAGTGGCTCCCAAACTTGAGGTGTGACTTGAAATATCTTACAAGAACTTGAGACTCTACTTGATACTTGAAGGTAGAGATTTGAGACTTGACTTGAGACTTGGAATAAAAGACTTGAATACATCCCTGCTTCTGAGCAATAATCAAATATAATTTCAAAACAGTGGGGATGGGGAATGGGATTAAGAGTGTTCCTTTGCTTTCCAAAATGGTTTTTCATTTTGGTACCTAGCAAAATAAGTGAATAAATAATAAAACTGTACTAAAATCCTTACTACTCTTTTCTGTTTTCTCCCCTACAGGAAAAGCTAAGCCAGGAGTGTGTGTTCAGAGAACAATTTGAAGAGAACTGGTATAACACATATTCATCGAACCTATATAAGCACGTGGACACTGGAAGACGATATTATGTTGCATTAAATAAAGATGGGACTCCAAGAGAAGGGACTAGGACTAAGCGGCATCAAAAATTCACACATTTTTTACCTAGACCAGTGGACCCAGAGAAAGTTCCTGAACTGTATAAGGATATTTTAAGCCAAAGTTGACAAAGACATTTCCTTCACTTGAGCCCTTAAAAAAAGTAACCACTATAAAGGTTTCATGCGGTGGGTTCTTAATTGATTAGCTGTGTCATCACATCAGCTCCACTGTTGCCAAACTTTGTCGCATGCATAATATATGATGGAGGCTTGGATGGAACATGCTGATTTTGTTCTGCACTTAAAGGGTTTGTCTTCCTGGAGGAGAGCCTATGCCCATCGCTTGATTTATTAGGAGAGAAAGGAAGGAAGAGTGAGAATGTGTGAGTGGACGAGAAAGAGAATAAAAGAAGTGGAAGCAAGAAGGAAGGTGGGGGGAAAGGCCTGATGCATGCTAGGAAACAGATACGCTTTTAAATTTTTTGATCCGTTGTACTTCATTCTATATCAGCATAGCTGCCATACTTTGACTCATCAGGAATTTTGGCTGGTGGCCTGCTCAAGTGTACGCTGCATTTAAAAAAAAAGGCATGGAGGGTTCAGTCTTACTTAAACAAACAAAAGGATACTAAAGCAAAAGAGACTTACTTTCGGTTTGACTGCTCAAGTGGGTTTCAAGCAAACACCTCTTAGGTAAAACAGGAAAAGATGGGGGGGCGGGGTGGGGGAAATAAAAATAAAAAAATAAATAAAAACCTAAATTTATTTATAGAAATTCCAAAGGCAACATTTTATTTATTTTATATATTTATTTATTATATAGAGTTTATTTTTAATGAAATATGTACAGGCCAGATAGGCAGTTTGGAAGCTTTAGGCTCTGTAAAGCATTTCAACAGCAAAGGCTGCTCTGAACCTGTGATAAAATTCATGCAAGTCGAACGTAAAGGTGCATGGAGGCAAAGAAATTGAGGGACCCTAATGTGCTAAAGGTGACAATCTCTTTCGTGCCCATATTATTGTAAAAGTATGCACACCACTCATGGTACTGAGTGCTCACTCTTCTGACTGCTTGTTTCATAGCTTAAATTTCCCCCTCTTCTTCCCCTCCCTCCCTGAGGATTAAAGATAAAATTGGGTCTTCAAAACTTTAATTCTGTGTCTGTAATATTTCCTCTTTGATAAGTGACTTATTCCATCTTTGTAAGCTTCATGGTTGTGGAAGAAAGAAAAGAAGGGTTGGTATATATTCTACTCATTAAAACCTACTGCAGATAATACCAAAGCTAAGTGATATATATATTATTTTTATTTAAGCAGAATGCCAGAAACATCCTAATATTGACATTTTGTGCTAATTAAGGTTCTCACAACTATTACAAGAAGCCAGAGACGAGGTTCACTCTTGTAAAACATGTTTAATTGTGCACTTGACTATCTACTCTGAAATTACACAAGTTCCATGGGGGGTATTATTGTAAAATCTTTTATGGAAAAAATTGCTTTCAGTGTGAACTGTCATAATACATATTAGCACCCTTCTTAAAGTAAGACTCTTGCAAAATGAAACCAATAAATCTCTATTGAGAATTGCAATGAGGGGGAAAGTACTATACTTGTTTTATTTCCTTAGGCTATCTTTTAAATGTACCTAAAGTATATCATGCAGGATCCAGTGCATAATGTATGTTATTAGGATTATATAACATAAATGCAAACACACCTTTCATTATTGGCTATAATTTGGGCTTGCCCTTAGCTGGGGAAAAAGGCTTTGTCATCAGTCCTAGAGAATAACTGAGCAGGCAGAAACACTGAGGAAAGCTGCAGTTCAATTCACCGGTGTGTGCTGTTCCAATTTTTTTTAATGTAATCGTTCAGGGGAAATATACAGATCTGGGCCAGTGTAGTCAGCTCAGCATAACTTTGGTTGTTGCCCAGATACTATTTAGTCTGGCATGCTATTCCTTTCTCTCCATGTAAGCAATATTAACTTCTTTGCCTTTCAAGCCAATGGTTAAAATAACTGAAAGAATGGCTCTGAATATTGATCAGGCAGCACTCCAAAACCTACTCAGGAACATAGGAAGCTGGCTTATACTGAGTCAGATGATCCAGCGAGCACTGTATTGTTAATCCTGATTTGCATCAATGGTTCTCTAGGGTTTCAGACAGGATTCTTTCCTGGCCCTACTTGGAGAGATTCTCATTCTGCCTGGTGGTCTTCCATCTAAGTACTAATCAGGACTTACTCTGCTTAACTTAATCAGAGAAGAGTGGGTTTATGTTCAGGATGGTATGGTCATTGCAATAGTGAAATAATTTGTCATAGAGTAAGTTAGTTGATAATTTTGGACTTGTGATCCAGTTTGGCCTCCATTGAAATCAGTGGCAATTCTGATAATGTAAGCAGTTCTGGAATCATGTACTGTACCTTGAGTTTCCATGTGGAAGTATTAGCAAGCAAGCAAACAAACAAGGAGTTTCAAGACTGAAGCTTCAGACACCTTGAATAAGACTGAAGCTTGATGCACAAAGAGATTAAGTATTGTTTTTGAACATATTGAAGACAATGATCAGTACATACAAAATGAGTGCCAGCTGTTTTAAGACAGAACAATACATTATTTTCAACATGAGGCTGCAATTGAAAATGATATCCCTATTTCCAGTTCTTGACCCTTTTTAGCATGATGTTGAGTTACACATATCCTTGTTATAATGTCATCAAGCTGTGCATTCTATGTTATTTGTAATGGAACATCAGTATTGAGTATCAAGGTCAAGGGAGCATGATGTGCTCAGAACTATATGGAAGAGGTGAAAAACTCAACAAGGGGTGCATTTTAGTAACAGCCTTGTGTTCAATTTAATGTATTTTCCCAACCATATGCTAGCCGGTCTGCAATGCCTGATATCATTTCTAGATGTGATAAGATGCAACTATCCATGATAAACTGAATAGAAACACACATAATTGACAGCTAAAATTGTCATGTGAGGACTATATTGCATGCAGAAAATACCTTGGTGAGATTGAGATATGAAAATTTCTTTCTTTTTGAGAAGCTAGCACCACTCTTTTATTAGCTTATGCTATAATAAAACCTTTCCAAATTTATTATAAAGGATTGCAATATTAGGCTTGGGCTAAATCTTTCAAAGTTAAAAAAGAAACCAAGATTAATTCCAAGGAATATCAGACATAGAACTGCAGAACATTTCTGCTTATAAACAGTCTATATTTTCTTGAGCTGCAATTCTCTACTCTGTTTCCTAAACCCTCCTGAGCTCAGTGGGAGTTACTTCTAAGTGCGTAGACATATGACTGCACTTTGAATTGTTAATTAAGACATTGTGACTTCAAAATAACTGTATCCCATTTTTTTAAACACCTATTCCAATTGCTACCTGCTTTTTAATGTTTACCTTTGAAAATGTTTTTGAAATGGATATTAAACAGGCTGCATCTTAACATATCTGTGAGATGGACATGGATGTTCAACATTCTAAAATACCAAACCAAACAAAGCCCAGTGGCAAGATATGGTGGCACACTTGGAGCTTGAGAATTTCCCCTATGACTTGTCTGAGATCAGAAAAACAAGTGGATTTTCTGGTACCTGGTAATCTCCAATACTTGGACTGTGCTTGGCTTGGTGGAGCATAAGTTGTATAGGCTTTCCATGCATCATCATTCTCAAACCCCTTTGGAATACATTCTGCAGTTCTCAAGGGGACTATTTTTCAATTGTATAATAATTTGGACCAGAAAATGATTATCCTCTCTGTATTAAATGAAGAAATGATTTAAAGGACATCTAGCATGTTCAACATCCAGTAGAACAAAGGCATATATAGCATAAAGGTGGATTCAAGTAGCAATAAGCATCTGAATTTGCACTAAGTCCACAAAATGTTAAGGGCACCCATAAACTGAGGTCAACTTTGCCATGAACTGATCAGAACAATAAGACTATACTCTTTAGCCTTAATGTGGAATTTGCTGGTATTTTTGATCATAGACAGATCATTAATATTACTTAACATGTTTTTATTTAATTTATTTTTTGTATTTTTTAAAGAAAGGACTAAAATGAGCAAGAAAAATGTTATAACTTTATGGCAGTTGATAACAATAAACTATAACCAATTTATTCAAATAACCCATAGTGGTGTGTATATACCTATTGGATTTCTGTAGATATGAAAACGGCATAGGCATTGACTTGGAAATGAATGGTCCAACAGATGATATCAGGCTACAGAACATTTCATATTAGGATATAATGGCAGTAAAATAAAAGTTTCAGTGGTCATTTCTGTCAAACAACACTGCTTCCCATATGTCTTGCCATATGTTACTCTTTTCTATATGTTCACTTAAACTCTTCTGCTCATTTGTAGCAACAAAAATGAACATACCCTCTATGCACTAATTCCAGTATAAGTTTGAAAGACATGCAACATCCTCTATACAGTAGATAAGTGAAGAGCAGTTACATTTTACAGAGTCCCCAAGTGCCAAAAGAGCAGTCGTAGTGAGCCTGGGACCTTAGTCTTTTGGTAAATAAACAGGTATCCACATTTGCATCATGTTTGGGTCCACCAGTTGCCTAGTATCGCTAACATATGAACTAGAGATGGGGATTTTTTGCAGTCACAATATATTTATCACAGGCAACATATAGCTAAGACTACTACTTCTAGTACTGTAGTACTTGGATGCCTTAGAAATAAGAGCTGGAGTTCTGTTAGTGCTTTATGGATGATGGATCAGCTAGCATAGTGTAGTGCTGTGATGGCAAACCTATGGCATGCATGCCAGAGATGGCACGCGAAGCCATTTTCCCCAGCATGTGTGGGGTGGAGAGGCATGTGCCTGTTCCTCCTCCTTCCCAACTCTTCCCGGCTTTCAGTTGCCTCTCTGGATGCAGCTGAAGACCAGGGGCAGGCCCAGGGGAGGAGGATGCGCCTCTCCGGATGCAGCTGAAGACCAGGAGGCAGGCCCAGGGGAGGAGGATGCGCCTCTTCATCCTCCTCTCCACCCTCCACATGCAGCTGAAGGGCCAGGAGGGCAGGGGGAAGAAGTTCCATCCTGGAAGTCCCACCCCCGGAGATCAAAAGTCCTGCCCCCGGCACCAGGTTTATTTAGTTTGGGTACTCAGCCTCTAAAAGGTTCACTATCACTGGTGTAGTGTAGTGATTAGAGTTCTGGGCCAGAACTCTGGAAGAACAGGGTTCACAATCCCTGCTCAACCTTAGAAACTCCACTGGGTGGCCTTGAACAAGTCACACTTCCTCAGCCTCACACAAGGGCAATGACAATGAAAAATTTTGCTAAGAAAATCACAAGAAAATGGTAGGTTTGTCTTAGTGTTGCCATAAATTCGAAACTACTTGAAGGCATACCACCACAACAATAAGTCTGTTACACTAACATAATGCTGTTTTTGCTTTGGTAGGCAGAGGGAAGTCAGAAAAAGCCATGGGAGAAAGGTTACTTGCTAGCTCCTGTGCAGCTCCAGAGGTCACAAGACAGGTCGCTCTTCTGACCCATGGCTTCCAATGCTTTCACATGCTTCTGTCACTGAACATTTTATTCCTGTTGCCATTGCTGTGCTATTATTATCAAAATCAGTATAGTTAATTCTGTCAAAAGGATCTTGGCCACAAACATTCACTGCTGTTGTTCTTATGCTATGAATTAGTGTAAGGCTTCATATAGCCATGCCATCACTCTAACATCTACACAAAAAACAATCTGGAAAGGAATAAAAAGCATTATATACTTGATAGCATGTACCTGTAAATGCATATGGAAACATATACTTGTATGAATACATTGTTATACACTCAGCCCTCTGTATCAACAGATTCTTTATCAATGGATTCAAGCATCAAGCATATTCAAAAATGTAAATTCCTAGAAGCAAACCTTGATTTTGCATTTCATATAAAGGACCCCATTTCACTGGGCCATTGTTTTTAATGGGACTTGAGCATCCACAAATTTTGGTATCTATGGTGTGTGTGTGTGTCCAGGAATCAAACTGCAGCAGATACCAAGGGCCCCTGTATGATTTTGAAAATGGGTATTATTGCAGTCCCATCTGTTAAGATGCTGTCTCAATATCTGTGCAACAATAATAACAAAAGTCATCATAGCTTTTAATAAAATTATGAGATTGTTCCATATATGAAATAATTATGATAAATGAAATGACTTCCACTTTGATAGCACAGTGGCAACAAAAGTGGAATATATATATATATATATATATATATATATATATATATGAGAAAAAAGTTTGGAGCCGGCATGACTGTGTATGCAAAGCCAGTGGTTGCTTGCGGCAGCAATATATTAAGGGCACCAATAGACCAGTTTGTCATCCAATGGCTCATCCCATAATCCTTTGCAAAATGGTAGAAGAAGCCAATCCAAAAGTTTTGCCCCCTTTATATCCCACTCAGCACAAATTCTGGAACACAACCTTTTTTTGTCCATGAAAAAAAAAAATCCCCAAAATCCCTTGGATATGTTTTGGTTTTAGCACAAGTAATCTATCAGACATCTCCTTTGGTTAAGCTGTAGGACACTGAGAATTAATATGAAAGTTACATTGTGTTGAAACCTTGCCCCGCTTTGCTGAGAACACCTAAAGAACACACTTCTCTTATGTGCAAGTCAATAGGATTTCCTCTTTTTCATTAACTGTGGCCAAGTTAATCACCATACAATTGTATGGAGAATTTATAAATAATTTAATGGAATTTCCTGTACAAAGCAGGCAAAAATAACATCTCCCTAACATTATTGTGAGAGCCAGCATGGCATAGTGGTTTGATTGTTGGAGCATGACTCTGGAGACGAGGGTTTGATTCTCAGCTCAGCCATGAAACCCACTGGGTGACCTTGGCAAGTCACATGCTCTCAGCATCAGAGGAAGGTAAACCTCTGAACAAATCTTACCAAGAAAACCCCATGACAGGTTTGCCTTAGGGTCACCACAAGTCAGAAATGACTTGAAGGCACACATCATCATCATCCTTATCATCATCCTATTAACACCACTTTTAAGTGAAATACCCAGATTGGCTGTAAGAAATGAAGAATGAACTATTGATAATTCAATTGACTTTTCCCATTGCTAAGTGTTTTGCAACTCATTGCAATGTGTTGGTTTTAAACACTGGACATCAGTTGCTGTTATGCTTTCATGTGCTAGGTTGAGCCCTTTTGTGCTCAGCATTGTACTCCTATGAAGAGTAAATGTCCTGTAACCCAACCACTTTCTGCCCCTTTCAATATGGTTATCAGACTGCTTTCTGTGAATTTGCTTGAGCAAGCCATACAATTAATTCTCTGCAGTCTCTCTCTCTGCTACAAACGTGGACACCAGGATTTAACATGACGTTCTAGTGGGTATGCAGTGGAAAAGAAGATATCCTTGGCACAGAAGGATGCTGCTGTTTGTAAGAAGAGAAGAACTGGGAACATGATGATCTTATAAGGTTCCAAACAAAAAATGACTACACCACAGAAATTATCTAATTCTAGTGCAGCTGGTGCTGCTGGTGATGTCAGTATTGTCTAATGTTGTATAGGCTTGTAGCATGGGAGAGCGGTACTTATGCTTGCCCCAAATTTATCAAGGGAGATGTATACTTCTATCCAGGTAAGGAAGAATAGAGAAATTTCAAAGATCAATTAAAAACAAGATTGAAAAATTTCAACCCATGACACTGCTGTGCTCCAGAAGATAGAGCACCTAGGGCTGGGATTTGTATGATACCACAGAGCTATATTTCCTCTCCCTTGCTTCATCAATGCAATGGAGGAGGATTCAACCTGCAATTTAGGGATAGAGGGTGTGTGAGTTGCATGCCCTCCAACATTTTGCAAATAAAAACTGGAACAATGTGGCCAAGCAACATCAGAGTGTGATCAAGATGGCAAAAGGTATTAGTTTGAGTCTATTGGAAAGTGCAAGATCCCACTCCTTCCTCTCTTCTCATCCCACTGAGTTAATTGAGTACAAACTACTTTTGCACTTTGAACTCAGTTTGCAGCAAATGAAATGAGCTGCAGACAAAGGGGGAAAGTGGGAAGAAGCGAGCGACTGAGGCATATTTAAATTAGCTGAAAAAGTGAGATCTCAGAGGACTGTCCTGGGAAAAATGAATTGTCCTGGGACAGTCAGGAATGTCCTTGGACAACTGGAGGCTATATGTATCCACTAAATTTTATCCTCTGAATTTATGGAGGCCACAACCACCTGTCAGGGAAACTAAAAGAGGCTATAAGGACACTTTTGGTTTTCTAAAAATGAGAGTTGAGCCCAAAACAAGGGGCAGGACGATGTCTTCCCCTAGGACAGAATCTCTCCCCCTCCCATGCCTTTTAGAGGTGAGATTTATTGTTTATTGCTCTTTTTAAAAGGTTTGGGAGAGATGGTGTAGGAGGGGACCAACATGAATAGCCTGTTTTAATTTAACGTGGTAGTTTAATGCTTTTAAAAAAAGTATTTCTGCTACATGTTATTTTAGCTATTTTTAACTTATATTGTAAATATCTTTGAGTATCATTTTGAGACAAAGGTGGGATTATAACTCAACTCAATAAATAACTCTCCAAGATTTTACAGATAACATTTGGGACACATGGGGCTGAATACACATTTACCTCGCAGTATATCCCACTGGATTCAGGCTTATTTCTGAATGGATATGTAAATATGGTTCCATTATTAATTTAAATGGAATATCAATGCTGAAGAGTCAGAATGTAGTCTTCTCTCTATTCCCCTTCCACACAAAGATACACAAAGAAACACATTCTCTTCTTCCCTGCACCACTCTTCTTTTCTTAGTCCCCCACTCTCTGAGCAGCATAGGGTCTTACTACTTTATTATACGGGGAAAATCCCATGCAGAAACAGGATTTAAAAGCTGGAGAAAACCTGCAAAAGCAGGCTGATTTTCACATGACGTCATTGTTAAACTGTTTTTAACCCAAATGGAAAGTAGTCAAAAGGTGCTCTTTTTTACATTCGGGATTTTCTGAAAGTAAAAAGAAGCGGCTTTTGACTACCGTACTTTCTGTTTGGGTTAACAACAGTTTAACAATGACATAGTGTGAAAATCAACCCGCTTTTACAGGTTTTTCCTGATATAAAACCCCATTTCTGCATGGGATTTCTGCTGTGTGATAAAGTCCTTAGTAAAGTTTCTGCCTTCTTCCCAACAACCTCCCCGCTTCCTGCAACTTTTAAAGAGGCCAGAACATCTACACAAAACAGTACATGGTGCTTCTCCTTCCTAATCTATTTTTTCTTTTCTTTACCTGGGACAAGGACAGGTTTGGGAATCCACTGATTTTCTAGTATTATTCCCAGAAATAATGGGGTTACTGCAGGGTATGGCTTCATGGGAATTGCATGCTGCACAATTCAAGTCTTCGATACAATTAAATACAAACACAGCCTTTTGTACAGAATGGCAAGTGGCTGGGTGAGGTGTCATTTTGTAACATAGGAACAGGTGCTATACACCAGGTAGCTGTGAACCATGTTCAACCCCTTTCCACACCAGTCTTAAAACATAGCTTTTGGGTTTTTTTTCAGGCTGTGAGGCTGTGTTCTAGAAGAATGTATTCTAGAACATGGCCTCACAGCCTGAAAAACCCACAAAAACCTATGGATGCTGGCCGTGAGAGCCTTTGACTTCACAGTCTTTCAACAGCTATTGATATTATTGTTGGGGAATATACACATACAGACATACAGTGCACAAGGGAAATGGAATATTCCTGCCACAGTTTGGAGAATGCTGAAACAGAGAGCACATTTTTGTACTATAAACCGATAGGTTGACAAGTTCACAGTGTCACTAATAAGAAAGGAATGGTACATTACCTCAAAATTTTAGGTGCAAAGCAATTCTACATCTTTTTAATCAGAAGAAAATCACATTGTGGCCTAAATACCATAAAGACACCACATCTTGGAAACTAAGCAGGGTCAGCTCTGGTTAGTACTTGGATGAGAGGATGCCAATGAATGCCAGGTTCTGTTGGCTATATTTCAGAAGAAGAAACTGGTAAATCCTCCTCTGTGTATTCCTTGTCTAAAAAAATCCTATGAAATTCATGTGGTCACCATAAGTTAAGAGGCAATATGAAGGCACTATGTGGGTGAGATGATTATCTCAGGCAATGGAGAGGAGCAAATTCATGCCAATTGTCTTTCTCAAAGGTGTTGTTTGGAAAGGTCAGTAAAGTGAGGATCAAATAAGAATTCTGTCCCCTCAGATGAAATTTGCCTTTGATATCTAAGAGTTTAGTATTGCAATAACTTTTAGAGTTTCAGCTGAGCATTTGGAACTACAATTTAGGCACCCAAAGAAAAGGAGCACGTGAAGGTAGCAAGGGAATGTCAACCCAGCATAATAGTCTAATGTGACTGTCTTGCTAGGATCATAGAATCATAAAATCATAGAGTTGGAAGAGACCACAAGGACCATCCAGTCCAACTCCCTGCCATGCAGGAACTCAAAATCAAAGTATCCCTGACAGATGGGCACCCAGCATCTGTTTAAAGACCTCCAAAGAAGGAGACTCCACTACTCTCCAAGGGAGTGTGTTCCATTGTAAAACAGCTCTCACTGTCAGGAAGTTCCTCCTAATGTTCAGGTGGAATCTCTTTTTCTGGAGCTTGCATCTGTTGTTCTGGTTCCTGTCCAGCTTGGGGATGGTTGGAGTTGCAGGGACCATGTGGAGTTTTTTCTCCATGTGTCATCCCAATGCTGTCATTCCACACCAGGGGTAGGCAACCTTTCCCCTTTAAGGGCCGAGGGAC
>JAIPUX010001232.1:151342109-151356989 GCA_020142125.1 Phrynosoma platyrhinos | reverse complement strand
CCAGGAATTACATGATGACGGGGAATCTGCCTCTTCTTTGCTGATGGCTATCTTCTTCTAGTTTGACCCTGGCTGAGGATTTGGGCTTGTCTACATCAGTCTCTGGTCTACATCATACTCTGGGTTCCTCCCAGAGTATTCTGGCCCTGGAGCTGCTCCTGATTTTCCCTATTACCTTCATATTGTGCAGCGATAGCAATAGCATTAACATTTTTATACTGCTTCATAGTGAACTCAGCACTCTCTAAGTGGTTTCCAATGTGTAAGCCAATTGCCCACAACAAGCTGGGTACTCATTTTACCAATCTATCAAAGGATGGAAGGCTGAGTCAATCTGGAGCCCTCTGGGATCCAACTTACAACATTGTGTCTGCAATAATGGCATTTAACCACTGTGTCTCCAGGGCTCCCTGGTGCTGAGCAGCTGTCTACACATGCATCCCACTGCTTTATTTTCTGTTTTGTTCTCCTTTTTGTGATGCGTTTCCTCTTTTTTTGGGACAATGTATAAGTAGCACCCATGTTTGTATACAATGTGTAGAATATGTGAACATATACATTGGTGCATGTGTTCTATAACAGGGACATGCTTAGTGCTAGATGCCATCAACATTTCTATGGAGTTGAAGACATCAGGCTCTGGGGCCATGTATACTTTCTCCCCGGACACTTCTTTAGAAACTAGAAGGGTTCCTAAGAATACAGAGGTCATCTGTTTTCACTTAATTTAAAAAAAAATGCTGTGCTGTGGTTTGTTAAGCACCAGTACAGAGGTTGGAAGTAGCTAGTTACTTGTAATTAATATCCTCCCCAATAATGATCAATATTTTTCCACAAGTTACATTATATAGTTTAACCTCTGGAATCTTGTTAGTGACATTCAGGTTTCAGCATCCATTATGTATGCATATGTGGTTTTAAGGTTGTTGCACAAGGGGATATTCACTACATCCTTGTGCAGTTACCTTTCTCATGAATGAAATTGATCTGCCAATGCCAGCTGCTCACTTTTAAAGAAAGTAACAAAAAGTAAGAATTTTAGTTGTGGTTCAGAAACAGAGAAATAAGGATGCAAAGGGATTTAGCAGCATCTTTGAGACTTTGTGAAAAAAGTTGTAGCTTTTATTTCCTCAGAGAAATAAGGAGTTAAAATTTGAGAATTATAACCATGATAGTATTGAACTAATTTTGTGTGTGGAGTTGGAATTATAACTGTAATGAATGTAGACTTTTGAAAAGTAACTTTTCAAGCACTGCAAAATATTTTATATGAGAGGAATATTAAAATACTTTTTGTGCTTTGAGCAACTAATGTGAATTACAGATAGTGCAGTGTTCTTTTTACAAGCTGATTTAAACAACATATTAAAAGAAAGGTTTGTTGCTGTGTATCAGGTACTGTCTCGTGATATACAGTAAACAGTGTCATTTCAGTCAGAGAGATATGTAGCACATAATTTTTTGGGATATAAGGCATAAGGTTAATGCTTCTGAAAATGCAGCTGATAAGACTTGAAAACACAGGATAGATTTTTTAGGGCTGATAGAAAAATATTCCAGAAATTTAGTAAATCTGGAGTAAGAGGTAACTTGTTTAAAGTAAGATTTGACAGCCTCTGTTATCATGACTGTTTCCCGAGAGACATCTTATGGAAGGTGGTTTTATGAGGCATTCCTGAAACACCTCCAGATTTCAAATATGCAATATAAACCACCTTATGAAAACTTCAGAACTTGCCGTTGATTTATAAATAGCTCCACACCTACTTTAGATGTAGGAGAATTTCTGAGATCAAGAGTGGCCACTTAAAGAAACAAATAGACAGGTTAACACAGAAGAACTTGTTGAAGGCCTCAAACATCAAACATCAAGATGCCACCTCCCAAATTAAAGCCTCCTCTTTGGTGAAAGAGCTCAGAAAACCCAATGAACTTTAACAAGAATGCCATGAAAAAAAATCATATTCCCTTTAGCATGATTGTAGTTTCTTTTTAATTGGTTTTTTCCCTCCTCCTTCTCCTGGGCAGGCTATTGAGAATCAGTTTTTCAGTCAAAGGACCTTATCATACGGGGCCAAAAGCAGCAAGAATCCACTAAGAATCAGGCGCTATAGCGCTATATTTTCCCGCGTGATCACACGACGTCGCTCAGAATCCACTAAGAATCAGGCACTATAGCGCTATAATTCTCCGTGCGATTACACGACGTCGCTCGGAATCCAGCGAGAAACCTCTCGGAATGTAGCATCATTCGCATTCTTTTGAATGTCGGTTTCAGCGGGCATTGCAATAGCACGAGCTGATCCATAGCGCTATTATAGCGCTAGCGCCATATTTATACCAGCGCTATAGTACTGGAATGATGCTCATATCGCTTTCTTGCCACTTTTGAGAGCAGCGTGTGGTAAGGTCCAAAGACAGCTCCTATCAATCCAGGATAGATATAGGGGAGAGGAGGGGAGCAAAAATTGCTCCACCAAGTAAGAATCCTGCCTGCCATAAAATTTTCCTTCAGTCCCCAAATTTCTAGTATCACAGAGAATGAGACATTAAAAATCACTCATCTCTAGAACTCTTAATATTTGCTGTATTTGCTTTCCCTTGGTAACTCTGGAGATTATCTCACTCAGTTATAACACGGTTTACCTGAGCTGGCTTAAAATTAGAAGCGGGCAGCATCCTGATAGTATCACACACATACGTTTAGCTGCTGAAATCACTGCCCGGCTGCAGCCCGGCTCCATTGCCGCTTGGAGGGGTGATCCAGCGGACATTTTTTCAAGTCAGAAAATCCTGGCTTCAAAAAGAAGCATGAGGAGCACCTCTTTGGGCAGCAATGGAGTCAGGCTGCAGCCAGGCAGTGATTTTGGTGGCTGAATGTGTGTGGTATTATCAGGATGCCACCCACTTCTAATTTTAAGCCAGCTCAGGTAAGCTGCGTTATAACTGAGTGAGATAATCTCCTTTGTCTACCCTTTTACTTTGGGAGTTTATCACACCCACTTTTGTTAATGATCCAGGCACGGACTGGGGGTGTGCGTGACTGAGAGAAAATGGATTTTATCACACTTGAAACAGTCAGCAGGCCGCCCCATGCCGTTGCTCGACCACAACCCATCTCGAGCTGCACTGAGCCAGCCGATTTTGCAAGGACAGAAGATTTCTGGCTGAGCAAAATCAGCCAGCTCAGCATGGCTTGGGGATGGGTTCTGGTTGAGTGATGGCATGGGGATGGCTTGCTGACTATTTTGAGTGTGATAAAATCTGTTTTCCCTTGTTATGCGCACTCACGTGCGTCCCCAGCCCATTCCTGGATCATTAACAAAACTGAGTGTGAGAAGCTCCTTGTATGCCTAAATTCTATTTCTAAATGTTCAACTAAAGTTTTAAGTTACTGCAATGCTAGAAATTGGGGGCTGAAAGAAAATTTCATTTGGGGGACAAAAGTTTTATTTGGAAGAGGGAAATGCCCTCTTTTGCTCCCCCTGTAGCTGAGTATTTTGTTTCGTTGCTCCTCCCCATAGGTATATGTTTGTGTCAGTCTGTCTCTACACAACTGAGGAACAGAACCCAGGATGTGCTAAGCACAGGGCTGGCCCTACCATTAGGAAGAATGAGCCAAGTGCTTCAAGCAGCAGCAGATTCAGGGAAACAACAGTCACCTCCCTCCCTCTCCATCTTCCATACATGAGCTCTCAACCTCCATTGTCTTCTGCTGAAGACTGCTTCTGCCACAGGGCCTTGTCCTGGATCTCTTAAACTAGTTTATGGCTTTCAGGTTTGGTGGAGGACATTATCCTGTCATTAGTGTTAAAGTAAGATTCAGTGGTCAGTTCAGCTGGCTTCTGAGCATGCAATAAAGAATAGGATGCCCAATCTTCTCCTTTTCAATAACAATAATAATGACAATGATAACAACAACAACAACAACAACAATGTTTATAACAACCTTTTCATCAAAGAGTGGAACATCAAATATATATAATCAAAAATGGACAATAAAACTCAACACTATAAAATGTTAAAATACTAAAATACTAACATAATATGCTGATATACTAAAACAAACAGGCAGCTAAATGTTCTGGGCTGGCTCTGTCTATGCTGTTAGCTGCATCAGACCTAAAAAATCTAAGAAATTGGGAGGAGAGATCAGGTTTAGTTCCCACCCTGGTGTAGAATGGATCACTTGTACATCACCAAAGATATGCAAGTGGGTATATGGGCCTGGACAAGACCATTGAAGGGGAATGGTGTGGTTATAGCATGGGGAGGACAACAACTGTGACCAGGGGCTATTTTTGCTTTCTTATTCTGCCCCCTAAGAAATTTTCCTTCACACCCAACACAGAGAGGATCCTACAGAACAGGAGAGGGAGACAAAATGGTATGGAGTTACCTTCCAAGAGTATAGCTCTTCCATCCATGAACTGGAGAACTTAGATCCAGCTCATTAAATATGAAAAGGCTGAGCTGAATGTTGAGCATGTTCTCTGTTAAATTCTTAGCTCTTTTGATGATTTAGGTTGCGTGTCTGTACATTTCCATTTGAGGCATAGAGGCATTAATTGCTTTATTATTTGGGGTGACATTTTCTCACCTTACCACTCAAGATCAAGTGCTAATGAGAAGGAATCATTCTCCAGCAGGCTGAAGTTTTTATACTCTAAGATGATTCATCTCATCAAGGTGACTCCAATGAAATTATGTTAGCCAACGATGCTTCATTAGGCAGTGTGTCATAAATGGTTTTCCCTTGTTATCCATAGCAGTGTTGCATGGTGTTAATCTTTCCTTTTCAGGTTAATATGACATTTTGATAATACTGAAGTAAAAAATGACAATGTGAATAGATGTAATTTAGTGCATGTATATTACAGGAACACTTCCTTGTAGTGTGTAAGAAAGGGTTGTGGGTTTTAGACTTACAAATAAAAATTCGTCAGATACTCCACATTTGTTCATGCCAGTGTTTTATTGTCTGGAAGGGGGTCCCTATGCCCATATATATTAAAGTGTGCACCTGCCTTCAATAAGTCCACATTAGGGTATGCAAGTGTATTGCATGCCAAATTTGCCTTGTAAAGTATGTATAAAAAAGCACAGACATGTCGCTGGCAAAAGGAGGCTTTTTTTGTTTTAGAAAAAGGCAAGTCATAACTGAAGAAATGTAGCTGTGATGAAAGTGTCTGAAAAGGGCAGTGAGACAATAAAAAAATTCTTGGCTAACGTTTTAAGTTTAATTTTTAGAAAACACTGTTTAAGTCCTATTGATTTCAACAGGGAAAAGAATGCATGCACCCAGCACTCCCAATGAAATCAGTAAGATGTAAAAGTATGTAACTTCACTTGAACCTATATTGTCCATAGATTTGTATGGAACTGAATATACTGTGTGTTCCAATAGTCTGAATGCAAAATTGGGCCCCCCTCAAAAATAAGTTAGCCATTTTTACACACTTGAGAGACTCCCTAAGTATGTATGCTTGCTAATAATAATGTAAAGGACCTGTGAGGTTCTAGGGTATATAGAATGTTGATTGTGATTGAGTCTAGAGAGATAATATTATCATTATATTGTCTGGATTTGTTCATAATGAGCCCTGGTAGCACAGTGGTTAAGTGCTGGTACTGCAGCCACTCCCTCACAGTTGGAAGATTGTGAGTTCGATACCAACCAGGGGCTCCAGGGTCGACTCAGCATGGCATCCTTCTGAGGTCACTAAAATGAATACCCAGCTTGTTGGGGACAATTAACTTACACATTGTAAACCACTTAGGGAGTGTTTAATTGCACTGAAAAGTGTTATTGTTATAATGAATGCCACTGATAGGGACTACTCTTTTACTGCCTGTTTGGAGGGAGGCACAACTTGTGATTCATTGTTGGGGAATCACAAGTTGGGGAATCACAAGTTGGTCATGGCTGCCGTCTCCCTTGCCACTGCTGTGCTGTCAGATATGCTTTGGTGGTAGTGGTAGGCTAGCCCATTTCCCCTGAAATCAAGATCCGTGTTTGAGTGTGTGCCTTAAGATCTGACTCACTTTTTCAGGAGAATTTCTTGTGTGTCTTCAAGTCATTTCCGACTTATGCTGATCCTAAAGCAACTTAATCATGGAGTTTTCTTGGCAAGATTTGTTCAGAGGGCATTTGCCATAGCCTTCCTCTGATGCTGAAAGTGTGTGACTTGCCTCACTGAAACCCAGAGAGTTTCCATTGCTGAGTGGGGGTTCAAACCCTGGTCTCCTGGAGTCCTAGTCCAAGACTCAAACTACTACATCACCTTAGCTCTCCTAAAAGGAGACTTACAGGAACACAATTCAGCTGAAATATCAAGGTGTGTGTTTCCACATGTTGCTGTAAAGGAAATTTGCAGTGGAGAAAGAGTTGTCTCCATTCAGTGGTAGAAATGGAAGCTGGACAGGAAGAAGCCTGAAAAATAGGTGCTCCTCCCACCATAAATGTTTTCATGAAGCATCACTCTAGTCCTCTTGGGGAAAGAAGGAGGGAGCGGGGACCGATAGCTCAGTTGAGAGTTACATGTTTTGTATGCAGAAGATCCCAAGTTAGTGGAGGATGGAGAAGTTCTCTGGCGAACTTGGCGAGTTGCTGCTGGTCATAGGTCTTTGCTTTCTAATGGAACATTATTATCCAACTCCTAAATGAAAAGGTTCTCCAGGAGTGGCATATATACCAAAAGACAGTCCCTGCCCTTAGGAGCTTTTTGTTTTTTCTGGCCTCCAGAGTCACCACTACTGAATTTGATGTCATTCTACAGAAATTTTGTAGTGCAGCTACGTGGTCATAGAATAAACCACTTTTCCAGGTTAAAACAAAGCACACAAATGGACATGCACATGGTTTTAGAGGAGAATTGTCTGTCTGCAAACTGCTGTAGGACAAGTTTTCCTCTAGAAATGGAACTATGGGGGAAGGGGGAATAAAATGAGGGCATTGCCCTTCCAAGTAAAAGTTCTGCTCTTTGATGAAATTTTCCTTCAATCCCCAAATTTCTAGCATTGCAGAGTGACAGAGAGAAAATCACTCATTTTGTGTTCACATTCCCTTGGTGACTGGCTATCCCCTTTCTTCAGATGCCAAAACTCTATTTCTAAAGGTTCAGCTGATGTTTTGAAAACATATCCAGTGGTAGCTGTACCAGGACTTTATGACTCTTTGTCTCCCAGAACCCACGTGGCCAGAAGGAAGAGTGGCCCTCCCTAACATCTTAACTGAGAACATCACCATCATCACCACCAAAAACATCTTGATAAAGTGTAGTCCTGTGACTCTAACATCATCATATTTTTTTTCTTACTCCTGTATGATTTTTAATCTGATACCTGATGAAGAAGCCAGTGGAACTCTGAAAGCCTGCAACATGCATTTGGTGCATTTTGGTTGGTCCAATAAAGGTACCACTGTTTTGTGGATTTTGGATGTTATTGTACTATACTGATGTTTTGAGTTACTGCAATGCTAGAAATTTTGGGAGTGAAGGACAATTTCATTTGGAGGAGCAAAATTCTTATTTGGATGGACAATGCCCACATTTTTGTCCCCACATCTGGAAGCTTCTTGAAATCACTTGCAAGAAAACAAAACGTGTGGTAGATTCACACTTCATTCCAGTTGCTGTATGCAGTGGGGCAGCCTCTGGTGGGATCAGGGAGAGAGGAGCTGAAATTGGTCTCCAGACTCACTGCAATATCCCAACCTAAAAAGATATTCCACCAAAGCAAAAAGGAAGAGGGGAAAAAAGAGATAAAAAAGAAAGTAGCCAAAATGTATTGTTACAACCTCATAGTATGAGCACATTCTGCAGCAGTTCTTGGAGCAACAGTCAATCTTTATTTCTTAACTTGAATAATGAAAGGTATTTGGCCGTTTCCCACTCTGTTTATCCTGTGAATGCTGGGGCAAAAGTTTCTGGTAAAATGTGTGGGGATGATACTAGTTACACAACTCCGATTTGATATTGCTGAAGTTGAGGTTATGATGAGCTGCAAAAGGGATCCAAATGAGCAGGTCCAATTACTCAAATTACCCTAGAAAAGCAAATGAGGGCACATGTTGAAATCATTCCAAATTGCTAGTTTAACTTACTATCTGGCACCATGTGGGTATTGTGGGCAGGACGACACATTTTCTTGCAGGTATACAAGGCCATTTGTATTGATGGCTCCAACTAATTTTAGCTTGAGAAAACAAACAACTGTGGTTTCATTTGAAAATTACCCTTATACTAGGTCTTGGGTGACTTCTCAGAACCATTTAAGTCCTCTAACCACTTTTCCCTGCCCCCCCTTCACCTTGCAATGTGCAAAAATTAAAATAAAATAAATGTATATATATGGAGTGTTATTATCTCTAAAGAAAGTGGGGGTAAAGGTTGGTTTAATATAGGTGGAATGACAGACTAAGCAAGTCAGTATAAAAGTAAATTACAGTCTAATCCTATGCAAATCTACTCTGAAGAAAGTCCCACTGAACTGAATGGAATTTACTCCAAGGCAAGTGTGCATAGGAGCCTCAGCAGTTAGCCTAACAGCCATTTGCTTTATGAGAACTATAAACTCTTATTATAGCAATAACATCTCATGCACATGTTTATGCTGTAGAACAATAATGTATTGTAATATCCAAAGTCAGTTTTCAAGTTCCTTTTGTGTAGTCAACATGTCTAGAAGTCTAGAAAAAAAAAAGGGGGTGTATTACTTGGGGTGGAATTGCAAAGGGAAAGCTGAATGGGAAGGGGGATTGGATCTGACATTAGGCAGACTGACCTAGTGCCCCAGGCAGCAGATACCAGGATGGGGTGTGGGCAGTGATGTGGTGTTAAAATACAGAGCTGCATATACTGATCAGGGTGCCCTTCAACTGCTATGCTGGTCTGTTGCTTTCAGAATTTGTGGATGAGAGTGTTCGCTTTTCAATATAAAATTAAGAGTCTCCTTTACATGGAATGGATGGAGCTATCCTGTCTGCCCCAGGCAAATAAATAAATACATTTCAGCTGGGCATTTTGGGAAAGAAAGTTATCTTCTGCAGCTTCTCAGCTGCAGGCTGCCCCGGCAAAACAATACTGCTCAGAAGAACCAGACACTGTGGTATTGTTACATGTGCTTGTGTGTAATACAGAACTGGTGAGCAATGTGATATACACTCACCCCTCCACACTTGTGGCTTTAACCTTTGTGGATTTGATTATTTATAGATTTTATTAATATGTTCTGTCTAGGAATATCTAGGTCCTCCAGCACAACTCTATGGTCAACTTTAATCAAAAGTTGCACTGCAGGACTTAGAGATTCCTAGGGAGAACAGTCCATAAGGCATTTGTAGCTCCTCCAGCACAATTCTATGATCAACGTCAGACAAATATTGGCCACAGAGTTGCACTGGAGGACCTAGAGATTTCTAAAGAGATGTTCTCTCAGGTAAAAACATGGTGGGTTTGTTATTTGAGGGTTTTCCACATTCACAGGGGTCCTGTGCCTGACTCTGAGAAGGGACCTGGGGACACACTGTTATACATTGTTCTTTTTTTGGAGGGATAAACTCAGAAGGTGGTGCTGGGGGACTCCAGTTCAATGCCCTGGCCATTGGCCTGTGTACATCCCCCATGCTGTTTAACATCTACATGAAACTGCTGGGAGACGTCAACCAGAGTTTTGAGGTGTCATGGTGTTACCTCTTTCCCATCTGATTCTTAGTACTGAACCAATGTCTGTTGCCAACAATGTACTGAAAGAGGGCAAACAAACTGAAACTCAATCCAGACAATCTGTGTATACAGAGGGCCAACTGTACTCTAGAGATATTGTATGGTCATGGTGGATCCAGAAAGCATCTCACAGTTTTCTGTAAGGTCTTCCTCATTGCATTGAACCCACCTCCAAAGTCCCCCCAAGAGTCTGGATGGGTAGTAATGACCTAAATTCATATGAGCTCTGATTTTACCTGAGCAAAAAATTCTCATTAGAAAAATGAACCATCTGCCTCAGAGAGAAAGTTACAGTGCTATGCCATTTTTCCTACATAGGTAGAAGCACATGACCCTAGAAGAGGTGATTTGGAACAGAAGCAGCAAGAATGAGCCGTGGGAAAGCAAAAGCTATTTATATCGTGCAATATGGCTTAGATGCTCTTGTTCACCAGCTCACCCTCTGAAGCTTTTAGAAGTGATCTTCCACTGTAGAGGCTTTGCAGCTTGATAAAACTGCATGCTGTTTCATTTTTGTTCAATACAGAAAATGCCAGATCATGTCCATGACAGGGCTAGGTCAGAGTAAAAAATTCAGGCATCACCTCAATTGTTTTGCAAAACTACTTCTGGAACACATACATAATACATAAATGCTTGGCTTTTTAGAGATCTGCTTGTTTTTACTCCTTCTTTTCTATTACACTGAATCAGCACTATAAATATAACTGTGAGCAAACAAAATATTTTATTTGCATAAGCTTTGGCTGAAGGAGAAAGTTGCTTTGCTTTAAGAATTTTCTGCTGCAGGCACTTACATATTACATTTGCTTGTTTGGATAACCTTGTCTTCCTAAAGGGGAAAAAAAAAGCTTCTGAACTTGCTGCCCTGACTTTGCTCTGACCATTTAGGTAAGGTGTCATGGTACTGAGTTTCTTATTGTTGTGTGCCTTCAAGTTGTTTCCAACTTATGCTGAGCCTCAGCTAACCAATCATAGGGTTTTCTTGGGAAGTTTCTTCAGAGGGGGTTTGCCATTGTCATCCTCTGAGGCTGAGAGAGTGTGACTTACCCAAGATTATTCAGTGGGGTTCCATGGCTGAGCTGGAATTAAAATGCTGGTCTCTAGAGTCATAGTCCAATGCTCAAACCATTATACCACACTGGTTCCCACTACAGTCACCCCTCCATTCTCGTGGACTTGAAATCTGCAGTTTTGCATATTCATAGAGGGGCAAGCTCTACTAAAATCAATGGAGTGCACCCCATTCAAGCCTATGGGGCTTGAATATTGGTGAATCTCCATTTTTGTGGGGTGGTGGTGGTGGTCTGAAATGGATCATCCAGAAAAACAGAGGGCTGACTGTACTGAGTTTCTTTCTCATTTTCTGCTTTGGGACAAGCCAGTGAGTGGTGCAGTTTGGTGATTTTATACACAGGGCAAAATCAAGTGCAGTGTAGTGGTTTCAGTAATGGACTAGGACACTGGGAGACCAGGGTTTGAATGCCCACTCAGCTATGGAAACCTACTGGGTGACCTTGGACAAATTATACTCTGTCACTCTCAGAGAAAGACAATAGCAAACTCCCTCTGATCAACTTCTTCCAAGAAAACCCTGTGATAGGTCCACCTTAGTGTCACCATAATTAAGAAATGACTTGATGGCACACAACAACAATACATTATACTTACAGGATGTAGCATTCACAGATATATACACTTCTGTGCATGTTTGTCTAATATGCATACATTATATTGGAGGGAATTGATTGCAAAAATGCATATATGTTTTGAAGAAATGCGTACAAACTACATACAATTATGAGGCAGCATTTTTAAATATATATATTACACACTGATGATGAATTCACACACTGATGCAGATTCAAGGTGGAGACAGAAAAAAAGAAACAGTGGAAACTCCCCAAATTAATAGATTTGTTCCTCCCTAGGACGTGGTTTCCAGATCTTTCACCATTTTGGTTAATCTCCTCTGGGTACGCTCTAGCTTGTCAATATCTTTCTTGAGTGTGGTGGCCAGAATTGGACAAGGTATTCCAGGTGAGAAAAACAAAAACAAATAAATGTATAAACTAGTAAAGAAGAGGAATTATGAGGGTTTAAAATAGAGATTATTATATAACACAGTTCGAAGACAGACTATGTAACTTAAGAAAGTGTCAGATTCATTTATCAGAGAAACAGAGGAAAGGATAAGAAGACTCTTCTCAGAAGATGGTGGAATGGAAGTCAATTGAGCAGAAGATGCGCAATGCCTAATTCGATACAACGAAGGAAGAAAGAAATATAAAGAAGCTCAACTTTAACTTTAAGCTCCTGGTTTATTTATTAAAACACAAATTATGTAAATCATGTAACATAGAATGATGTAAACTTATATAAAGAATAAAAAAAATAATTCCAGGTGAGGCCTAACCAAAGCAAAATAGTACTATTACTTCCCTCAGTCTGGACACTACATCTCTACTGATGCAGCCTAGGATCATATTGGCTAGTTTAGCTTCTGCATCACACTGTTGACTCATGTTCAGTTTGTGGGCTACTAAAACTCCCAGATCCCTTTCTCATGTACAGTTGTCAAGCCAGGTATCACCCATGCTATGTCTGAGCCTTTCATTTTTTCTGCCTAAGTAGCACCTTGCAGAAAAATATGTTTTCTTCCAGTATTAACATGTTAGCTTTTTGAGAGTGGTCAATAGTCTTTTTATAATATTATAATTTCAGTAATCCTTACAACAATTCTGTAAAATGAGTTAGTGGGATTATCCTCTTTCGCAGATTTGGAGTTGTGTTGTGATACAACTAGTAATTTGAAGCTTCTTTGTCAGTGGAGCTGTGAATCTATTTCAGAGTTTAGCTCAAATGTTAAGGGAGCTGTCCAAAGTCCTGAATCCAATCCTCAAATAGGTCCCACACCTTGAATAGTTAGAAGAAAATGCAGACTAGATTCCCTAACCTTCCTACATGGAACCTCAAGAACTGCAAAAGGGAAGGATCTCAAACACAAGAACTCACAGCAAAGAAGACCATTATAAATAATTAAACTACCTCCAAAAAGTGATTGAAATAATATATAATACTACAAACAGGTATAAAACATGTGAATACCAACAGCCTGTGCAAATAATAAGTGAAAAAAGAAATGCACCACATGGCAGAAAGCTGCCTTGGGAAACACTGACATGCTAGGCTGATGCAATCATGTGGTGACTTTATGCACCATTGGAAACTGACATGTCAAATACTGAAAATTATTTGTCTGAGAAAGACCAGCAAAACAATTCCACATGTTTCCAGGAATGGGTTTTTTGCCATCTGCCATCTAACATAGGGCCTTTGCAGACTGCCAGAAATAGTGCACATTAAATTGAGGCACTGCCCTGGCTCAGTGCTAGGGAGTCATGGGAATTGTATTTTTTTCTGAGACATTGAGCCTTCTCTGTCAGAGAGCTCTGGTGCCACAATAAATTACAGTTCCCATGATTCCCTAGCACTGAGCCAGGGCAGTGTCTCAATTTAATGTGCACTATTTCTGGCAGTCTGCAAAGGCCCATAGATAGCATATACATACAGGTAGATTTGACTTCTTTCTGTACCTCTTTTCATCATGTTTTGATTGGGGTAGTTGTTTGTTGCCTACATTATGAATTGTTGGAATTTTATTCAGGCCTCCATTTCAGTGGTTAGTTATCCTTATTCACTTGTATGCATGGGTGTTGGTATTTATGTGTTCTTCTTCGTGGTCTCAGTGCCTCACACAAATGGATTATCCTGTGCATGTAATATATTACAAGCAAACCCCTTAGATGGAAATTATATATAATATTCTATATTCTATATTATAATGTACACTCAGCCCTCCAAATTAGACTTGTGGTTTTGATTATTCCCAATGTCAAGGCCACTAATGTGAGCATTCCTCCTGTTTCCTGCCCGATGTCTTCTTGGGCAGCCCAGGGAGAGATCGGGGAGATGAAGGCAGGAGGTGCCTTGGCCACCCGAAGACCCTTTGCCTCTCTAATCCTCTCCCTGGGCCGCCCAAGGAGATGATCAAGGAGGTGAAGGGTCTCGGAGGGACCTCTTGCCTTCTCTTCCCTGATCCTCTCCTTGGGCTGCCCAAGGAGAGGATCAGGGAGGAGAAGGGGCAGGGAGCCAATTAAAGGGATGGGAGAGTGGTAAAAAAGGTCCGTACACCCCTGCTCCTCTTTCCCTATCCATCTCTACCTTTAACTGGCTTCTGAGTGAGGGAGAGGAGTTATTCATGATTTTTTCATATTCGTAGGGGTCTCATTCCCCTAAGAATGTGGAGGGAGGACTGCATTATATTATATAATATTTCCATATATATATTACGTAGAAATATAGTAAATAGAAATCTATTATTTATAGCATGTTTCATATTGAGCATTTATTTATTTATTTATTTGACATGGAAGGCACCACCAGCTGTCATGCAATATGACTTAGAAATATCTGATGTGTTCATGAAGGACATAACACTTGAAACAAGCACTTCCTAGTCCTATTCAGTTGTTTTAAAGCACATTTACATTGTGGGGGTGAAGAAAAGCACACTATCTCCACTCTCTCTGTCATAATTTCCATTGCTGGTCATTTTCACAGGCCTTCTTTACATGAACAGTGTTAGGTCTGAAAAGGAGATGCTTTGTTATCCATGAAGCCTCTCCATGTATCTTGAAAGCCCAGAAAATCAGGCTTTCAGAGTGGACAGGGAGCATCTATGGATCACAGAAGTGACCTCTGATTCAGAAATAGTGTAACCTTTTCGACTGGCCTGCTAAAAGTATCACCATGTACCAATTATTTAACTATTCCAATGGTTTTTATAGGTCCATCATGGGATCAACCTGTTCAAATATTTGAAGGGATGTTATATTGAGGATGGAGCAAGCTTGTTTTCTGCTGCTCTAGAGAATAGGATCCAGGACAATGGATGCAAGCTACAGGAAAAAAGATTCCACCTCAACATTAGGAGGAACTTCCTGAAAGTAAGAGCTGTGTGACAGTGGAACGTGCTAAGAGTGATGGAGTCTCCTTCTTGGAGGTTTTTAAACAGAGGCTGGATGGTCATCAGTCGGGGTGTGTTTCTGCATGGTAGGGGGTTGGACTGGATGGCCCTTGTGGTCTCTTC
>JAIPUX010001232.1:151290094-151325680 GCA_020142125.1 Phrynosoma platyrhinos | reverse complement strand
TTGCAAATAACATTAAAACAAGTTAAAAAGTTTGAAGTAACAAAAAATAACTTAAGTAAGCCAAAAACATATTAAACATCATAAAGGGTTAAGAACAGTTTTAAAAGATTCAAAAACTATGCACATCAGTATTTGGGGTGAATTAATGAGCCCCCAAAGTCTTGATGCACAGCTAAATTTTTACCTGGTGCCTAAATGAAGTGAATATTGATGCCAATCAGGCCTTTAAGGAGAGAACATTCCACAGTTGGGGTGCCATGACTGAGAAGGTCCTCTCTCAAGCCCTAACAGTATTGACCCCAATGGTGTGCGGCACAGAGAAGGGACATCAGATTCAATGTTTTTTTCTTTTCCCTGTCTTTCATAGTTAGCACTATGACTTTAAAAAAAAAATGTTAGTAAAAATGAATAAATAAATGCCTGAGACATGGAATGTGGGCACTGGGAGGAAATCATGTGTAGGAGTTATTAGTTCATGGAGGGGATGGCAGGGGGATGGAGGGAAGCCACAACCACAACATAGCTTAACCACATCTCAAGTGAGAGAAAGGAGTGGTTGAAAAGAAACATGTAGATTGGGAGTAGTGTTAAACTCTACCATAAGCAGCAACAAAACAGAGCCAAATGCCCAGAATGTGTAGCACACTACTGGATGTGGTAGCAGAAACCATGGTTAACATGGTATGAAATCCTGAAAGAGAAAACCTCTATATTTACTGGAACTATTGGGCAGTCCAGAGGAGCCTTCAGAGTCTGTACTCCTGTCTTCCTCATTTTTTTCCTTGGGAGTAAATTCCATTGAAATTAGTGAGTTGCTTGACTTCTGACTCCATGTGTGTAAATGTGCAGTATCCCAACAGCAGAATCCTGTGTATGTTTTAAAACAGCGGTCAGCAAACTACGGCCCGCAGGCCAAACCCAGCCTGTTGAGGACTTGGAACTGGCCCATGGATGGTCCTGCCACCGTCGGCGTGCACGTGCGATGCGGGGTGCTATTTTGCTTTCCAAAATGGAGCCCGCACTCGCACACGCATGTGCACAATGGCAGGTGCCATTTTGGAACGCAAAACGGCGCCGGTGTCGTGTGCATGGGAGTAGTGTGCATGCACGTGTGCGCGCGCCTCTGCACCATCTCCCCCCCTTCGGCCCACCGATGATTGGGGACAGAGGAACCGGCCCCAACACAAAAAGGTATGCCAACCCCTGTTTTAAAAACGAAAATTGACTGTGCTCAGTGCAGTGTATTCATCATTAAGTGTATTGAGAATTCTAGCCAAAGTTGGTTAAAAGTATATCTGCACTACAGAATTATATCAGGGTCATGTTATTTAAACTGTGATGAATCCATATGTAGAATAATTTCTTAAAGCTTCTATCTATCATCTATCTATCTATCTTCTATCTGTCTATCACGAGGGAAATGTACAGGTGTGTTGTACCACAGAATCATAGCATCTCAGAACTGGAAGGGACCATAAGGGCCATCTAGTTCAACCCCCTGCATGCATGAATACACAACTAATGCACTCCTGAAAGTTGTCCATCCAAACTCTGTTTAAAGACTGCCAAAGATGGAAATTGCACTACCCTCTGAGGGAGTCCATCCCACTGTCAACCAGCTCTTACAGTAAAAAAAAAAGTTCTTCCTAATCTTCAGGTGGAATCTCTTTTCTTGAAATTTGAATGAACTGGTTTATATTACAGCATCTAAAACAGCAGAAAACAAGCTCACTCTTATCTTCTACATTACAACTCTTCAGATATTTAAAGATGGCTCTCATATCACCTATTCATCTTCTCCTCTCCCAAAGTAAACATACCTGTCATTCCTCAAAGGCTTGGTTTGGTCATCTTGCTGACATGTTCCATCTTGTCAATATCCTTCATGAGTTGTGGTGCCTAGAACTGGGTATTGTATTTCAGGTGAGGTCTAACCAAAGCATAATAGAGTGGCACAAATATTTCCCTTGATCTGAACACTATACAATTGTTAATGCAGTCCAGACTTGCATTAATTTTTTTGGCAATTGCATCACAGTGTTGACTCCTGTTTAGCTTGTGATCTACTTAAGGACCCTAGATCCTTTCAAGTCAGCTGTCACTCATCTTACATTTGTGCATTTCATTTTTTTCTCCTGGAGGTAGTACCTTACATTTATCCCTGTTGAAATTCATTTTGGCCTAGCTCTCCAAGCTCTGTCAAGGACATTTTGAATTCTGATTGTGCTCTCTGGTGTATTTGCTACCCCCTAATTTGTTGTCATTTGCATATTTGATAAGCATGCCTTCTATTTCATTGTCTAAGTCATTTATAAAGATGTTAAACAATATCAGGCCCAGGACAAAACTGTGAATTAAATCACAAGTCACTTCTCTCCAGGATGAAGATCAACCTCATTGGTGAGCACTCTCTGGATTTGGTATGTTGGCCAACCACAGATCCACCTAACTGTAGCTTTCTGTAGTCTACAGTTCACCAGCTTGCCTGTAAGAATATGATGGGAAGTCTTGTCAAAAACCTTACTGAAATCAAGATATACTACGCTCACAGCTCTCATTGATCTACCGAGATTGTAACTCAATTAAAAACAAAAGAGAGAGAAAGAGAGAGAGGATTTGGCATGATTTGTTTTTGAGAAACCCATTCTGGCTTCTACTCAGAACATTCCTTTCTAAGCATTTAATGATCTTTTCTAAAACCTCACCTAGTATTGATGTCAAGCTGACTGGCTGGTAGTTGCTCAGGTTCTCTTTCTTGCCCTTTTTAAAGATGAGGACAACATTTGCCTTCCTCTATGTGCCAGAACATGATTTGTGTGTGCACTGTACTCTGACACTGTTGAGCCATTTAAAATTCTTCCTTTAAAAAAGCCCTGGCCTCACTCACTTGGGAAACCAAAGAGTGCAAAGATTGTGGGCTTTAATCTTTACTTATGCAATGTTCTGCTTTTTCTAAAAAATGTCCCTGAGTGATTTGTCCAAGATCACACAAGAAGCCTTTGGCAGAGGGCTGAAATAAAATTGGTATTCTTTACAATTTAATCACTGTCTTTCTTTCTTAGCTTTTCACATCCCATTTATAGCCATTGCAATGATATATTCCATTTGGCTTCTATCTCTGTTCTGAATATTTGGCTTCTTCAAAAGTCTGTGTTTGCTGTGAAAAGAAGCAAAAAAGGTCTGTGGAAAGCAAAAAAGAAAAACAGAGGCAGAAAAGAGAGGAGGTTCTTGGAAGATACTTGACAAGTAGAAATATTGTTGATTCTTTCCAAATATCTTGTTGAAAGGCAGAAAAACAACAGGTCCAGGGCTGTGTTACTGTAGGGTAAGGAAGCTCTTAGCTTTGACATATTTAGTTTCATAGGAAAGCACAGTCTCTTTCAAATTAATCTGTCTTAGGTTCACAGACATCTCATGCTGCTTACAATACATGATTCATCCCGCCCCTAAAAATGCAGTGGTGGAACATAATTCATTACAAACAATATAGTTACCTTTGTGGGGTACCAAGGATTTAACTCTGTGATCATCAAGACTGGGCAAAAGTCTCAAGATTGGGTGTAAGTGATATGTTTAGGTATCAGGTTGTTTCCTCTCACCCCCAGATATCCAAATGATGTACTTCCTGCCCCGATCTATTTTTCAAGAATTTCAAGATGAAGAGTGACTTTTAAAACCCAAGTCATCCCCCCCCCTGCCTTTGCCTGGGACTTTTTGTTATAGAAGGAAGAAACCCCAGCCAGATCACAGAGGGGAAGCAGTATAATTCAGGTATGACTGGATGTGGAGGCAATAGGAACCATGCAGCTCAAGAACAGGGATGTAATCTTTTGCTAATTTGATTCCTGAAGAAGCAATGAACAGTTTTAGTAACTTTCCTCTCACTGCAAAGTTGTTTTCAAAAACTGCAAAAAGACTATTAGCAGTTTGGGCTTTATTCTGTGCAAGAATTCACACGTGGTGGATTTTTTTTTTTTGGCAGAATACATCATTTTCTGCACAGAAAACAGTATTTTTTTTCAGTGGCAGAAAATATTTTTTTCCTATTTCTATGCAAAATAATTAGGTTTAGATTTTGGTATAATAGGTCCTGAATTGCAAAGATTCTCATCAGTCCAGGATTTTTATCCTAAGGATTTCTCAGTGCCTGAGAAATATGGTTTTTGATCATATTCTGAATATTTTCAAATATTCTTCCCATTCCTACTCAGGGAGCTTAACATTTATTGGGACCATTGACCATATGGAGGAGCCCAAAGAGCAATGTAGCAAGTAAGAAACAAAGTTACTTTATTGGCATAATGGTTTATATTTTATAGCCATTTTGCAAAGTTTTAAGGGTATATCAAGACACATTTTGAAAGGAGGTTTTCAAATTTTATGTCATTTTCTTACCAATCCTAAGGTTTACCCAGCTCAAGCAAATATCAAAGACTAATGGAAAAATAAGCAGTCCAGCATATAACAAGACAATGTTTTCCTTCATTGTGGGCTCCTCCTGATGGAATAAATGTGTCAGGAAGTTGCTATATTTGTTACTGTATATCTTTTTTTTTTTTTTTTAAATCTAAACTATGTTTCTGTTGTTTTCTGCAGCTTCCTGGCACTAGCTGCAGTGTTTTATTCCAATCTTCTGGTAGGTTTCTTTTTAATTCTGAGATATATTGGAGCAAAAATGTATAATTCCCTTCTCCTCCCTTCTCTCTTCTTTATTTAAAAAAGAGTTATTGTGTGATAATGTATCCATACCACAGTAAAATTGCACTTTTGCACTATAACCCGATATCCTTAAGATTTTTTTTTTAAAATTGAGAGGATAAAATTTTCCTTTCAAGCAATAGCATCTCTTCCAAAAACACCACCACCAAAACCATGACTTGTTTATTCATTTATTTTTTAATTGGAACACCCTAGTGCAGATTGAGCAAAAACTACTATAACAAAATGCTAGGCTCTCCAAAAGAACAGAATGAATAGAAATTACTGGAGAAATACAGAACTTGCAGCCACATGCAAGTGTAAACAAAGCAGGAAGCAAAGCTTGAGCTTGATGACAGCAGGATTCTACTTTAACCAATCTTATTGTAGCCAGGTGAGCCTGCTTAGTACAGGCAAGGTAAACAGCAGCTGCCTCCAGAATCCCCTACTGAGCATGCATGAAAAGGCAAAAAGAGACAAGGGGAGAGCAGATAAGCCTACCTCACCAGTTATCCCTAGTATATTAAAGAAGCATAGATCTGGATTTCAAAATGGAAATTATAAGAATGTGGAAGCTTGTGAAAGAAACAGGCATACTTGGATGCATTCTGGAAGAAGATGTCAAGTGATTTATAGAAAATTCAAAATGTTTTTGTTTGCATATGCAAGCTTACCTGACCTGGTTGTTTCATTTCAAATGTACTTATTGTTAGTATTTTAAATAAAAAGTTTGCAAAAACATGTTGAATTTCTCTTCTTTTGTGATCCAGGGATCTATTCCTATTCTTTTCATGTTATTTCTGACTATGGTATCAAATTTTCTATTAAAAAAGTATTACCTAGGAACATATCTATTTTGTTACACCTGTGCATTGAAAAACTAGCAAATTACTGCTCTATAGTGGCACCTAAATCTATTGCATATGAACAACACTTCCAGAAGTTGACCATGGAAGACTTCCAGCTGGTGAGGAAAGGGCATGAGATGCGTTTCATGGGAGTTCCCAAGAAATGCTGATTGTGCTGCTGTTTACTTCTAGATAAAACCCAAAAACCCAAACACCAACTGTAGCTAAACTAATCCTTTTGGAATAAAGGGTCCGAAGGACCCCTACAGAAGCTTTCGAGGCTAAGGGACTTTGTTTCCTGCTATACACAACCAGAAGGGGGAAATGAACCTGGACAAAGCCAAAGCAGCTTGCCCAGCAGTGCAGCAGCAGCTGCTTCAGCAGTACAAACACCCACACCAGTATTTTTATTTCTTACATCCAAAGCAACTGGATGGAGAGCGAAGTATCATCCAGAAGCCCGAGACAGTTAAATACCTACATTCTATAAGCCTGACAGATAAAGAAGTGAAGTGGGATGGTAAGAAAGTACAGAAAAAAATTCTTTTGATACAAAGAAGCGGTGTTGGAAGGAGCAGAAAGAGGGGAGAGAATAAAGCATAGAGAGTGAAAAGAAAAGAAGGAAAATAAAGAGACAGAGACAGTAAGGAAAATATAAAACTGATAAAAGACAGAGAAACAAACCTATAGGATTTGAGAGTAAAGGATAGAAACTACAAAGAGATGATAAAGAAATAAAGAAACAAAGACTAAAATAAGGAAGGAAGTGAAGGGAAAGGTAAGACAGGAGAGAGTATCCAGTCTCCTAAATAAGTTGGACTGAACTTTAAAGGCTACTTTTACTTTTTTACATTTCACTTTCCTCCCTTTATCTGAATATAAAATTTGTGACAACATGTGTGGAACTGAATTGGAAAAGAACTACAAAAATTTGAAACATCAAATTGACACTTTAAAAAGGTCTACTTAAGAAGTCAATTAAGGTCTATTCAAGAATTCAATTCATTTAAGAAATTCACCCAAGACCTGCAGAGTCAATCTAAAATTTAAATTTAAATTTGACTTAAAAAGGTCTAAAAGGTAAAATAAAACAAAAATGTCTGTTTCAAATCAAAAAGCTGCTGTAGCAGCCATCCAATCTACAGAACCATTTCAAAGAAGATAATCTACAGAACATATATCAATTCTGGAGGAAATAAACAGAATGCAAAATAATATGCAAAGAGAAATAAAAAGAGAGAGCTGATATCAAACAAGACATGACGGCCGAGCTGAAGGATATGAAACAGTCCTTGGAGGAAGTAACAAAAGATATAAGTAATGCAAAAGAAAGAACAGACAAAATCGAGGAGAAAACAACTCTAGAGGAGACTCTCATAAATACAATAAAAACTGAAAAAGCAGAGACTGAGAAAAAACTGGATGAGAAGGCTATGGAAGAACTCAAATTAAAGAGGAACTGTCTGAAGGTAAGAGTAGTAAAAGAAATAGACAGAGAAAACTTATATGAATACCTTGTCCCTGTTTTAGCTGAATATTCTGAATTACCGATGCAAGATCTAAGTTGAAAAATAAATAAAATGTTCAGGATAAACTCACAAGTAGCAAGGGAGAAAGGATGGTCTTGAGATATTGCAATTTATTTTCTGAGGAAAAAAACAAGAGATCTAATCCTAGAAATAAGCTATAAGAAAAACTTGCAAATTGATGGAGAAGAGGCACAAATATACAAAGACATCCCTAAAAAAATTTAAGTAAAAAGAGAAATATAAATTTTGATTACTCTGCTGTTTAAAAACAACATAACAAATAAATAGGAGGAGTTGGAAGGGGTCTCCATATTATACAAACAGAGATGGCCTAAATTCAATACAATACAGAAAGCTAAAGACTTTTGGAAGAAGTGTAATAAAGACATAAGGAAAAATTTAGTGAGACAAGAATATCAAAACTACAGAGACAAATCAAGATCTGCAGCTGCTACAACTAAAACCAAAGATGACAAAGAAGAAGAGGAAACAGAAAGTCATTTTGATGAAAAAGATCTAGAGGATGAAAATAGAGAATCAAAAGGAGAAGAAGAACTTTCAGAAGAGGAGATAAATATGGGAGAAAATGAATAAATGGAGTGGCTGGACTTAACAATATCAGGCACAATAGATTGTTTGTTATATTTTAGTTGTTTAATTGAAAATAAATGACAAATTTAAAAGAGATATTTGTTCTTGGAAGTCACAGGCTTAAATAATAAGACAAAAAAGGGATTTTTTTCCATGTAATAAACTGACAAAATTATGATGTGGTTGCTTTACAGGAAAGACATATTTGTTTGAAGGATAAAAGACTTTTTCATGACAGGGAAGGTCTTTATATTGGTATAGAACTAACAATACAGGACAGGAAAATCATCTTGGTAGTGATCTATGCCCCACAGAAAAAGAAAGCAAAATTTTACAAAATAATAATAATAATGAAATATTACGAGAATACAATGAAGAAGAAATTGTCCTGGAAGCGGGCAGCAGGGCTGATAGCCAAAGCAAGGGAACGTCCCAAACAAAACCCTACTTGCCAATCCAAGGTAGCAGCAAGCGAAAAGTCAAAGATGGTCCGTAGGTTGAGGGTTGCAGAGAAGCCAAGATGGAAGGCAGTCCAAGGTCCAGGGATTTAGCCGTCCAAGAGTAGTCAACGGTCTGAAGGTCAAGGATACCAGGAATCCAAGATGGTCAAGAGTCAAGGGTTCAAGGCAAGGAACAAGAAGAGCCAGAGATAGAAGCATTCACCAGGAAGCTCAGATAACCTTTGGCACCGAGGCAGTGCTTCCCTACTTGCTTAAATCCCTGAGCTGCCCGAGCTCAGCTGGGGGTGATCACCTTGATGACCTTGGCATTTTTCATAAAGCCTTCTCGAGTGCCGGAGGCCTGCCCTTTCAGCTCTATGCTGACTGAAGGTAGGCACGGTCCCTTGATCTTCCTCCATGTCCGACAGCTCTGTTGTTGGGATGCTTGGCTGAGGAGCCTCTTGTGAAGTCACAGACCGAGCTGGGGCTCCTCTGCAGCAGACTCAGGACCCGGAGCAAGTTCTGACTCGTCCTCCTCGTCCTCCTCATCCTTGTCCAGGCAGGGCATGATAGGAATAATTTGTGGTGACTTAAATGCTGTAATTGACCCCCAATCAGATAGACTTCCAGTAAAACAGTCAAAGGAAAACAAGGAAAACTTCCCAAAACTTTTTTTTACAATGAAGCAAAGATTTAATTTAATGGATGTTTGAAGGTATAACAATGGAGGAAAAAAAGAGAATTTACTTTGTTTTCTGAAAGGCATAAAGCGTTTGCTAGATTAGATATGTTTTTAGTTGCAAAACCACTCTGTAGTAACATTAAAAAATGGAGATATTGGCTAAAATTTACTCAGACCACAATCCTATTGTTATGACAATGAAAATCCTGGAAATCGAATACAGATAGAAATTACAAGACTATTTGTTGGAAAATAAAGAAACTGCCAAGGAAGCTAAACATGTACTGAAAAACTATTTTAAAGAAAATCTGGAAAGAGGAAGTGAAATAGGTATGGTCTGGGAAGCGAGTAAAGACATTATCCATGGCTTCTTCATTCAAAAATGAAGAAGCCATGGATAATGTCCGACAGGCCTTTCTGGAATAACATCTTCAGAGGGATGAGTTTTAATTGGATTTTATTCTGCCCGAATCTCTTCACCGATTTTGGCATTATTGTTCTTGTTATTTGTTATTTTTAATTCCTTCCAATTTAATTCAGTTTTAAGGGGTACAGGATGCGGGTGGAGGGTGTGGGAGTTGGGATGTTTTAATTGTTGTATTTTTAACTTGCTGTAAGCTTCCCCAATTGCCGAGCAGAGGGGCAGGTTATAAATACAAAATTATTATTATTATTATTATTATTATTATTATTATTATTATTATTATTAAATAGCTCAAAAGAAGAGAAATGAGAAAATAACACAAATTACAAAAGAAATAGCCCAAAAAGAGATTGGCTGAGAGTGAGGAAAAAGATAAAATTATAAAAGAAATTAAAATTTTACAAAAACAGTACTCTTTGGAAAATCTAGAAAAGATTATGAAAATAATGAAATGAGTGCAAGTCAAACAATTTCAAAACGCAAATAAAATAGGCAAATGGATATCATGGAAATTAAGAAAAGAAAAGATACAAAAATGATTACAAAAATCCAAATTAGTAATAAAATCTGTACAGAACAAATGCAAATAAAAGAAATATTTCATAATTACTTTTAAAATATTTCAAACAAAAAAGAAAAATAAAGAAATTATTGAAAATTACTTAAATGAAAATAACATCCCGATATTAATAATAATAATAATAATAAAACTTTATTTATACCCTGCCTTTAGCCAAGGCTGTCAAGGAGGCTTACAGTAAAAAAAGAATACACCCGTACAATCAACAACAAATAACCCCCCTTAAAAATATATTAAATCATTATACAGATTTAAAATCTCATTTACCATAAAAACATTAAGTGAAGAACAAATGTGTATGTTAGACCAGCTGATAACGATGATGGAACAACTAAGAGCGATAAAATGCTAGAACTGGATTTACTACACGGCAAGATACTACAAGACCCTCAAAGAAGAAATTGGACATTCTCTTCTTTTGACAATGAACAATATTAAAGAAGATAAAACACCACCTACCTGGGAGGAAGCCAATATTAAAAGAAGGGAAAGATTATCTTAATCCAAATAGCTACATGCCTATTTGTTTACTAAACACTGATTACAAGTTGTTTGCTCAAATTTTGGCTATTAGAATCAAAAAAGTGTTAGTGAAGTATATACCGGATGAACAATGTGGCTTCCTCCCAGGTAGGAATTTAAAAGACAATATTAAACATATGATAAATTTTATAGTTTATAGTTTATTTTGATTTTCATAACATAATGAAATTAGCTGTGATCCTGCTGAACTTAGAAAAAGCTTTTGATAGTATAGACTGGGGACTTACAATAGAAGTTTTGACTTGTATGAAACTAGGTTCAAAGTTCTTAAACTAAATAAAATCTATATATGAGACAAATAGCTATAATAGTAATCAATGGATCAAGAACCAACTCTATAAGGATCAATCTATATGGAACAAGACAGGGTTACCACCTATCCTCCTTATTATTCATATTAACATTGGAAATATTGTTAAGAAACATTAGAAAAGATTCTGATATTAAGGGGATAAAGATAAAGGGGGATAGATATACAGTAAGAGCATTTGAGGACGATTTAGCCATAACCCTAGAAGATCCACTAATTAGTATTGAATATCTAACCAAACAGTTGGAGAAATTTCAACTAATATCAGGACTAAAGACAAGCAAAGAAAAAAACAAATGTAGTTACAAAAAATATGACTACAGTTGAAGACCAGGAAATGAGAGAAATATCTGCAGAGAGAAACATAAACAAAAAAGCTAGGTATTTGGGGATAACATTAACAAACAAAAACTCAGATTTATTAAGAAATAACTATAAGAAATTATGGAATGATATTAAAACAGATCTAAATAATTGGAGAGACTTAAATTTAACATTATTAGGCAGAATTTCAGTAGTGAAGATGAACATTTTCCTAAGAATTCTTTTCCTTTTCTAATCCATACTAATAATTAAAAATGAAAGCATATTCAAATACTGGCAAAAACAATTGTCAGAATATATCTGGGCTGGAAGAAGGCCCAGAATTAAACAAAAATATATGCAGGATGCAGTATATAGGGGAGGGTTTGCAGTACCAAATTTAAAACTTTTCTTTGAAGCCTGTGTATTTACATGGTTAAAAGACTGGTTGAAATTAGAAAATAAAAAAACCTGTTAAAACTAGAACCTTAGAACTCAGATTTGGTATACATGCATTTTTGTTCTATGAGAAAGTACAAGCTAATCAAGATTTCAACAATCATTTTGTTAGAACTGTGATACCTATGGTGTAGAAAAAATATAAAAAAAGAATATGTACTAAAATTCCAACATGTGGCGCTTTTAAGATCAGATCCTCTGAAAAAAGAAAAATGGATAAAATATAGCGACTTGCTACATAAAGCTAACGGTATTTTGGAAATGAAAAGTCTAGAGCAGGGGTAGGCAACCTTTTTGAGCCAGGGGCCGGGTTGCTGTCCCTCAGACAATTGGGGGGCCGAAGCACCAATAAATAAATAAATAAATAAATAAAAATTTAAAAATTAAAAAAATATGCATGCACACTCTCTCAGCCCCAGAAAAGCCATGGCAAAACCCCTGTGGAGATTTTGCCAAGAAAACCACAAGAACAAGTAATAACAATAATAATCAATATCATCATGGTGGGCAGCGGGGGCGGCGGCGGCAGGACCGGCTTGGGGCCGGTCCAAAGGCCTCGGCGGGCTGCATCCGACCCCCGGGCCTTAGGTTGCCTACCCCTGGTCTAGAGCAAATTAGAAGAGAAGGATGGGAATGCAGTTGGTTCCTCTACCAACAATTAAGATCTATTTATTTCTACCTCTCCTATTGTCTCTGCCCTTGCTTGTTTATCGTTTGCTTCAGTTTGTCTATTTTAATTCTGGTGTTTTATTTTAAGTTGTTTTAATGGATATCTTGTTTAATACTTTTTTAAGGGGTGGGTGGGTTCTGGGATTTTAGAGTGTATTTTCAAGATAGGTGTTATTGTATGGAATTTTAATTGTTGTAAGCCACCCCAATTGTTCGACAGAGGGGCAGGGTATAAATAAATTTTATTATTATTATTATTAAGATCTAGATACATATTGGATAAAAAGGTGAAAGGTATAACAGATATAAAAACAGATCTGGAGAAAGCAATTAGGTCAGAGAAACCCACACTCCTATCCAGGATGTACAAAAAACTATTAGAAATTTATACAGAAGAAGAATTGATAAATGAAAACATGTTTGCATGGGCCCAAAATTGTGGAAAAACAATAGAATTGGATTAATGGGAGAGATGCTGGAACTCTAGATTAAAATATTCTGTAAATCAAGATGTTAAAGAAAATTATTATAAAATTTTATATAGGTGGCATCTCTCCCCTGACAAAATAAGTAAAATTTACAGATAGGGAAAGATCAATGTTGGAAATACAAAAGAGAAAAGGAACCTTTTTCCATCTATGGAGGACTAGCATAGAGGCAAAAAAGTACTGAAAGATATTCATAAATATAAACGAACTATTAGATATTAAATTGGAATATAAGCCTGAAGTATTATTACTGAGCATGCTTCAAAATTAAATTGAAAAAAAAAATGGAAAAGTTATCTTCTACATGCTAATGACTGGCAGACTAATCTATGCAAAATATTGGAAAATTTAAAAGGAAATTCAGTTAGATGAGTGGCAAATCAAACTTTTGGACATGATGGAGATGGATATACTATCACAAGAATTCAATGACAATAAAAAAGAAACTTTAATAGATGATTGTAAAAAAGTATATGTATACTTAAAAAAGAAATGGGGAAATATAATAAGTTTAAGAATGATGGAAGAATAAAAAAAGCAGGAATAGAAATTCCTATTTTTTTTAAAAAAATGAATAATTCAAGAAAGGTACCGAGAGTACTTGGTATTGCATTGTATCGACAGGGAGGGTAAACAATATAAAATAAAAAGAGATTGAATCTCTTTTGGTCAAGAATTGTAATTAAGGTATACAGAAAAAGAAGGTGTAAGATATGAATCTGCAGAAGGATGGTATCAGGAAGTATTGAATGGGAAGAATGATGTAAGGATGGGTTGTACTGTTGTATATGTTATTTATATGTTTGTTTGTAATAGTTACAAATGAGTTGTCATGTAGACAACAGAATGTAAGAGTAAATGTATATTTAAAAAAATGAAAATAAAAAATTATTACCGTATATAAAAAAAGAAGTTGATCATAGAGTTGCCCTGGAGGACCTAGAGATTACTAGAGAAAACACTTCTCAAGGCATTTGTAAGTCCTCCAGTTTGATTCTGTGATTGGGTTCTGACATATGTTGACCATAGAGTTGTGCTGCAGGATCCAGAAATTCCTAGACAGGTGTTCTCTCAGGTGAAAAAAAACTAGTAATTTTTTATTCACTTTCCACTTTCACGAGGGTCTTGCACAACTAACCTCAGTAAATGTGGACAGCTGACCGTAATTACCACTTTGCTGCCCTTTTGTGAAATCCAAAATCTGGCTGCATCACTATATCATGATAGCTGCATCACTATATAATGGAAAGGACAGCCCAGCCTTGGATGCCGCTTCAGATTTCACAATGCAGACTTGTGCTTGTGTTTCATTTGTTGAAACTGATCCATAAGATTGGCATTACCCTCATGGATATGAATCCAGTTAACATGCTTTTCTGAACTAATCCCAAATCCTAGTCATGCTCCTTCAAATCTTTTGAGGAGAATCATGAAAAAAATATTAAATGGACCATTCTGGATGCCATTCAAATTTTTGTAAAATACATTTTTGTGTTCTCAACTACCCAATCACAGGAAGTTTCAGTGGGTTACCTTTTACATTTCTAATTTTCTTGTAAAATAAGAGAGGAGTTAAGACTTGTGGCTATTCCTTTATTTATGATATATGCACTGGGAGTTTCTTTGTAAAACACACATGAAGGACGAATCTGTAGCTCAACAGCAACAATGGGAAAGGTGTCGCTTATTGCTCGCTGGCGATTGTTGTTTTAACTCTGTTTATTTTAACTTGTAACTGATTTAATAACTTTTTAAGGGGTGGGTGGGAGGTAATTTGTTTTTATTGTTGTACTGCACTTTTTACTGTAAGCCGCCCCGATTGATCTCAGAGGGGCGGGGTATAAATTATTATTATTATTATTATTATTATTATTATTATTATTATTATTAAATAGGAAAATATAAAACTGCCCTGGACTGAGGATTGAGTATACTCAGTGGGCACAGAACTGCTAACTAGTGAAGCTGGGCATGCTGGGAAAATGTAGTGGATCTCTCTAGCACAGGGGTAGGCAACCTTTCCCCTTTAAGGGCCATGGGACTTCAGCTCCCAGAATCCCAGGAGCTATTGGCCAACATGGGACTATTGGTCAACATGGCTGAGGCTTCTGGGAGCTGAAGTCCCTTGGCCCTTAAAGGGGAAAGGTTGCCTACTCCTGCTCTAGCAGAATAATCAAATTGGCAAGACAGAGGTTGAAGAACAACAAGTCCAATGGCCACCCACATACCTATAAGAGCCAGCTGAAAAATGAAACTAGTTTCATCTTTTTTTATAAAACATATAAGGGTAACTTTTGCATGGTCTAATGGAGCAAGGAGAGGGAAGAAGAAAATGGCTGCAGGTTAGCACCCAATCCAATACTGTGGAGCCTGTAATTAACCTTGGTTTACAGAAGATCTATGGCAGGGGTAGGCAACCTTTCCCCTTTAAGGGCCAAGGGACTTCAGCTCCCAGAATCCCAGGAGCTATTGGCCAACATGGGACTATTGGTCAACATGGCTGAGGCTTCTGGGAGCTGAAGTCCCTCGGTTCTTAAAGGGGAAAGGTTGCCTACCCCTGATCTATGGGCTCACTCCACACCACCAGTCATGCCTCGTCACCCTTGCTAATGCTTTGCTTTCTAAGCCTGCTTTTTCCCTGGCCCTTGTTTATCTTGCTTTTTCAGGGCAATGTGTGGATGCCTGCTGGGAAGACAAAGCTTCTGGGAAATAGGAAGGCTGGGGAAGCAGTAGCACTGGGAATGAGTACTAAAGCTGTCACCATCACATTCCTAGTTCTGGGATTGGGAGAGTGTGGAGATGTGACTACCAGCAAGGAGGAGGAGGAAACAAGTAGCTGCAATCCTTAGTGGCATTTTACGGTGATTGACAGCAAATAAGGACAACAAAAGGAAGCATTACAGTGGTCTAGAGGGGAAAACTGGGACATTTAACACCCACCTAGAATTCAGGAATGCAAAGTCCTAAGTGTAGTCATCCCAGCTGATCCATAACCCTTGGAGAATATGACATTAGTGAATGGGGTCTTTCCAAAGTCAAAATGAAAGCACTGTCTAGAAGGGCTACTTGGTAGATGGGTATAATGTACAATTCCTAGTCAGCCATCCTACAGAAAAGGGACATTTAATTGTCATTAAGTGGGAATTCTTAACAATCAAGCTACCTTGAAGCCCAGGAAGATGGTCCTTACACTATAACAAGTTACCATACATTTTTCACTGTGTGTATCAGCATTGTAAACTATCAATGCATTTACCAAAACCATACAGGAGACAACTCTCCTCCTAGTTGCTCTCCTTCATTTCAGTTATTTTATAGTTATTTTATATTTGTTTACAGTTTCACATGAGTGTTTCCAAGTTGGTTCTCACAGCACAATATTACACCACATGCTTAGAGATATTCAAACTGCAGCTGCAGTACCAGATCTGTGATACACTCTGGCCTGGTGAGTGATTTCTCATCATCTGGATAGTGAGTCCTGGACGAGTCCCAGAAATTCATGGCATTCCACTGAGGTTCATTCTCAGCTCATTGCTGAGCTCAGAGATGATACACTGCAATTTTGTGCATTTGCATAATGGATTTTCACATCTCCCTCTGGTCTCTCTTGACATGCAGTTGTATATTTTGTATGACTATTTCCCCTTACCTCACTCCAATCATATTGCACAATTAATGTGTAAGGTCAATCAAATTTTGTTGTTAACTGTCGTCAAGTTGACTTCATCTTGTAGTGATTTTATGAATGAGAGACCTCCAAGTCACCCTGTTATCAACAGCCCTGCTGAGGTCAGGTCTTGCAGACTCAGAACCATGACTTCTTTGATTGAGTCTATCCATCTGTAATGTGGTCTTCCACTTTTCCTACTGCCTTCTACCTTACCAAGCATTATTGTCTTTTCTAAGAAATCATGTCTTCTCATTATATGTCCAAAGTATGACCATCTCAGTTTAGTCATTTTGGCTTCTAGGGAGAGTTCAAGCTTGATTTGCTCTAGGACCCATTTATTTGTCTTTATTTGCAGTTCATGGTAGCCACAGAACTCTCTTCCAGCACCACATTTGAAATGAATTTATTTTCTTCTTTGACTGTCTCACTATCTACTTTATAGATACCGGTATTTAAATCTTCTGTGGCCATTATTGTTGTTTTCTTAATGTGCGACTGTAAATTGCCTTTCTATTTTCTTTCTTGACTTCCTTCAGTTGTTACTCCAAGTCTTTGCTATTTTCTCCTAGTGGTATGGTGTAATCAGTGATATATCTTTACACTTCAGGATCTTGTCTAATTCTTTCATAGCTGTTCTTCCAAGTAGTAGCCTCTTTCTTCTGATTTCTTGACTTCAGTCTCCAGTCTAATTAATGACTGAGCCAAGGTATGGGAAATCTTTACATCATAAATAAATGAGATAAATAAATAAATTAATCATCTGTGGTCATTATTTTTGTTTTCTTAATGGTCAACTGTAAACTGCCTTTCCACTTTCTTTTTTCACTTCCTTCAGTTGTCATTCCAAGTCTTTGCTATTTTCTTCTAGTGGTAAGGTGTCATCTGCATATTTTGAATAGTTGATGTTCCTTCCTCATAGAATACAACAACAACAACAATTTATTTATAGCCTGTCTCTCCCTGAAGGATCGAGGCAGATAACAATAATAAAATATCACAATGACATTAATTCCCTGACCCCCAATTAAAATAGAAAACATCATAAATACAATCAATTTACTAAAATCAATCTAAAATTAACTGTTGTTAAAATGAGGCATTGTGGGATGGCTAAAGCAACCACACTTATGGTACAATGGGAGAGTCCGTCTATCAATCTGGGAATGCCCTCTGGAAGAGATCCATCTTGATAGCCTTCTTGAAGGCATCAAGAGTTGTAATATGACAGATATCCTTGCCCTCAGGAATTTCTTCCTATTGTTTAGGTGGAATCTCTTTTCCTGTAGTTAGAATTCATTGCTCCATGTCCTAGTCTCTGCATCAGCAGACAACAAACTGCTCCATCCTCCAATTTTCACACCTCCTTCTTCAGAGTCTAATCCAGCTTTGTGTATGATACATTAAACAGGGGGATAAACAGATAGAATGACAACAGATAGAATGATAAAATGCAGCTTTGCCTGAGCCCCCTGCCAAATGGAAACCACTCTGTTCTCCTTATGTTGTCCTAACAGTGGCCTCTTGTCCTGAGTACAGGTTACACATTAGGATAATCAAAGGTTGTGTGGTACACTCATTTCTTTAAAAGCAAGGTTTTTCATGATTTTGTCCACAAGCCCTGTTAACTGTTGTCATTGGAACAATTCATTTTAAATTAGCAATAGAATTACCATTGTTCATAGTTGTTCCTTGTGTTATTAGAGAAACATCAAATGTATGCTATGCAGGAATCCTTCCTCCCAGGGGTTACATGACATAGTACATTATGTAGTACACCATTTTCAATCTATATAGGTTTTCCAATATGCAGAGCTTAGAAAAAGTTAATTTTTAGGAAAGTAGCTGCCAGAATCCCACAACCAACATAACATTGGGGATTTGAGGAGCTGCAGTACAAAAAGTACCTTTCTTGAAATCTGGATAAAGGGTGAAGTCAAACTTGTGCCAGTGTACATAGGCATGCATGGGGTTGGTGGTGCAGTGGTTAAATGCCAGCACTGCATCCACAAAGTTGTGAGTTTGATCCCACCAGACTCAAGATTGACTCAGCTTTCCATCCTTTTGTAGGTTGGTAAAATGAGTATCCAGCTTGTTGGAGGCAATTGGCTAACACATTGTAAACCGCTTAGGGTGTGCTTAGTTCATTATGAAGCAGTATAGAAATGTAAAGTGCTATTGCTATTATTATTGCTGTAACCAGTTTGCAACCTGCCAACTCTGGTCTGCCTTTACCTGAGATTCAGGATTGGTTCATGCATTTTTAAATGTGTACATAAAAATATGCAATGTATGACTGAATCAAATGAATGTTTAAAAATGTGTCTCATCTTCATTTGAGAGTAAGGCTCTCCAACTCTTTGTGGAATGTTCCATTGTTGGTACGCCTGGATTTGCCAGATATAATTTGTGGTCTAGTCTTTGATCATCCTTTCATGCTAAGCCCATGGGCTATTTCACACATTTCACACATTACAGTTTTAGATATACACTTAAGATGTTTTAAGTGTGTGGTTAAAAAAAAAAAGATAACATTTGAATTTGACAAAACTAAATGTTTCCCAAGATGTATATCATATACTCACTAGGCAGCTGTGGGTGACTACAGTGATCTAAACAATGTGTCATAGGGGGGTTGCAGACTGCCAGAAATAGTGCAAATTGAGTTCACTTTTAGGGTTAGGGTTAGGGATAGGGAATCATGGGAACTACATTTTATTGTGGCTCCAGAGCTCTCTGACAGAGAAGACTCAATGTCTCAGAAAAAAAATCCCATGATTCCCTAGCACTAACCCTAACCCTAAAAGTAGACTCAATTTGCACTATTTCTGGCAATCTGCAACCCCCCATAGTTTCAAGCAAACATTTTTCTATTACCATAAGATTATATTTCTGGTGCATTTCATTATTAGACTTTTTACTAGATTAAGTAAAGCCCCCTGATACTCAAAACAGGACATCCTAATTTTTGTTGGATCCAGACACATCCAAATCCAAATCTGGGACCCAAAGTCCATCTTGGCAAGGATGTATGTGTGACAAGGGGGAATAAGGAACTATGCTAGGGAGGATTTATAACAAATCTATTTTGAGCTTGAAATTGTGCTCCTGAACACAGCCATAACTCCTCCATTTTAAGGCAGAGAAAAGAATATTTTTTATAATGAGCCTTCACTGCTATAGTTACCAGATGTAACAAAGACCTGTGCATAAGAGCTGCAGACAGATCCAGTGTGGTGTAGTGGTTTGAATGTTGGATTAGGACTCAAGAGACCACTTTTCTACCCTGTTCTGCCATGTCATCTGCATATCTTAGATTGTTGATATTCCTTCCTCCCATTTTCACTCTACCTTCTTGTGTGTTCAAGCCTGCTTTTCTTATAATATGTTCTGCATATAAGTTGAACAAACAGGTTGAAAGGATGCAGCCTTGTCTGACCCCTTTGCCAACTGGGAATCATTCTGTTTCTCCATGTTCTCTTCTGACAGTAGCCTCTTGTCTAAGTACAGATTCCTCATCAGGACTATTAGATGTGTGGCACTCCCATGTCTTTAAGAGCAGTCCATAGCCTATCATGATCTATGCAGTCAAAGGCTTTGCTATAGTCTATAAAGCACATGCTGATTTTCTTTTGGAATTCCCTGGTGTGCTCCATTATCCATCATATGTTTGCAGTGTGGTCCCTAGTGCCTCTTCCTTTCTTGAACCCTGCTTGAACCTCTGGTATTTCTCTCTCCAAGTATGGTTGGAGTTTATGCTGCAGAATTTTGAGCATGAATTTGCTTGTGTGGGAGATTAGTGCTATGGTCCTATAGTTGTTGCAGTCTCTTGTGTCTCCCTTTTTATGGATGGGGATGTATATTGATTGCTTCCAATCTGTTGGCCATCATTTTGTTTTCTATATCTGTTGACATATGCTGGTTAGCATTAGAGTTGACTCTGTCAATATGGATTGCAGCAGTTGAATTGGAACATAATCTGTTCCTGGTTATTTGTTTTTTGCTATTTCTCTTTTTGCAGTTTCCAGCTCACTTTTTAGAATTTGGGGTTCATCTTTATATGGCTCTTCATTCCATGTATCATTCATTTTGTCACCTCTTTTGTATACTTCTTCGTGTATTGCATCCAACATCTTTTTATTCCTTCCTGATTTTGAATTATGCTATTTTTATTGTCATAGGGCATCCCAGTTCTTGGTTTGAATTTTCCTTTGATTTCCTGGATCTTGTGAAATAGATCTCTTGTTCTTCTATTTTTATTGTTGTCTTCTATTTCTCTGCATTGCTCATTGTAGTAATTTTCTTTATCTTTCCACACAAGCCATTGTACTTTTGCATTCATAACTCTTAGTTTGTTCCTATCTCTCTTTTGTTTTTCTTCTCTTCTTTTCTTTACTATCTCTAGAGTTTTTTCTGTAATCCATGTTTTTTCTTTCTTTTTGTTTATTGAAAGTGTCTGTCTTCATTCTTCTTTTATTATGTCCCTGGCTTCAGCCCATATTTCCTCTGGTTCTCGGTCTATTATTCTTAGTAGTGTGAATCCATTTTTTATGTTGTCGGTAAATTCTGTTGAGATATTATTTAGATCATAATTTGGTATAATCACTGGTTTTCTTTTCTTCTTGAATCTTATTCTTATTTTTATTATGAATAATTCATGATCTGTGCCACAGTGGGCGCATGATTTAGTTTTGGCCACCAGTATAGAGTTCCGCCATCTTTTACTTCCGATTATATAATCTATTTGTGTTGACCATATGGTGTTGTCCATGTATATAGCCTTCCTTCTTGTATGAAAAATGTGTTTGCAATAAATATGTTGTTGGCTTCACAAAAATCTATTAGATGCTCAACTGCTTCGTTTTTTTTTTTGCCTAATCCAAATCTGCCTACTGTTTTTGATTATTCTTTGCTTCCAACTTTTGCATTCCAGTCTCTGATGATCAGCTTGATATCCTGGGTTGGTGTGCTGTCAATTTCCTCCTGTACTCCTCCATAGAATCTATCAATTTCTTCCTGTTCTGCCTCTGTGGTTGGTGCATATATTTGAATTATGGTGATATTCATAGATTTACCATGGAGCCTTACTGAAATGATTCGGTCTGATTTTGCATTGTATCCTTTGAATGCTTTTGCCACATCTTTTCTTAGTATGAAAGCCACCCCATTTCTTCTTGTCTTTTCATTCCCTGAATAGAACACTGTATGGTTGTCTGATTCAAAGTGGCCCATTCCTTGTCAAATCTCAGGGTCTGGCCCCTTTCTTCTGACCCTCTTGCTATTGCTACTTGCTATCCTCAGAGTGAAAGGGAGGAATTTCAAGGAGAGAGCTATCCCTTGAAAAATATCTTTATATCTTTTCTCATTTGATAACCTAAGTGATTATCACAAGGCTTGAAATGGAATAGAAACAGGAAAGTAGCATCTATGGTAGAACCTTATCAGACAGCATCATGACACATCTTGGATCAGACATTGATCAGAACTGGGATTGCAGTCCAAAAAGCAGAAGAAGACTAAGATTGGGAAGGGCAGCCATGAAAGAACTAAACAAGATCCTAAAGAGTAAAGATAGACAACTGAGCATTAAAGTTAGAATTTAACTAAAGTTAGAACTATCCAATTCATTGGATTTCCCATCACCATGTATTATTATTATTATTATTATTATTATTATTATTATTATGAAGTATTTATACCCCGCTCTTCAGCCAAAAGGCTATCAGAGTGGCTTACAAATGGATTAATTAGATGGTTCCCTGCCATCAGGCTTACAATCTAAAAAGACAAGACACAAAAGGAGAAGGGAATGGTAGTGGGGAAGGGGAATAAGTCCAGCAGATCTTCTCTCCCTCTGAAGTCTGGACCAAGGCAGATGGACAGGAGGGAGGGCCCTTCTTCTTGTTCAGGCTAGGCTCAATGGAGATTGCCTGCCTTCTCTCCCTCAATGATGATGGATGGATGGAGGGCCTTTCTTCTTGTTCAGGCTCGGCCCGATGGAGCTGGCCTGCCATCTCTCCCTCAATAATGGTGGGTGGAGGGAGGGCCCTTTTTCTTGTTCAGACTAGGCCCAATGGAGATGGCCTGCCTTCTGGATGTGAGAAGTGGACAATGAAGAAAGCAGATAAAAATAAAATCTAATCTGAGATGTGGTGCTGGAGAAGAGTGCTGAGGATACCTGAGAAGTCAGGATTCACTAGAAAAGGCAATAATGCTAGGAAAGGTGGAAGGCAGTAGAAAGAGAAGAAGACCACTCCAGATGGATAGACTCTATTAGGGAAGTCACAGACCTGAATCTACAGGACCTAAGTTTCTGACAATGCTGGCTCTTTGGCTTAGTAATAGCAATAAGCACCACCCCATATGGTTTGACATGGCTTGACAACCTTGTCAACGGGGAATACCTTTATATTTACCTTTAAGCAGAGCAGTGGAGGACAGGGGGACTTGGAGATGTTTCATACACAGGGTCATCATGAGTTGAGGTTGGCACAACAACAACAATGACATCAACAAGAACAACAACAGCAAGCCACCCATGACTGTGGCACATATTTTCATTGGCAAGCAAAGTCCATCAATAGCTGTCAATTGCTGTGCTGTTGCATTAGCTCTCCTGTGCAATAAATTATCAGCTGCAGTTCAGGATTGGGCAGTCACATGGCCTTAGTCTCCTCTCTCCCTCTCCCTCACTAGTCCCAAGAAAGTTGGGTTTTTTTCCATTTTACACTTTCTTTTTTTTCCCTCCTCCCACTAAATTGCATTGCCATAGTTGCTAAATTATGGTAAAAATAAAAATAAAAAGTGAAAGGCATGCTGGGTAGAGCAATAGAGCAGGGAGGTGGGGTTGCAGTAGCAGTCTGGGAAAGAAAGTGTAGGATTATTGAAGGAAGAAACAGCCCCAGTCCCACAATCCCTAAACTGGTATTTATCTGGTTCCTTTAATTAATGCAGTCGCAGTGAGAACAGGGCTCATGCAATGATTCCTTAGTTTTTTTAAAATTTGCATGGTATACTACACAGAGCATAGTTGACACTTCATGTATGATGTTTAATGACACCACTAAGGCCTGTTCCCTGTGGCCCGTATTCATGCTACAGGAAAAGAGATTCAAACTCAACATTAGGAAGAACCTCCCGACAGTAAGAGCTATTTGACAGTGGAACACACTCCCTTGGAGAGTGGTGGAGTCTCTTTCTTTGGAGGTTTTTAAACAGAGGCTGGATGGCCATTTGTTGAGGATGCTTTGATTGTGTATTTCTGCATGGCAGGGGACTGAATTGGATGGCTCTTGCAGTCTCTTCCAACTCTATGATTCTACATCACAAGGGGAATAATCTCTATTTCTCAGGTATTGGCCTGAAATCTAAGAGCCTCAGATATTCCTGATAAGCTGGCAGACTTCATGGCTTTCACCAAACCAAAGAGCAAAGGTGAAACAGCCAAAGGAATACTGCTGCTGCCTTTTCCAGGTGCCTGCCAACTGAAGCAGTTGCCCTATTCTGAGCAATGGCAGGGCTGGTTCTATTGTATCACTCTTTTTATTTCAAATGTATAGATAGAAAGCAATATTCCTCACAACATTTTTGTTCTCCTAGCCTTGAGACCAAGGCATGGAAGCAATGAAAGGTCCTCTCCACTCTCATCCTACCCCTTTCTGGTGTGCAACCAAAATATTATGGACATATCAAAACCATGTCATCTCTCCCCATCAAAAATATTTCTGCTATCTTTGAATAACACTTTACACAAGTTTCTCATTTTAGACTGTGTCTATTAATTCTATTATAAACGTTCACTAAGGATAAAACTATTCTCTGAACATATGGCCGGTGTCTCTGTTTTGAATGGAAAAACGTCTGGCATTTTGCTGACATCATTGCATTGTGAGTCATTAGGAAGCTCTGTCTAAACAGCGAGGCATTTTAATCAATTAGAAATAACTGAGATATTTTCAGTACAACCCATTAAGAAGGTACAGTTATTTATTATTTTTATAATATATATTCTTTGGCATCTTGGCACAATTGTTTGGGCTTGGTATGTGGTATACTGGGTTCAAAGGTTAGTGATAATGAACCCCCATCCACTTTCTGCTCTGCTTAAATGACTTTCAGGCTGTATCTGCACTACAGAAATAATGCAGTTTGACAACACTTTGCCATAGCTCAGTGCTATGGATTTGTAGTTTGTTGTGGCACCAGAGTTCTATGCTAGAGAAAGCTAAATAGTTCATAAAACTACAATTCCAGAACTCCATAGCATTAAGCCTTGGCTGTTAAAGTGGTGTCAGACTGCATTATTTCTTCATTGCAGATGCAATCTCAATTGCATTTTAGTGTGGATGTCAAATCATGACAGATTATCAAAGAAAGAATGAAACACACAGCTGGCCCTGTCATAAGGCAAACTCAGGCAAACATTAGGTAAACATATGCTGGAAGGTGGCATCAATGTGCTAAATATCCTACCTTGTATTCCCTAATCAAGCTGGCTCCCTTCAGGCACAGTGGAAGATATTGCCCTATCACTTGTGTCAAAGACAGATTCAGCTGTCAATCTTGTTAGCATTTGCACATGGAATATGAAGGGGCACTTTCTTGATTTTCACTTCAGACAGCAAAATATCTTAGGCCTGGGGAGCCATAACAGTACTGGACATTTTTCATATTTGCAATCTACAAACAGCATGTTAAATTGGCCACCAGACTGCCTCGTCATTGTGTATGTGGCTCTCCACTCATTGCTGATAGTCATTGAAAGATCATCTTCTGTATTTGGTCTGTGGTTCAGCATGACCTACACATGCTGAAGATTTCTCTGGCATGAAAACTCATTGTACTCTTATAGAGGATGGCTTTTCTGTGTGCTATTTTTGCTTGAATATTTTTATCCATTCTTAATATTATTTTGTTGCTGTGGTTCTGGCTCTGGAGAAAAGCTTTTCCTCCATTGTGATGACAGATTTTCCTGAAATTAAGCTCTCAGAACCAGTTAACCATTGTATTACCCTAATTGTTCTTTTGGAAGGAAATTGGGTACGTTTTGTGCTGTACTTGCTCAAAATGCCAGCAGCAAGGATAATGATAATCCATAATAATAATTTTTTTTGTAAAAAAACAAACCCTCACAGAATAAACAAAGATGAAAATATATGAACGACCTCCGGCATCAATGCTTGCAGTGTGTTTCACAATGAGAGTTTGTATGGGGAAAGAAAAATTCCAAAAAGTCTCTCTCTTTCTTTGAAAAAGCCCCAAATGTAGGATACATTCTTTTTATGCTAATTAAGCATGACTTCACTCTCTGCACAATCAAGACTATTCAAAGTTTCACAAAGACCCATCAAAGGAGATGATGAGCAAAAAGCAATGTTGGTATTTACTTTAAGAACATCCTGGCTTGGTCCTCCACCCAACAATTTTATTTGATCCTTTGCATTGGCAGAAATATTCTGTCATCATTAAAACCATCTCAGAGATTACACTAGACACATTTTTATGTCATTTATTGCTAAACTGAAAAGTGGCTAAAATGTACAATGAATGGAGTGATATATATATTTTTACTAAGGGTTACAGCTTCCAGTTTGAGGAAATAAGACAGTCAAAATAAAAGAGATTTAGGGGCTCTACAGACATCCCCTAAGGGGTGGTTCTGTGTCGCCCCTGGGAGCGCTGGATTGGAGCTGCGGCAACCACATGCTGCAGCCCCCATTCGGTACTTTGCTGCTCCAAAAAGAGCTGGCAAATGCTTCTCCTTTTTGGAGTGGCAAAAAGCTGCCCTTGCCATAGCAGTGGTGGCTTTTCTGTGGTCCTTTGGTGCAGCATGTCTAAACACTGTGCCAAGGGAGTGCCCTGACGCCACCCACCATCTGTTTGGGTAGGCAGCATGAGGATGACATGGAGACAGAGTCGGGGCGACTGGCATGTGGTCACCCCGACTCCACCCCCAGGCCGGCCCTTTTGGCTGGTCTGTACAGGCTCTTATGATTTATCACCACTAGCAATTGTTTCCACTCATCACATTGATAGAATTCAAAGACACAGCCATTTTAGCCTGGATCACTATGCAAAGGGATCTTGTAGCACCTTGGAGATCAACCAAGAAAAAAAAGCACAAACTTTTGTAGACTTAAATCTACTTCACCTGATGCAAGGCATGGAGTGCCTGGGAACAAACTTTTATAAATATGACTGGACTGATTGCATCTGTGAATAACAATAAAAAAAGCAAAACTTGTGGGTATGGTGATGAGGTGACAAGTTCAGTTTTAAAATGGTCATTGGCGGAGAAAGGCAGGAGGAGCTTAAAATCAAGGTGAGTAGATAAAATGAATGGTGGAGAGGGAATTATTAGAATGCAGCGTGATGCTGGGTGGGAACCAGAAAGGAGATGTGATAAACTGGCAAAGAGAGGCCTCATGCAGCTGGGGTTTTAATTAGCATTATAATATGTGTACTCTGCCAGGAAACCATTGTTTCTCTTCAACCCTCTGTTGATGGATCGGAACTTGTGGATATATTCCAGTTCTACTGTTTTTTCCCCCCACTCTTCCTTTGTAGTAATTTTGTTCAAGGACTGCTGTTCTGTGGTCTGAGATGAAATGCCCAGGAAGAGTGAAGTATTCTGCAACTGGCTTTTGGGTATTTCCAATTCTAATGTCTGAATTTGAAAAAAATTACATTTTTGGCTACATTGGCCATTTTGACTATATTGGCCATTGGCCATACTGGCTAGGAGATTCAGGAAGTGGGCTGGGCTGGCTTTGCTTCTAGTCAATTGAGCCAGGGATCAGTCAACTGTGCAATGTGGGGATATGTCTGATTCTTCTCTATACTGTAGTAAGGCTCCAGCTTTCAATTCCTCTCCAGATGTGGCATAAATTTCTTGCTTACATTACTCATACACTTTTATTTATTCACAACAGTGTTATCCCACCTTCCTCCTGTAGGAAGCTTAGGGTAGTATACAGGGTTCTTTTCTCTCCTAATTTATTCCTACAGTAGTTTTCTAGGGAAGGTTATTGCAAGAGAGATTGAGAGGATCACCTGTTGAACTTCATGGCTGATAGAGGCTTGAATCTAGAACAGGGGTAGGCAACTTTTCCCCTTTAAGGGCCGAGGGACTTCAGCTCCCAGAAGCCTCAGCCATGTTGGCCAATAGTCCCATGTTGGCTAATAGCTCCTGGGATTCTGGGAGCTGAAGTCCCTCGGCCCTTAAAGGGGAAAGATTGCCTACCCCTGATCTAGAACTTTGTGGTTCTAGCCCAGCACTAACTACACACCATGCTGGCTTCTCAAGCTATGGTATGTATGGTGCAGGCTTTCACTTTGGGCTCCATGTGAAGGAAGTCTAACAAATTTACTAGATTTCTTTCTTTTTCTACTGCTGATAGAACTAAATTCTTTTGGCTTAAGGAGCACCTCGATGTATTTGATCACACTGGATCAATACACCAAGGGTAAATCTTCCTGTTTCTCTGTCCTGGACTTTGTCATTATACGCGAGTTGCCTTGCTGGATCTCATCTAAATCTAATTGGCTTAAATTTAATCGCTAGTTCTAGCTAGAATAGACCCACTGAATTAATGGGACTTAAATAATTGTTGACTTATCAAGGTTCCATTAATCTGGTTGGTCTAGTCTAGTTGTTACCAACTGGATTTTGGCCTTTGGCCAGGCAAGTATTCCTGGGATGCAGGCCAGGAATGATGGTGTCACCCGCCTCATTTTATCCCATCTGGCAATTACATATCTGTTTTCTGAACATTGAATTTTCATTATTAATAGCCATTTCTAGGGTTTTCATATCTAATAGCCATTTCTTCAAATTTCTTTTTGAAAGGCAAGCTAATATACCTTCTAACATTTCATAGATGAAAACCAGGAAATAAAGCAACTCAGAGCATGGGTCAAGGTAAAAAATATATTAATGAGTAAGAACAGAAAGCACACAAACTAGGAGAGGCTGTAGCAGTTTGCTTTTACCTGAGCCTACTGGGAAGGGCAAATTCTACACCCCCCTCTCCCCACCCCCCTCTGACCTGAGTAGAAACTACTTTTTTACTTGGAACTCAGATTGCTCAGTTTGAATGAATAAATAAACAAGTAAAAATAAGACACTGGGGGCATGATCATGAGGGAGTGCAACCCTCCAAGGCTCACTAAAGGGTATGTGTGGCCTTTAGGTAGTTATCCATCTCGAGTTCCATTAAAAGCAAGGGAATTTAAAATAGTCTTTAACTAGCTTGTCACATTGAGTTTAATAGGATTAAAGTGTGAATAACTTGGACTGAATCCAAACTTCATCTTGTTAAGTACTTCCTCTTTAACCTGTCCCAAATCCACAAACAGTCAGTGTCATTACATCACTTGCCCTCTTGTCCCTGGTGGGGTTTCACAGCTCACAGTAAGAGGATGATGCTCTGGTTTGTTGATCCAGGATAACAGATCTTCAGCAATGACCTTGGTATCCTTGGATGGTATAAACAAGCCCACAGTGGAGTTTGGCAAGACATCTGAGGAGAAAGGTAGGACATGGAAAAACATGTTATTTCTGTGAAGTCTTTTATATCCCTTGACTCAGGCGGGCGATTGTGCTATTTAGCTCTGTCTGAAACCAGAAAGCCTAGCACTCCCAGAAAAGAATGCTAAAAAAGAGCGTTTTGGATTCCAGGAATAAAAAGAGGCATGGTACTGAAGCTGTTGAGATCTGTCATTTCTCTATGATCACTAGCTATGATGGTTTTAGCCCCTGCAGGACTGAGCTTGCAATTCTATACGTGTTTGATGGTTTAACAATCTACAAATCTATAGAGGGAAGTTGGATGTTATCTTTGTCTACTTAAGAGAAAGTCCAGGTGGGTGTGGCCTTATTTGGCAGAGCTCAGGTTGCTTCATAGAAGGAAAAAGACTGACGTCTCAACCTGAGCAAAGATAGATTCCACCGGCAGTGAATGTACACAAACAATCTCATGTCTTATGATGTGATGTTTCACAACTGCAAGGAGAAAGTGGATCTTGCTTCATTTCCAAATTGTCACAAAGCCATTCAAGGAAGCAGAGTGATAACAAAGAAACTTAGATTTGGATGTGAATGGCCTTGGCATGAGAAGTGTCTTTTCTTTTTTCTTTTTGGTTGGTAATTAAAATATGTCTTGGCACTGATGTTTTAAAAAGTAGATTTGTTATGATGATAATATGTTATGTTGCTAGGCTGGGTTTGCATGTTCTCAATATATATATATATATGGAGAATGCTTAAGTTTTAATATGAAAACACCTCACAGTGGTATACCAAATGCTTTGCATGCTGGCAGTCCCAGGATGAGTCCTTAATGTCTCTACTTCAAGAATTTCAGGTAGCTGGGCTGTGAATGACTTCTGCCTGAGTTTCTTGAGATCTTTAGCCAATTAGAATACAGTGGGCCCTCCACATTTGCTGGACATAGGGGTGGAGGATCCCCATGAAAGTGGGAAAACCACAAATACCCCCCACTGTTTTTTAACCTGATAGATCACCTCTCTAGGAATTTCTAGGTTATCCAGTATAACTCTACAGTCAACGTCTACTACAATTGACCTCAGAATTATGCTACAGGACCTAGAGTAGATCTACTAAAACTAATGGTACTTATATAAGTATTCACTAACAAACTCCATTCATTTCAGTGGGGATACTCTTCTTGGAACTAATGCTGGATTTAGCTCATTAGTTAAATATCTTTTGACACTGACAGGATGGTGTGAAGGGGAAGTCTCCCACTTTTGTTCCAGTAGGTGTTGTTATTTGTTGTTATTTATTATCAAGTCAACTTTGGTTTATGGCACATCTATGAAAAAGAGACCTTCAAGAGCTGCCCAGCTCAGGGAATGGTGGCTTCCTTGATTAAATTATTCCACCTTTAGTGTGGCCTTCCTTTTTCTCTACTGTCTTTGAGTATCATGATTATCATCTTTGCCAGTGAGACGTGCTCATGATGTTTCCAAAGTATGATAGGCTTTGTTCAGTCTTCTTTGCTTCTAATGAGAGTTCAGACTTGATTTGCTCTAAGACTCATTCATTTGTTTTTTTAGTGGTCCAGTAGTTGGCAATCAGTGTATACTGACAAACTGGGTTTAGAGGAGAGCAACAAAGTGGGTGATGGAGCTGGAGATCACATCGTATGAAAAGCAAGTTGGCCTTGTTTAGCATGAGACAGGTGATTCAAAGCCATCTTCAAATACAGGAAGGGCTAATCCATAGATTCAGGAGCAAATTTATTTTCTATTCCCCCAATGATTAGGACTTGAAGGGAAAAATACTAGTTAGAGCATTTTTTTACTGAACACTAGTGAGAATATCCTGATAGTAAAAGGTTCTTAATGGTGGAACAGATGGCTTCAGAACACAGTGGACCCTCTGTCTTTAGAGAACTGAAGCAAAGGCGGATGTCCATTTAGCAGAGAAAATATAGCTGCAGGTTTTTCTGCATTGGCAAGGAGGTGAAGTTACTGATATCAGAATCCCCTTTCAGCTGTGCCTTTCTGTGATTCTCATCATTACACAGTGGTTCTAGTCCAGGGAAAAGATGGCACATAAATTAAATGGTTAAATAAATAAATTCCATCTAGCAGTCATGACTAGTAATCACTGATAGACTATCCTCCATAATTCTGTATCAAATATTATAGGGATCACCCTGTCTGGCCATAAATTCCATACATTATGGATGGTCTGAACAAATAATTCATTTTGTCAGTTCAGAATCAACTACCCAGATACATTGGTCCTGTGTTCTAATACTATGAAAGCAGATGGAAACTGAGGAAAGGGATTTTGAAATAAATCAGTGTGTGTGCATGAAGCCCAGCAGTTCCTGTGTAAATATGGCTGAGTAATAATTATTTATAATTATTTATTTATTCATGAAGGAATGGCTTAGTGGAACTCTTTTCTTTACCTTCAGCATAGAGGATGAGGTGACTGATGAACAATGGGTTATAAATTATCCTAGTGCAAGTTGTTAATTTCAGTGGTTGTGCTTCAGTAGGTTAACATGAACTGCTGTGACATTCCTGGTGGATTATGACCTGCAAATGTATTATTTCCTTCTTTATTTTAATAAAAAACCATTTTCTGTTTGTGTAAAATGACAGGTATTAAAACTGATTGTGTGTTAGTGACTATCTACAATTATTCAGGATATGATGATGGTGTTAGCATCATTCTTCAGCCAATCCAGGCAAGTTTAAGAAATTGGTTTAAGAGGCAAAATTTTTCTCATGTGCGTCAACATGCATATCAGCTTAATCACAGACTTTTGTAGACATTGCAAAACATTCCTCATATTTTGGCAGACAAATGCAGCACAATAAACAGCTCAAAGCATTTGTTCACAAGGTGGGCTTCTTTTGATGGACTCTTAAGTGCAAAGAATTATGATGTTGTTTTTAGCAAGTGAACTTCACTTTCTTTTATTATTTTATAAAGTGGAGACAGTTTTGGAAAGGGAAGAAACAAATGTTTCTCAGACAACGTCATATAGCCTATATTACCAATGCTTGTTTCTGCTCCTTCCTTCCTTCCTTCCTTCCTTCCTTCCTTCCTTCCTTCCTTCCTTCCTTCCTTCCTTCCTTCCTTCCTTCCTGTTATTGAATAGTAAGGAGATAACACCATTACCATGGCCCCACTCAGTGACAGTAAATCTCACTGAAAACAGAAGGACATACTTTTCGGTAGATATTAGGTAAGCGATTCAGATTTGGATAAACACCAAACTGAAAAAGTCTGATTTATGCAAATTTGGGAGATGGCTAGACTGAAGCAGGGTTTTCTGAAATTGCAATGAATCTGAATCTGAACATTAGTGAATGTTCTTAGTAGATTACTTTTGGTGGGTCCAAATGTAATTGCATTTGTCACAAAGTTCTACATATAAGGAAAAACACCATGATGAGTCTATTGGGAAAAAAGAGGAGAAGGTGTAGTTTTGTTATGGCTGGGATCTAATCTGGAATCACAGGGAATGAGTTTACCACAGGTCTCCAGTCCTGAGTGCTTACAAAGCAGAATGGGTTGGTGTTGACATACTACATTATATTACTGATCCAGTCTTTAATGGTCTCTCTCTGCTAGTTCTCTCTCTCAGGGGAAGGTAAGGTAAAAGTTTTCTTGGTGCTGGAGAAATTGGCATTGGGTGCTTGTTTGGAAAATGTTGCATATTATTTTTTAAATTTATTTCAAATGAACCTTTTCAAATAGAGGTTAAGAGGATTAATTTAAGGGTGAGCACAAACTGGTGAAAGAAGTATGAATAAGAATTACTATGTTGTGTTATTAGGAAGTCAATGTGGAATGCAGGATGAATGTTTAAATGGGGAAAAAGGGATTGGAGGTGGGTGGGTAATGAATGGGAAGAAAGAAGATGGGAAGGGAATGTATGAATATGGAAACAGAGTTACTGTGGCTGTTGTTATTTTTATTTACTGGAAATAAAAATTATTTTAAAAAATGGCTAGATTCTGGGACCTTTAGTCCAAAAAGCTCAGAGAAAAATATTCCAAATTGTTTTAGAATAAAACAGCCATTAGAAATATGAATTAATAAAATAGAAATTAGAAAGTTGAATGAAAATACCTTTATAAATGTGTCTTTCATAAGGAAATATCTTTAAAATATTATTTAAATATGCAGTCCAATATGAACCATGAGTGCTATGTCCAATGATTGGTGTGAAAACATAAAGACTACAACAATCAGTGCAGAGAAATAGAGGACAACAACAAAAAGGGAAAAACAAGAGACCTATTCCACAAGATTGAGGAAATCAAAGGGAAATTCAAACCAAGGACTGGGATACTCTATAAGAATAACATAATTCAAGACAAGGAAGGAATAAAAAGATGCTTGATGCAACACACAGAAGAGCTATATAAAAGGGATAACAAAATGATGAATGAAAGAGAATCAACACCAGTGCTAACCAACATTGTCAATAGATATTGAAAACAAAATGATGGGCAACAGATTGGAAATGATCAATATACATCCCTATCCCCAACAAAAGGAGACACAAGAGACTGCAGCAACTATAGGACCATAACTATAATCTTCCATTCAAGCAAAATTAGGCTCAAAATTCTGCAACATAGACTACAAGTATACATAGAGAGAGAAATCACAGGTGTTTATTACTGATGTACAGCTTCTCTCCCTTTTTATGCTTCTTTTAATCTTTTGAAAAGAGTTGATGTGGGCAGTCCTTTAACATAACATGCCTTTAAATAGAGGACTGTCCTCACATGGTGAGCAAATATGGTACTGGACATCCATCATAAGTATGTGTAGATATCATCTATACAGTGATGGTAAAAACTACCTCTGCCATTTTTGCAGGGCCTGCAGAGCTAACATGTAAAACCTTTGATTTAACAAGTGTTAAATAGGTTGCTTTATTAGACTTCTTTCCTTTTAAAAATTCAAATTATTCAAGGGATCCCCCCCCCTTTGTCAAGTGTTGGATTAAAAAAAATCACACTGACTTTCTTCACAAGCGTTCACACTCTTACTTTCTGCTGTTCTTGCCTAATTAACATTTTATCTCTGATTATTTCAAAGGCTTTTCATTATCTCAAGGCATACTTTCCCTGAGCAGCAAGATTCTTCCCACTATTAAAGAAAAGTTATTTTTAATATACTAGGCGGGGGTGGCTATCTATGTGAAAATAAAAAACCTTTTTATAGGAGAACACCAACTCAAGGAGATCTATTTAAAAATCCTCATCTAATCTGCCTCCTTTCTATGATATTGCAATATTACCAGAACTCTCTTTTTCTGTAGGACTTTGTCATACTACACATTTTAATATCAGTTATTAATTGTATTATTTTAAAATCATAATAACAACAATAACAGAGAGCACGTCACAAAGCACGCTTAGTGGTGTGTGTTTGAAGGAGTGGAGGAATATTAAATTCGATGCCCTCTGACCAAACACAACATGAAAATTTACCTCAGCCAAAGATTAAAAGCATTGGCATTATTTCAGGAGCTAACAGGAGCTTTGTTATGTAGCCAGTGCTCAAAAATCATATTTTCTCCTACATTTGAATAGGTCTTATAATTACATCTTCTTCAATAATATCTTGCTTTGTTATTCAGGTGATAATTTTAATATAAATATTGCTGTTGCTTTCCATTGGTGGCCTGTCTTTCCACCAAATGGTAGTCAAGATGGCTAATAATAAAGGCCAAGATGATACATCACAGACGTAGGCTGCATCTACACTACAGAATTAATGCAGTTTGACACTACTTTAACTACCATGACGCAGTCCTATGGAGTACTGGGATCTGTTTTTGTGAGATATTTAGCTTTCTCTGTTAGAGAGCTCTGGTGGCACAGCAAACTGCATATTCCAGGATTTGATAGCATGGAGACATGGCACTTAAAGCAGTCAAACTGCATTCATTCTGCACTGTAGTAGCAGCTATAGTTACAAATATGTAACTATGCACTGTCTCCTGATCTGACTTCCCAAACCTGTCTTAACAGGTTTGGGAAGCCACACTGAGCAATGGAAGTCTGTTCTGATAGCAATTTGGTCATAGCAGGGTGAAATTTCCAGCCCCCTCCTGTCAGTGATCTTCAGTGCAATGAGGAATTGTGACAGAAGTCCTGCTTCTGATGGTCACACCACAGATTGCTGGTGGGAAGTGGCTGTAAACATCATCCTGCTGCACCCTAATTGTCTTAAATTAAATTAAATTAAATTAAATTAAGCTGGCGTCACCTGGCACAGTAACTCGTTGTGTGCCCCCCCAATTCTCATGTATCACTTAATGTAATGGCAATAGTAGTGACACAAATACCTAGCAAATTTAAAATTATACCTTTAAATTACATTATCATATGCACAGCCTACATGCATACATGTACTTAGTTTCTTGTGGTTAAAGTGAAAAACTGGAAAGAAAACTTAAAATTTTTAAAATTTAAAATTAAAAAAAATCCTGGGGCCCCTCCTTTCTTTCTCCTTTCCCCTCTCACTGAGCATGTACTGCAGCCACTTATTCATAAACCTCAAGACTGCAAGTTCAATACTAGCCAGAGCTTAGGCTTGACTCAGGCCTGCATCCTTCTGAGGTCACTAAAATGAGTATCCAACTGTTGGGGACAATGAGCTTACAGTTGTAAACCGCTTAGACACCCCGCAGTATGAAGTGGTATATAAATGAAGCTGCTTTGCTTTGCTTTTGCTTCACCACACTCATGCCATCTCTTCACTTGGAGGCTGGAAGTCCTGGGCCTTCAAAAGGCCCTACAAGCCTCCCCGAGCCGGCAGAGACAGCTGGAGGGCAAGCCGG
>JAIPUX010001232.1:151269385-151282745 GCA_020142125.1 Phrynosoma platyrhinos | reverse complement strand
CTGACCTTACCAGATTGAGTGGCCAGGGCGTCTCAGGGCCTGAAGAAGCGGATTGATGCACCTGGTGCAAGCGAGGCCTCAAGACTTTTCTCAGGTGAAAGCCCTGAGAATAGGAATGCGGAGGCTAGAAGGCCCCGAAGTCTGGCCTGAAGGCCACTCGCTCACCCCCCGCATGTTACTCTAGTGATACCAGAGCCTGCGGAGCAAACGACAATGCAGAAAATTAAGCAAAAACCACAAAAGCACTAGCCGAAACTCCAGGCTAAGCCAAGATCACCAAAAGCCGAGAACAGTTCGAAGTAACTGTCACCATCTTGACTATAAAAATGGCTGCCTCCACGTGGTTGCCTTGAGTTATAAGCAACAAACTCTCGTCCAAATCTCACATAACAATAGCCTTGCGAGAATTGTTAACCCCATCCTGTTGGCCCAGGCGTGGTGGTGTGACCTTCCCCCCTGCACCTTGACCAATAAGGAGTCTTTGTCCTTATTTGGCCAGTCCAACAAGAAACCTCTCCCGACAAGTCGTGGGGTGTCTTTATATGTGTGTCTGTTCCATCTTTCCAATAAAGCACAGCACATGAGATTAAAAAATAGTCAAACAGCCACTTTTGTTTAACTGTGAGAGCAATTAAAGATAAGTTCTACTTTTAATTTTTTTAAAAAATAGTTTATCTGTCTAAGGACCGACTTTTTTTGTGGTCATGAATAAAAAGATTAGAGCTACTACTAATAAAAACAAAAACAAGACTTCGGGATATTGTCTGGTTCATTCATAGCTACCCTTCCAAGTCCTAGTTGTCTTCTGCTTTCTTGACTTCAGTCCCCATTCTGATTAATGATTGCACCAAGGCAGGGGTTGGCATACCTTTTTTTTTGGGGGGGGGGCGGTTCCGCTGTCTCCCAAATCATTGGTGGGCCGAAGGAAAAAAAATGGTGCTGGAGGTGCGTGTGCGCATGCACACTGCTCCCGGCATCGTGTGCATGCGTGCGTGAGCGTGGGGCGCCATTTTGTGTTCCGACGCTGGGAGTAGTACGCATGTGTATGTGAGCGTGGGTGCCATTTTGGAACACAAAATGGTGCCCCGTGTCACACATGTGTGGCGGTGCTGGCAGGACTGTCCACGGGCTGGTTGAAAGGCCTCGAGGGGCCAGGTTCGGCCCCTGGGCCATAGTTTGCCAACCCCTGCACCAAGGTATAGAAAATCTTGAATTATTTAACTCTCTTCATCATCTACTTTAAAGTTATGTAAATCCTCTGTGGTCATGATTTTTATTTTCTTAATGTTGAACTGTAGACCTGCCTCTGCATTTTCTTCAGTAGTTGTTTCAAGTCTTTGCTATTTTCTGCCAGTAGTATAGTGTTATCTGCAACTTTTAATGTTCTTCAGTTTTTCAAATTCTAATCCAAATGTGCATATGAGACATTCAGCATACAAATTAAATAGATAGGGTGGTAAAATGCAGCTTTGCCTTGTCTTGCCTTGACAATTGGAAACCACTGTTTCTTCATATTCTGTCCTAATGGTGGCCTTTTGTTGGTTAGACGTTAGGATAATCAAATGTTACTGTACTATTTGTTTTAGAGCAATCCATAGTTTTTCATGAGCCAGAAAGAACAGAAACACAAAATATTTCTTCTTGTTGTTAACTACCTTCATATTCACCTTGACTCATGGTGACCCTGTGAATGAAACCTTTCCAAGATCCCCTATTATCACCGTCTCTGCTCACATGCTGCAGGTTTAAGCCCATGGACTCCCTGATTGTGTCTAACCGTCTAGCATAAGGTCTTATTCTCTTTCTATTGCCTTCTACCTTTCATGAATTATTATCTTTTCTAATGAGTCCTGCCTTCTCATGATGTGGCCAAAGTAGGACAGCCTCAATTTAGTCATCTTGTCTTCCAGGGAAAGTTCAGGTTTGATCTGTTCAAGGACCCTTAATTTGTCGTCTTGGTTGTCCACAGTATCCTCAACACTCGTCTCCAGCACAATATCTTAAATGAGTTAATTTTCTTTCTTCACTGTTCAGCTCTCACATCTGTACATGGTAATAGGGAATGCATTGGATTGGACAATTCTAAAAGGTTTTTTTGTGGTTTTTTTGGGCTGTGTGGCCATGTTCTAGAAGAGTTTCTTTTTGATGTTTCGCCAGCATCTGTGGCTAGCATCTTCAGTGAAAAAAGAAAAAGAGAAAATTTTCTCTGAAGATGCTAGCCACAGATGCTGGCGAAACATCAGAAAGAAACTCTTCTAGAACATGGCCACATAGCTCGAAAAAACCCACAAAATAACTATGGATGCCGGCCATGAAAGCCTACGACTTCAAATTCTAACAGTGTTTAGTTGTATATCTTTAGACTTTAGGTTCTTATCTAGTTCATTCATAGCTGCCCTTCCCATTCCTAATCATCTTATTTCTTGACTATAGTCTCCATTCTGATCAATGTTTGATCCAAGGTATGGGAACTGTTTAACTATTTGGATTCCTTCTTTATCTAGGTTGAATTTATGTAAATCCTCACTGGTCATTATTTTTGTTTTCTTTATGTTCAGCAGTAAGTCTGCCTTTGCACTTTCTTCTTTCATTTTCCTTAGTAATTCTTCCAAATCCATGATGTTTTCTGGTAGTAGTATGATGTCGTCTGCATATCTTAGATTTTTGATGTTCCTTCCTCCTATCTTCACTCCTTCTTCTGAATCTAAATCTACTCTTCATATATTTTCTACATACAAGTTGAAGAAACAGGGTGATAAAATATATCCTTGTCTGACGCTTTTGCCAAATGGGAACCATTCTGTTTCTCCATATTCTGTTCTAACAGTAGCCTCTTGTCCAAGTACAGATTACTTGATACTTTATTAGGAGGGAAAGTTATGAAACAACCTGGTATTTGTCTGCAATACTGCATGTGGCATTCTGCAGTGTCAGAGAAAGCAGAGTTTGAAAAGTTACAGTTTGAACCACAAATCCCAGAATCCTCCAGGCAACATAGTCACTATTCTGTTACTGGTGGGTTTGGGGAGTTACATTCTAAAAAGTAACTATCCTAAGCTCTGGGAGGAAGCCATGTACGTAGTGAAAAAGTGAAAAAGGTATTTAAAATCACAGCAAATATGTCAACAGATAGACCAAAATAACCAACCAGAAAGAGATCCCCATGTACATATGGGTAAGGGTTCTGTTTAAAGGATCAAAATATGTTAGTTAGATCAGATTAGTATCTATTAAATAACAAGCAGGAGAACAGCAGATTCCTAGTAGCATCTAGCCTTTAACATGTTATCACAAAATAATATGGTTTCTAAGAGATAAACTGACCACATGATAAGACAATTAATCATAAGGGAAAGCATGAGAACACAACTTAACCATCAAAAATAAAAGGGAAAGAATGGAATGTTCCACAGAGGAATGTAATGAAAACTCCTAAAACGTCAAGTGGAAAATTCTGATTCTGCTTTCTACATACGTAAGTGCCAATCTAGAAAAGGGGGATGTTTATGTTACTAGTTGTATACTGTGATGGTGAATCATAATACTTCTGATAATAAATGATTGAATGTTTCTTATTCTGTATACTGACATACAAGAAGGTATTGTAAAGTTTTAATTGTCACCTTTTAAAAAAATTGACAGAACGTTTGTTTTGATTTGTAGTTGTTAACTTATCTCTATGTAGTCACCATCCAGATTTACACATTTTGCCCAATTTTTCTTGGTTGTAGAAGTCTGCAGATTGCACCTTAAACCACTCTTCCACTTCATGAATGATGTCATCTGTGTTGTCAAATCGGCAACCTTGCAACATATTTTTCACTTTTGGGAAAAGAAAAAGTCACTTGGTGATGATGGCACTGGCAAAATTTTATCAATATACCATAATAACTTCCAGGTGATAATTATTATTTTACGATACCCTCATAGCCCTTCTTGTCCTCTCTTTTCCTACCCTTAAGTAGAAAGAGCTTCTGGACTTGCAAGACAAAGGGGCAATGTTTATTTTGAACAATAGCCTTTCCTCCACCACAGTGCCACTTCAGGGGGCTCTACCACTCCTAGTAATCCTTCCTTGCTCTTTTAAAAAAGCCATAATGTCAAGCTTTTGTTATTATTTGCTATCTAATTGACTCTGACTTATGTTGACCCAGCCCCTAGGATCCACCAGGAGCCACACAAATCCCTTTGAATTGAAAAAAGAAATCAAAAGTTTAAATGTTTGAAAAAACAACACACCAGCAAGTTGTTTTGGTCAAAAAGGGGGAGGATCCATATCTTTTAGATATAGAGGAACACTGTACCTTCTCAAATGGAGAATTCCTGCTCTTGGATGCTTCCTGGAAAGTCAGGGCCTTGGCAGACGGCTAATTGGGCTGTCCTCAAGGCAAGGAAGAGGAGGGGCAGCCACACGATTGGCACCCCTTCCTCCTCCCGAGGTTGCCCTCGGAGCTGCTGGCCCTCCGCATGGCCAGCACTCCGAGGGCAACCTCCCTCCGCAGCGTCCGCATACGCTGCGGCGGAAAAGTCAGTGAAAGTGCGCCCTACGCTTTTAGGGCGCACTTTCACTGACTTGTGAAAGGAGCGTTGATTTTGTGCTCCTTTCAGAGGCACCGACGGTGCGCCGCGGTGCGGATGCCGCAGTCCCGCGGCGCACCACCCCGCGGCATCCTGGAAGCACTCGTGTGCTTCCCCCCTCAGTTTCCCTTCTCTCATCCATACATTTTTCAACTAGGGAAGGGAGAGATCTAGGAGGGCCTAGGGGCCACACAAATGCTACCAGCAGACGCATGTGGTGCTTAAGCCATATGATTTTCACTTTTGCTATAGAGTTTGCATTCAGAGACGTACCCATTAAAAAAAATCACCCCAAAACATCCTTCTTGGCTTAGAGCATGGCTAGGCAACCTTTTTGAGCCAGGGGCTGATCCCCCGAGGTCGTCCCTTCTGGCGGGCCTGGGGGGGGGGAATGGCGGCACGCATGCTCACGTGTGCATGCGCAACCCCTGTGCACTGTCGCAGCCGCCTCCGTGCATGTCGCGGCCACCATTTTGTTCTCCAAAATGGCGGTCGTGATGCATTTGCACATGTGCAGTACTCCTGCGCATGCGCAAACGCATCACGGCTGCCATTTTGGAAAACAAAATGGCGGTTGCAGCATGCACGGCCGCACGGTGACCAAACAGCACAGCGGAGGTGGCAGGGGTCCACCTGGGGCAGTAAGTCCGGGGCCCTGGGCCGGAGCTGGCCCAGGGGCCATAGGTTACCAGCCCCTGGCTTAGAGGCTTAGAAGAATCACTTATCAGCCATGACCAGAATCCTTTTGGTGTGATGTATCTGTGCAAGTTCCCTTGTACATGTGGCCTTACTTTTTTGGCCATTGTACAACTGACATATTCAGTTCATTGTTGCATAAGTAGACTTCTCCAAATGCAACCATTTCATGTAGACCTAAGCCTTGTTTGTTGTTGTTAACTGCCCTCAAGCCAATATAACTCATGGCAATCCTGTGGATGAGATATCTCCAAGACTCCCTGTCCTCCACTTTGGTCAGGCCTCATCTGGAATACTGTGTCCACTTCAGGGCATTATAATTCAAAAAGGATGTTGACAAGCTGGAGCATGTCAGAGGAATGGTGAAGGCACTAACCAGGGCTGATCCCACTTAGGTTCCAAGATCAAATGGGATCTGGTGCCTTTAGGATATTTAAGCTTGAAAGTCCCTGAGTGTCAACCAACCAACCCTATACTCAGTGAGGCTATTGCCTGCAATGTGCAGTCATCCTTAAAGCTTAGAGGCTGTGACTTGCCCAATGTCACCCAGTGAGTGTCTATGTCTGAATGGGGATTTGAACTCTGGTCTCCCAGTGTCCTTGTCCAACATTCAAACCACTACATAATACTGACCCCAGCACAGACATAACTTAAAGTTTACTACTACAGAATTCAAAGATATAGCCGAATACAGAATGTGATGATGGCTTAGCTTAGAGCCACATTAGATGAATTAATGACATAACTTTTCATGAGTTTCAGCTTCTTCATGAGATGCATGGAATGTTAAAATAGTAGTCAGCTGTGATATACATTCTTGGATGAGTGAGCGAGCAGGTGATAATTGTTGTTTTTAAGTGCCATGAAGTTGACTTTGCCTTATGACAACCATATGAATGAGAGACCTCTAAGTTACCCTGTTATCACCAGCTCTGATCAGGTCCTCCAGACTCAGGTCTGTGGCTTCCTTGATTGAATCTATCCACTTGTAATGTGGCCTTCTATTTTACCAAGCATTATTAACTTTTCTAAAGTCATATTTTTTCATATCTTCAAAATATAACAGTTTCATTTGAGCCATAAATGAAAGGTATGATCAGTGTTTCCCACTTATAAGCAGTAGCTGGATGACCACCATTGAAATAATTAATTGTTAAATGTAAATTGAATTAAGTTAAATTACAATTAATTTATTTTGTAATGCGATAAGCTCATTATTCATTTACAGGTATACCTCAGTTAACAATGTAGATGTGTTCCTGTCAGGATTTTAATGGATCCTGGCAGCCATGGAAACCCACTGGGTGACCTTGGGCAAGTCACACACTCTCAGCCCCCCAAAATGCCTTAGGGTTGCCATAAGTCTGAAATGACTTGAAGGCACACAACAAATTTCTGTATTCCTGGGGTGAGCAGGGAAGTAGCAAGTTTTGTAAATGATATGAAATTATTCCTACAATGCAAGCAAAGAGCTTCACAAGGAACTCTGCAAACTGGATAAATGAACAAAATATGACAAATAGAATAAACAGAGGTTGGCAAAGTTCATTTTTCCTGACTATAGATCCTAGAGTTACCCAGCCAACTTAGCCACTGACCATGCTGATTGGAGTATTTGGGGAGCGACACAACACAAATGCCATTGTGGTCTCTTCCAGCTCTATGATTCTATGATCTTTCTCTCTCTTTCTAGGCCTGCCACTATATTTGTAACAGTCCAGGCAACATACAACTAAAAGGCCCCCATAAAATCTAACATTAATCATCAAGAGGAAAATATAAGCTGCAGTAAAAATTAAAGTTTCTATAGCAGCTAAAACCAATTTATAAAAGCAGAAAGACAAATTTCAGTATCATGCTTTTAGGGAAACTTTTCATTATTCAAGGTGATGAGGAGTGGCTCTAGTTTGATCACTTGCTGCAGGTTTTCTAGGTTAACTTCAGATATTTGCACTATAACATTCAGTAAATGTAGTCAAGAATTTACGCTCCAGCAACAATCTCACCTAAGAGACACAATGACCCATATTTGGGTGATGTGGGAACAAAATGAACACAAGGAAATGGTGCATAAGTGCTGATTACATTTTACTACAAGAAAAGAACATCTATATCGATTTTTACCATTTCAATTAAACCCGTATAGAAAAATAAAATATTGATGCAGTATTATGTTATGTGCTGCTTTTAGCTAGACTGTTGAATTCTCAGCGGGAGGTTCATCATGCAAAGAGAATGCATTCTAGGTTTCAAATGACACTTGTTCTATATATGCAATGTATGGTAGGACCATCTGTTGGTTAAATATATAACTAAGGAATCTCACAGGTCTATCTTTGTCATGTAGGCAATGCAATGGTAATGCAATGATGACAACAGCCTATAGACAAATGTAGCAATGGTTGCAATTTTGTATGGAATTTGGAAGATTTTCAGTCCTCAGTTACTTATTTATATTTTTAAGCCCAAAGTGTGAATGATTTGGGGATAGTGAACTTCAGAAATGACTCATCTTTTTAGAAGGCATGGTCAATAAATAATGTCAGTTTTTTTAATTGAAAGAAATAGATCCTAGCAAGAATACCATGGGTTATATAATTAGTCTTTATTAGAAAGCTACTAAGATAAATAGATTCATTTTAAGGTTACTTCATTGTCAGATTCATATTGCTAAAGGCTGTGTTTTCTCTAGCTTATAGATGCAAGTGTGGGAGGTAACCTCTTGTAGCATGAACGAAAATGCCACCGTACCACAAGACCACACTGATGCAATTTCTTTTCTTAAGAACCATATAAAGGCAATCCTTGAAAAGGGCAATAAAACCCTTTTTATCAACCTCAACACCTTCACATCTTCTGGCCCAATTTAAGTCTGCCCTGTTAAACACAATGCTGGCCTTTTACATTTCAGTACTATTTGCTTGGCAGAATGTGGTACAAGGTGGGTAATTAAAAAACATTACAATCTCCCTACAAAATTTTGAGTATTATAAGCAGCTCTTAAAAAAATGGGATGCTAGCTCTGTTCTTTTTTGGCAAACCTGTAACAACCCCATCTTTTTCAGGTATTATTGTTATGATCATCTATATCTATATCTATATATCCCACTTTTCCTGCAAAATTGGTACTCAGAGCAGCTTACAATTTAAAAGAATAGTACAATTAAAAACATACATAAAAAGGCTAAAAGTGCAGGGTATCCAAAATAATCTTTATCATTTCAATTATATATTACCGTGTTAGTGAACCTATGGCACATGTGTCATCTCTGGCATGTGAAGCCATTTTGGAGGGCACGCGGATAGATGGGAAGGCAGGGGGAAGAGGAGGAACAGGCATGTGCCTTCTCCTACTCTTCCCCTGCCCTCTCGTCACTTCAACAGCCTCTCCAGAGACAGTTAAAGGCACAGGAGGGTGGGGAAGAGGAGGAACAAGAGCATGCCTGTTCCTCCTTTCCCCCCTACCTTCCCAGGCCTTCCACTGCCTCTCTCCTGGGCCTTCAGCTGCCTCTCCGGAGACAGCTGAAGGTCTGGAAGGGTAGGGAAGAGGAGGAACATGTACTTTCCTGTTTCTTCTCTTCTCCACCATCCCGGGCCTTCAGCTGTCTCCGGAGAGACAGCTGAGAACCTGGGCAGGGTGAAGAGGAGGTACCACCCCCTGTAAGGTAGAAGTTTCATCCCCCCGGAAGTCCTGCCCACTGACACTGGGTAACACCTGGTGCTGGAATACCTTTAAGTTTGGGCACTGGGTCTCTAAAAGGTTTGCTATCACTGATATATTATCTTTACAATTTCAATACATATTCCAGTTATTGTCCCAAGGTCTTCCACTGGTGATGGTGGCAGCTGGCAAAGGAAAACAGAGTTGGAGAAACACAGAGAGAATAAAGGAGAAGGAAGATGACAAATGTAGCTAGAAGGGTAGAAGGAGAAAGAGGAAGCCAGAGAGAACAAGATACAAGAAAGTGAGAGAGGACAAATATAATCAGGTGACTAGGTGGTGAGAGAAGAAAAACAAGAAATTAAAGCAAATGATAGAGAAGGATGAGGGAGAAGTTGCATCCAACCAGGAGATTTTACAAGAGGGAGAAGGAGAGAGGCAGGAAAGATAAGACATTTAACTAGGAGTTGTGGAAGGGAGATAGGAGAAGTAGAGAGAGGCGAGAGAGGAAAAAGAGCAGGAAGGACAACTGGAAGGGACTACTTTGCTTGTTTGATGTTCTGCATGGCATATTACCCTCAGGCACATTTCCACAGAAATGTGGCCATCTGCAATGGAAACATTATGCCTATATTATTTGTGTGCAGTTATTTATATGCAGAAATCCTATTCACAAATGTTTGCCCACTACAAGAGGTGTGGATGGGAAGGCAATGTGCCATACACATTATGGGGGCATTGTTTGTGGCTCTTTCAGTGACTGTGTGTTTCAGTAAGTGGGTATCAGAGTGCCTGAACAGTTTCAGGGAAGCTAACATTCTGTCTTTGTTGTTGTTAACTGCCCTCAAGTCAATCCCACCTCATGGTGACCCTGTGGATGTAACATCTCTAAGACTCCCTATCTTCCACTGCTCTGCTTAGGTCCTGCAAATTCATACCTCCCTAATAGAGTCTGTATAGTTAGTGTGTGGTCTTCCTCTCTTTCTTCTATTCTCCACCTTTCCTAGCGTTATTGCATTTTCGAATGAGTCATGCCTTCTCATGATGTGGCCAAATTATGACAGCCTCAACTTGATCATCTTGGCTTCCAGGAAGATTTCAAGCTTAAGCTGTTCAAGAACCCATTTGTTTGTCTTTTTGGCTATCCACAGCATCCTCAGCACTGTTCTCTAACATCACATCTCAAATTAATTGTTTTTCTTCTTCTCTGCTTTCTTCACTGTCCAGCTCTCACATTGTGCATGGTGATGAGGAATACAATGACTTGGGTGATTATAAATTTAGTGCTTGGTTGTACAGTTGGCCCTCCATTTTTGTGGGGGATCTGTTCTGGACCCCCCCCCCCCATGAAAATGGAGATTCAGGAAAATGGAGGCTTGAATGGGATGTGCCCTTGCAAATGCACCCCATTGATTTAAATGGAGGTCACCCCTCCATGAATATGCAGAGCAGTGGACTTGACGTCCATGAGAATGGAGGGGCAACTGTATATCTTTACTCTTCAATATCTTTTCCAGTTCCTTGAAAGTGCCTTTCTGATTTCCAGTTTTCTTCTGATTTCTTGACTGCAGTCTTCTTCCCAATTGAGTTTTGATCCTTTTACTGTTTTGATTTCCTTATTGTCTAGATTGAATTTATATAGTCTTACATACATTCTTGTCTTGTTTTACAGTAGGGAATAATACTGAACTCCAACTGAAGTCAGTGCCGGCAGTCCTCACAACATATGGCTGCTTCCAGGGAGAAGAACTAAATCGTTCAATATTTAACTCTCAACTACACAAAGTCAGGGAAAAGCCTGGTGTTTCCCAGAAACCCTGGAGTGACTTTGGGTTCTTTTGGTATGTGGACAGCTAGATTGGGTCTCACCTGGCCTGATCTATTGTCCACATGCCAAGAGCTGCACCATCCCCTTTCTTAATAATAATAATAATAATAATAATAATAATAATAAAATTTATTTCTATACCGCCCAATGGTTACCCAATCTGGGCGGTTTACAATTTAAAACAATTACAATGACAAGATCTTTCTTCATGCAGAGCATACAGGGGAAGGATATGGCTTGTTTTCAGAGCCACTGTTGCCACCTCCTTGCAGGCATGAGCTCCACATAAAGCATGCCTAGTGTGCTGCTGCTTCTGCTGAGGACATTGTGCCCATGTGCACAATGATGCAGTGTCACACCACATTTGGCCTGGTGCATCATGGTTGGTCCAGGGCCAGGATTAAGTGACCATGTAGAAGCATCCATGATCAGTGCAAGCAGACTGCTGACTAGATCTACTGTACCTTACAGATACCCATCATGAAGAGAACATAAACATTTCTCACCTCATACCCCACTGTCACACCTCATTCTCCACTGACTTTTGTATTTTTCAGAGGAATGACAGTGGAAGCTAAGCTGTCTTTTAGAGAAGCTTGTTTGTCACTGTTGATGTCATCCTTGAGGATTCCCTGTTTAAGCTTCCAGACGTCTCTGGAATGTCATCTCACAATTCACAGCCTTTCATTCTCTGTTATTATGAAAAAGAAATCCATATGTCCCAGATGAAGCTTGCAGGCTGGATTTTACATTCCATAAACCACGAATTATGGAGGTTTCCTTGAATAAATGCTCAGCATGTTCTTTCAAAATTTGGGTTGTAACCCACAAATCATTTAAGCCAGTGTACTTGTATTTAAGCTAGTGAAGACAGTGGAGAAAATGAAAGAACAAGCAAGAAAAATACTCCTCTTTCTTCTTCCTGTCAAGGATTTTCAGTGACAGAAAGATTGGAAGATTGGAATAGTTGGTGTTACAGTAGCCCATCACCAAAGATTACAATATATTTTTTCTAGCTTCTGAGAATATCCGCTGACCTAGTGTTGGAGTTTAACTACATAGAAAGAACATTTAGCAGTTATTTTACAGGCTCAAGAGGAGTCAGAGATCAAACCAGAGAGTGTTTCTGGTCTCATGCCAATATTTAACTATACCACATGGGATTCCTGTGCACATAGGGCACTTCATGGAGAGCTTCCTTCCATATCGAGCAGAAGAATAATATTATTTCTTCAATCCTTACTCAAACACTTAACATGTGTTCCAAGTAGGCTAAGTTGTGTTACGCAAATAGAAAAGTCAAGAAAATGTATGTTTTCTCAGAAATGTAATTAGCTCCTTTGATTCCAAGATGCAAAATTTGAAAGAGAGAGAGATATCGAGAGACTGAAATAGGAAAAGTATATAATGTTAAAGTAGAGTGTGTTTGGTACTGAACTAGCATATGGAGCTACATTTCAAAAATTTGCAAAATCAAAGGTGTTTGCTAGACCCAGTTCTGATATTTGTCTTGTTTTGTGTGAGATTAAAACTTACCAGCTCATTTCCCCCCATTACCTTATAGTAATCGCCTTTATCACGTTTCTCTTCTAGCCCATCTTTTTGGCAGTGAAGAAATCTAATTGAAGTCCTTTTTAATAGGCCTCCTTTTCAGCTTGAAGAACCAGTTATACTGAAACTGCAGTGTCTCAGCTACCAGGAACTCTGGGGAAATGTAGTTTCAAGACTATGTGATGTCTGTAGAAAAGAATGGTGTGGTCTGGGAAAGCTTGATTTCCTGGAATTCTTAGTAAATGACATAGGGCCTTTGCAGACTGCCAGAAATAGTGCAAATTGAGTCCACTTTAAGTGCTAGGGAATCATGGGAATTGTTTTTTTTCCCCTGAGACATTGAGCCTTCTCTGTCAGAGAGCTCTGGTGCCACAATAAAATATAGTTCCTATGATTCCCTAACCCTAACCCTAACCCTTAAAGTGGACTCAATTTGCACTATTTCTAGCAGTCTGCAAAGGCCCATAGTTCTGTTTCCAGTCTTCTAGGATCCTGGTTGTGATGGAAGCCACTGGCTCAAGCTCTGCTTCTGTGGCTGTTGCTGTGAGCTTCCATGCCCTTGGTGGCAGCTGGTGAATCTTATATTAGTGGAATGAAGAATCCACTGTTTGTTTTAGGAGCTTATTGCATGCCCTAAAGAGGCATTTTACTTCTTACGTCTGCAATCCTTGATCAGAGATACAGCCGAATGTTATCAGACATAATTTGCCACTGATTCTCCTGCGATGCCGCCAGCCTGCACAAAGCCATGCTCAGCTGGCACATTTTTGGAAATGGAAGTTTTCCAACTTGAGAAATTGGCTGACTGAGCAGTCCTTGGACCCAGGCTACATTTGGCCAGTCATATCACAGCAGAATCGGTGGTGAATTATGTCTGATAACATCCGACTATATCCCAGTCAAGGATTGAAGCTGGAAGGGGTAAAACACCTCTTTAGGATGTGCGACAAGCTCCTTAGTATAAAGCAGAGTTTTACAAATTTTCTAGGTTCATGGGTCCCATAGTAACTGTTACATGGATTTGTAATTGGTTGACTGGCCGAACC
>JAIPUX010001232.1:151241952-151259764 GCA_020142125.1 Phrynosoma platyrhinos | reverse complement strand
TATTATTATTATTATTATTATTTGATTTCTTTCTACCTTTCCAAACTTGTAGAAAATGTGCTGTCTTACAGCTTCTATTTGTAGTGGTTTGATAGCTGGGAAACTCTCTCTGAACTTTTCCTGAGGCAGAAAATCCCACAGACACTTCTGTAAAAATAAAAATACAACAATAATAAATGAAACCACTAAGCATTTGCCATCCCCATGGTACTCCAAATGTAGCCAGTTGACATGGGAGCCTTACTCTGTCAACTGGTAGTACATACCCATGACTATTTGTGGTACTTTGTATTCATTTATTTTTAATTACATTTGAAACCTCTTTTATATTTTAACTGTACAGTTGGCCCCCCCATATCAAGGGATTCTTCATCCACAGATTCTACCGTCCATGACTTAAAAATATTACAAAAAGATAAATCCCAAAAAGCAAATCTTGATTTTGCTATTTTATATAAGGGACACCATTTCCCATTGTATTTAATGGACTTAAGCATCCTTGACTTTTGGTATCCATGGGGGAGGAGGTCCTGGAACCAAACCCCAGCAGATACCAAGGGCCCACTGAACTTATTTAAATTTTACTGATCTTAGCCACCTGGAGTGCCAATTTGGGACACAGATGCATTTATCAATTTAATAAATATATAATTTAAATTTGATAAATATAATAAATATAGGGGGGAAACAGACGGGCAGCCATGGGCTGCCCCAAAAAGCTGTGCCGCGGGACCGAAGCATCCCCACTCCTCGGTCCCACAGCACAGCTTTGATGCCCCTGAAAGGAGCACTAAATTGGCGCTCCTTTCACAAGTTGATGAAGGTGCGCCGCAAAAGGCTGCGGCGCACCTTCGCTGACTCTTCCGCTGCAGCGCGTGCAAATGCTGAGGCAGGAGGTCCTCCTCGGAGCGCTGGCCGTGCGGAGGGCCGGCTACTCCAAGGACGACCTGGGGAAAGGGTTGGGGTGCCAATCGTGTGGCTGTCCCTCCCCTTCCCTGCCCCCAAGATGGCCCTTTAAGCCGTCTGCTTAGGGGGATAGTTTTCATTTAATATATGCACTATGTAAAAGATAAAACAGATATGCATATTTCATTACATATTTTACTCCCATTCATACACTATGCAATGTTTGTGTGCATCTATATAAGGAACATTGTCAGAATAAAAATACAATGTATGTGTGTTTACGAGTAAATCTCTTTACAAATATTAATGTGGATCAGGCTCCAATCACCCTGCTGCCTGAGGTGGACTGAGAAATGGCATCTACCTCAACTCTGCCAAAACAAGATGCACAGTGCCCTAAGCCAGCCAAATTATTTTGGCACAGGAGGGGAAAAAATAGTCCCTGAAGTACCTTTACTCCTCTCTCTCAGGCAAAATGCAATACTAACAAATTAAATCACTAGTAATGCTTTCACAACTCTCCAAATTTCCTGACTGAGGCAGTTGCCTCAATCAGCCTAATAACAGGGCTGGCCCTGTAGCTATCCACACATCTAGTGAATGTGCAGCAGAGGCTTCCAGCTGCATAACATGCATATTATCAAAATGCATTGTGCCAGAAAGAAATGTGATGTTGTATTTTTAAAATGTCAGTGATGGCCTCTCCTTGAATTATGTGATGGTAACTGATTTTGTTTTTGTAAACTAAAATTTGAGACAGGAAGTAGAAAATGTGCACTAGAGTAATGATTTATGTATGTCAGTAGAAGGCTGGTGATAGACTCTTGCAATTCTCCTGAGTATTCTCAGGCCTAGGCTCTGATGCTGAAATGCACGAAGAGGAGATGTGTCTGTTGCCAAACATGCACAAAAAGAGAAGGGATTAGAAACTGGTAAGTAATGAAAGTGAAAGCTTATCCTTGGTTCACTGATCAGTATTTGTCACTGTCTTGCCCTACACTGCCATCCTTATTCACAGTAGATAACCTGCAGACATCCCAAGAAATATATAAATCCTTAACATCCAGGCCAGCTATCCTTCTTGTTGAGTAGATTGCGACTTTATGCAGCCAGTCTGGTTCACATCTGTTTCATTGACTTTGAATACTGCAGTCTGTGTGTCTTTTAGTTCTCAGACATTTCACCGACTTCAGAAGGGTAGATGTGAAATAAGAATGTGATGACAAGTACTTTGAAAATGCTTTCTCACTGTGATTGAAGTCGTCATCATTGTCGTCATCATCATCATCATCATCTTCACAGTCTACCAGCTGTTTCTGGTTTTGGACCTTCAATGATTCAGATTCTGTCCAAGAATCTAGGAATCTCCTATCATGTCAGACAATGTGGCATGTTCCAAGTTATCTTTCTTTCTTTTTCCTAATTGTGCTGTTGTGATCCTGTCTATGAAGATTTCATTTAGATGTTCTGTCAGTCCTTTTGGAATTGTTCCCAGACTATTGCTCCAACCACAGTTGTTTTCTTTCCCCAGTATTCTTTTTCCAGTCACCTTTCCAACAAAAGAATTCAAACCAGCTTTAACAATAACATCAACAGGACCAACGTATCATGTAAATATACCTAGAGCTATAGCCTCAAAGCATCTGCAGTTGGTGGGTTGTGTCCTGTGTGATTTATCTGGTTCAAAACACACTGCAGAAATAATTCAGTTTGAGACTGCTTTAACTGCCTGGCTCAATACTAGGGAATAAACATTTAGTCTTTTCTGTCAGAGAGCTCTGATGCCACAATGAACTACAGTTCCTAAGATTGCCTAACACTGAGCCATAGTAGTTAAAGTGGTCTCAAACTGGATTGTTTCTGCAGTGTGTTTTGGATCTTATCCCCAAATCCAACTTTGGCTCCCTTTATAGAACTGTGATTGCAAACCAGAAAGCAATAGAGTCATCCAAATGCAATTGCAGCTAGGCACTCTGCAGTATGACTTGCATTAAATTCTCACCCTTCATTATGCAACACATTCTTTATCCTTTGGCCCAGGATTTTTATACTGTGGCCTGAATAAACCAGATTTTATATAGTGAAATCTGCTGCCTTTCCACATTGCAGTAATAATCCTCTTTTCCTTTAAACTTGCAGAATCACAGCTCTTAACTGCAGTACATGGGATGCCAAAATAGTGCTACTGAAGAGCAAGTGTGTTGCCCAGTTATTCAACCAGTGGGGCTTTTCACCAAGGCTGTTGCATTCCTCATCTAATGACTGAGATGAATTGGATCAAAAAAGGAATCGTTGCTCACCTCATTGCAACAGAAAGGCTCCCATTCTGTTCTTTGATGATTAGAACAATGCCATTTCTGTGCTGAGAATTTCTCAGTCTGAGTATTGCCAGGAATATTTATTTTTTACCAGGGACCACTTGAAGCTAGAGTTTTGTGGTGTTGCTGAGCAGGTTGAATGCTTCAGTTTAATTGCTTTACATCAGGGATGGCCAACTGTGTAGGTGCCAGGAACCAATTCTCTGACAGACTTCTCACTGGCCACCATCCAGTAGCAAGCCCAAATACTTATTTCCCTTCTGCAGTCCATCTCAAAATGGTGGCAGAAATTGTCAGGGGGTGGGGAGAAAACAACGTCTGCACAAGTCTAAAGAATAGGGAAGACAAGGTTGTCATTTAAATGTACTGTGAATTCCCAGGTCTGTGAAAACACATTGTTTTAAATCGTTGTGAAGGTTGGAATTCTCTTCTTCTTCTTCTTCATTACCTCATGATGGGACTAAAATATCTTAGAAAACCTAACTTTCACATGCTCAACATTGCAATTTTTTTTTAAATTGAGTGTGCTGTAGGGGAGTATCAGGAGATTAGTGGGGTTTCAGGGGGCCCAGAAGTAGGATCCAGGGGCCACACTTTAACTTTTTTACCCCCCCCCCTTTTTAAAGCACATACATTTATTCATTGATGTAGAGCCTGGGGGGGGGGCAATAGAAAAGCATGTAGTGATCCAGGGGTTCTCCAGGGGATAAGGAAGATAGCAATAGAAATGTAACAATAGCAAGTACATTTCTATACCACTTATCAGTGCAGTTAAGCACTCCCTAAGCAGTTTACAACTGTAAGCTAATTGCCCCCAACAAGCTGGGTACTCATTTTAGTGACCCTGGAAGGATGCCAGGCTGAGTCAACCCTGGAGCCCCTGGCCGGAACTGAACTCACAACCTTATGGTTTGTGAGTGAGTGGTTGCAGTACCAGCATTAACCACTGCACTACTAGGGCTCCCATTCTCTGTCCAGCTACAGGTACACAGCTGGACATGTCTCTAGCATTTCCTCATCCCAGCTGTCCACTGGCCAATAAATGGCCATGTTTGGAAGAGTGCACCATGTAAAAGGTGTTTTTTTTTTTTAAATGAGCATAGTTTTGCCCAAGTCGAATTTTACAACCCACCTCCTGATGCAGGCCATAAATTGAACAACTCAAGAACCATGCTCCCCCAGCACCATTCTCACAACGAAGGCACAATGGTGCAGAATGAAACATATGACTCTTGCAAACTGTCCACTTTTCACCCATTTACAATATTTATAATTCCTTGTGGCCTAATATTCAGGATGGAAAATGAATAATAGAATTGTAAGAGACCACAAGGGTCATCCAGTCCAACCCCCTGCCATGCAGGAACTCTTAATCAAAGCATACCTGACAGATGGCCATCCAGCCTCTGTTTAAAAACCTTCAAAGAAGGAGACTCCACCACTCTCTGAGGGAGTGTGTTCCCCTGTCAATTAGTAATAATAATAATAATAATAATTTTTATTTATATACCGCCCTATGGTGAACCAATCCGGGCGGTGAACATAATAAAATGCTACATACTCTTACTGTCAGGAAATTCTTCCTGATGTTGAGGTGGAATCTCTTTTCCTATAGTTTGAATCCATTGCTCCGGGTCCTATTCACCCCTTCAAATATTTAAACAGGACTATTATATCACCTCTTAACCTTCTCATCTCCAGACTAAACCTACCGAGCTCCCTACGTCTCTCCTCATAAGGCATGGTTTCCAGACCCTTCACCGTTTTGGCCGCCCTCCTCTGGACACGTTCCAGCTTGTTCATCCTAAATGAAGCAGTTATGTGAACAAAAGGTATTGAAGCTGCAGTGCTAAGGGAAAAAAAATCTCCAGTGTGGATTTTCTTTGGATGTTATAACAGAAGTGCAGTACCTAGGCAGGAGAGGACCTTTTCATTTGCAGTGGTCAGGCTGTAGAACCTACTATTCTAAGAAGTTTGTTTGCCTACTTCAGGGGCAGGCAACCTTTCCCCTTTAAGGGCCAAGGGACTTCAGCTCCCAGAAGCCTCAGCTGTGTTGGCCAATAGTCCCATATTGGCCAATAGCTCCTGGGATTCTGGGAGCTGAAGTCCCTCGGCCCTTAAAGGGGAAAGGTTGCCTACCCCGGCTTACTTCATTGCTGGTATTTCAGCATCTTGTCAAAACTGTGTTGTGCTGATGTTCTACTGGCATAAAAGTAATTGAAATCCCCTACTTTCAATTGCTTTTGTTATGCTGTCCTGATTTTGCTGTTGGTGTGTGCTTTCAAGTCATTTCTGACTTATGGCAACACTAAGGCAAACCCATCATGGGGTCTTCTTGGCAAGATCTGTTTGCCTTTGCCTTCCTCTGAGGCTAAGAGAGTGTGACTTGCTCAAGGTCACCCAGTGGGTTTCCATGGCTAAGTGGGGATTCTAAGGCTAGTCCCCAGAATCAAATCACTATACCATGCTTGCCCTTGTTTAAATTTTTATTTAAACTTGTCAGTATTATGTTTAAAACTCTGTTTTGCGTGACAGAAAAGTAGGCTATAAAATATTTAAGTTGAAATCCTGTTCTCACTTACCTCAGAGTCTGTTCTATTTAACTTAAGGACAGTTACTTTACTTTTTACTTTACTTCTGAGTAGGCAAGTGTGACAGAAAGGTGGGACATAAAATATTTAAGTTGCAATCTTGCTCTCACTTACCCGAGAGTCTACTATTTCATATAATGTACATGCCAGCCCAAAAACAGTTACTTTCCTTTTTAAACTTTCCTTCCGAGTAAGCATATGTGCACTTAGTACTTTTAAATACATAAATTAGGTAAATCTTCGAGAACCATTGTGTTATACCAGTCTGAGTATTGGGCTAAGACACCAAGAAATCAGGGTTGGATTCCCCACTCAGCCATGGAAACCTACTGATTGGCAGATTTACTTTAGGGTCATCATAAGTTGAAAATGATTTGCAGGCAAAATTATTATTATTATTATTATTATTATTATTATTATTATTATTATTATTATTATTATTATTATATTCATTTATATTCCACCTTTCCCAACAATGCAACTCAAGGTGGATAACAATGTATTCAAAAACAATACAGATTAAAAACTATATAAAACTTGGATAAAAGTATGAATATAAAAGTTATTTAAAAAGCAATTAAACAATTTATAAAGTTAAAACATTAAATATTAAAAATACTAACATTAATTAAAAGACTATACATATCATAAAACAGCACACACCTTATTAAAAGCTTATCCCATTTAGTTTCTAAAAGCTTGGTAACACAAGAATATTTTCAGTTGCCAATGGAAGAAGAGCAAAGGGGGAATCATCCTGTTTCCCTAGAGAGGGAGTTCTGGGAGCAGCCTCCGAGAAGGTCCTCTCCCTTGGTCCCATAAAAAGAGCTTAAGAAGGTGGTGACACAATGATAAGGGTCTTTCCAGACAATTTTTGTATGCTAATGGGATCACAACAAGAAAGGACAATCTTTATTATTTTACCATTGGAGCTGTGGTACACAACCTGAAGTAGCAGCGAAAAAAGAAATAGGAAATGGTTGTCTTCTCTGACTAGAAAAGTAGCCATGAAGTCCAGAAGCCATCACAGAGGTAATAACTCATTCTCTAACAAGAGGAAGGACCATGCAAGTTGCTGAATGGTTGGAAAATACATACCTCTTACCAGTACAGGAGTAAACTGAAGATATCTGAATAAAAATGGCACCTCAAATCACTGCCAAACCAACACCACCAGACAAATGGGCTGGCATGTACATTGTATGAAATAGTAGAGCAAGTTGTGCAACTATAACGGGTGTGTGGGGTGGGGAGATACTTCTCTAGATAAAACCCTGTTTTAGTATTTTAAATATATGTTCTGTATGGTACTAGTTTGAAATTTTGATATCGTGACATAGAGGATATGCCATGTCATCAGGCTGGCTTTGAATCAAAGGAACAATGTTTTGGGTAGGATAAATTCAATATCAAAGGACTGACAAAAGTAGACCCAAATTTACAGGCACCCCTTTGCTTTGATCCTGAAAGAAAACATGACTTGTGCTCCCAAGTGTCCCTTTCAGTGGACTTGAGACTACAAAGCATCTGAGATACCTGACAATTTCTTGTAATGCCATGAAAGACAGGTGTTCATTCCTGGGAAAGCTTTGAAGCTGAGAATGAAATAAAGGAAAATTAAAATTAAAGGATATTTCCAGGTACATAGTAATCATCTTAATGCTTACATTTCAGGGGGTTTGGGCACTTTGTGAGTGTGTGAAATGCTGACAAAACTCCTGGCTGAAATGGAATGCAGACAATGAAGCAGAATAAAGCTTTGGAAGTCATTTGAGATCAATCGGCAGAGAATGCCTTCGTCTTAGCCATGTCATTATCAGATTAATAGCTGAGTTCCAATTCAAGCTGGAATTATTTGGATAATGAAATCAAAAGGGACGTTTTACCAAACAATTTGCCTTGGGCTGATTTTTTTTTTTAAATGGTCTGGAGGTAAAATTTTCTCTCTTGCTCTATTGGCTCACCACGCCCCTTCAGATTCCAACCAGATTGAGTTGCTTCACAAATAATACCCAGGGCTGCATCTCCTTCTAAATTCCTTGGCTCCCCAGTTCTCTGGCCTTGCACTTTAATGTAAAATGAGACACCTGATCTTCTTTTAAACTTCCACTGGGCACTTGTTTACACTGTAAGCAGACTCCTGGCATGTGGGAACTTTGGTGGTATCCATTTAATCAATCAGAAAGGCTTCTTTTCTCCTTCCTCCAGATTCAAGGGGACTATATTTTTCAGCATCGACTAACCCGTTCACAAGCAGTCATGAATCCCAAATAATCTTGGTGTCATCTAGCCTTTTGTATTCAGTTTCTCTATTTGTGAATTTATGAACTGAGTGTACATTGGTTCACCTTTTCCGTTAATGCCATGGCTCAATGCTATGGAATTTGTAGTTTGTGAGATATTTAGCCTTCTCTGTCAGAGACCTCTGGTGCTATGCCAAACTAAAAATTCCAGTATTTCATAGGATGGAGCCATGACAGTTAAAATGATGTTAAACTGCATTAATTCTGCTGTGTGGCATCACCCCAAACTGTCGTATGTAAAATATTCAGATTATCAGGTTGCTATCCATATATTGGCAAAAGAGGGAGGGGAAATATGTTATTTAAAAGGTAAACAAAACAATAATATATATGATATTTCCATGTGTAAATATAAATATATAGCAGGTTCAAGTTTCAATCACATGTGCCAGGTCACCATGTTTGACCAGGATAAAATCCTTGATCAAACAGCTTGTCCTTATATTAAGCATTTTTCAACTTGATCTAGCTGATGAGGTTCAGGTAAATCAGCTGGGAACCTATTGCTTAGATGATAAACCAGAAGGAAGAATAGCCACAAAATAAATTTGATGAAACACATTTGGTTTAAATTATATGCAAATAAAACAGATTGCACATTGCTGCACAAATGAATTACAAATGAAGACTTTGCAAATAATTTTGTGGCAGTTCCATTTTTTAAAAAAAGAATTTGTTCTGGAAATGAATAACGATGAATATTCTTTCTGCCACTCCTAGTGTTGAAAGTGAATTGCTCTGATTGATATGGAATGCTTGTTTTTAAGTAAAAGGAAAGCAAGAAAGCCCTAAAGCCACTGCATACATTCAAAAAGTGGCAGCTGCTGGTTTTCACACCAGTAGAGCTATCCAAGGTCTTGAATTTATTCTGGAGATAGGATTCAGCATGTTGGATAGTTCTGTCAAGATTGAGACTAACATTCAGGGCAGATTTACATCCATCCCAACAGGACAGCCGTGACAAACCACCACTGAATTTTCTTTGCAGATAGGGTTCAGTAGTCTGGCTAGCACTTTTAAAGCTCCGCTTGAAACCTGAAACATATTCACCACCCTAGGGAGAAGAAATCCAGCAATAGCCACACTATTGAAGGTGAGACTCCACCAAGCTGTAAGAAGTAGCGATGTTCTCCTCATTAACTTAGGTCCAAAACACATTGCAGAAACAATTCAATTTGAGACTGCTTTAACTGCCCTGGCTTAATGCTAGGGAATTTTGGGAACTGTATTTTTGTGAGACATTTAACTTTCTCTGTCACAATAAACTATTCCCAAGATCCCCTAACATTGAGCCAGGGCAGTTAAAGCAGTCTCAAACTGGATTATTTTTGCAGTGTGTTTGGACCTTAAAAAACTAATTTGTTACTAAGAATATTATGTCTAGTGAGTTACTTTCACATTGTAATCTCAAATCACACATTTTAAATGTGATTGCATGTCAAAAATATGTGTTTCTAAACATGTTTTGAGCAAAGTACTGCTCTACAATATTCAAAAAAAGCACAAAATTAGATGAATAGTGGTGTTCCAATCTCCACATTATGCCAGGAGCTGTGTATCATTTCAGTTTATTTTGGAATGTGACAGGATCATTCTTGGAGCATCTCTTGTTTAATCCATTACAAACAAAGAATGTCTCAGAGTTACACAATACAGATGTGAAAAATAAACTGTATTCATCTGAAAATCATTTGTTAAGCAAGTTGTCCCTGTAGGCTTGAAATTAAACATTTTAAGTGTCCATTTGAAACTTTTCTTTTTTCTTTCTTCTTGCTTTGGTGCATTCCCTCCTTTCTACTCAGTCAATTGATCCATAGCATACTTGGGTGCTTTTACATAAACTATAAACTGTTTAGTTAGAAAGCAACAAGCACGAATCCCTTCAAAATATTAATGAATGAATTCAGTCCTCTGATGGGACACAGGGAGGGGGGAGGCACCACAGACCTCAAACAAGTGTTTATAAGAATCATAGAATCATAGAATCATAGAGTTGGAAGAGACCACAAGGGCCATCCAGTCCAACCCCCTGCCATGCAGGAACTCCCAATCAAAGCATCCCTGACAGATGGCCATCCAGCCTCTGCTTAAAGACCTCCAAGGAAGGAGATTCCACTACTCTCCGAGGGAGTGTGTAAGAAGAGACACAGTTTTAGGTATTGAGGTTCAAAGCCATTTAGGCCTTTAAGTATCATTGCCAGCACTTTGTAGTCAGATAAGAAACATATTGGTGGCCAATGTAATTCCTTTAAAAGTGACAGAATTCAGAGACATAGCTGTGTTAGTCTGGAATATCAGTATGTGAAGGAATCTTGTAGCACCTTTGAGACCAACTGAGCAAATGATGTTGCAGCATAAGCTTTTGTTTGCATGGAGCCATGCATCAGAGGGAGTAGACCAAGTCTACAAAAGCTGATGCTAAAATGTCTTTAGCTCACTTAGGGCCGTTGGAGACCGGCCCAAAGGACCAGCCTGGGGCTAGAGTTGGGGTGGGCAGCCATCCGCTGGCTGTCCCAACCCCACCCTGACACCATCCTGATGCTGTGCAGCCCTACGCATGCCGTGTGACATCAAAATGCCCTTCCTGTGCAGTGTTTAAACATGCTGCGCCAAAAGCACACTGAAGAGCCTCAGTACTGGCTCTTAGGGCAGCCTTTTGCCGCCCCTAAAAGGAGTGGCATTTTGCCACTCTTTTTGGGGCGGCAAAAGGGAGGATTGGGGCCACGGCGTGGGATTGCCACAGCCCCGATCTGCCGCTTCCTGGGGTGGCTCTGTGCCGCCCATCTGCAGAGGCCCTTGCTCTCAAAGGTGCTACAAGATCCCTTTAAAACTGGTGTTAAGTGGTTTCTTTATGGTGTTCTGGTCAGCAGACTAGCTCCTGCATTTTAAATATCTTACACCAAACAGGAGACTGATGTTTCTTGAAAAAGCATGTCACTTAAGGAAACACACATCACTCACATCATGCTTCAAGTTCTAGTTTTAATTCCTAAAAAGGCCTGAGCCAACAACCCTGCTTCTCATTGGTTTAAACAAGCTATGGCTTCATTCCCACTATGTTATAAACCAGTTTGCTAACCTGTTTGAAGTGCCAAATACTGGATGGGCAGGAGGGTTGTTCACACTTGAAATATATTGCTGAAGTGGTTTGTCAAGGGGGGTACTGCGCTAGACCCATTAAACTTGCACCTTTTTGATGCTAATTTTTTCCATGTCTTTTTCCATGTAATAAATCGATTCAGCGCAAGTGTGAATGAGATGCGGATCGGAATCGATTTCCTGCGACATGATCAGCCATCAGCGACCTGCTGAAGAGGGTCCATTTTGAATCGATTCATTAGTCAATATGACAATGTGGGTTATTTTACAACAAGAAAATGAGATCAGGGCAAATGTAGTGTAAACCACGCTCTGCTGTTGAACCGATCCATCGATTCTTATTGCAAACTGATTTATTTGTAAGTGGGAATTATATTTTTTCTTCTGGGATCTTTCCTTTTGTAATAATTATTTGTTGCTGTTTATTGTCTCATATATAGAGAGAGTGTTTCAAAAGATCTGGTCAATATATAGTTGTATGCATACCATGGAGTTTCAATAAATAACCTGAAACATCTTCTACAACTGATCTTATTTCCACCTCCCATTATGGAAGAGAGATTGCAGCTTGGTTCACTGTGGGTGATATGGACCTCTTGCCCACATTAAAGTGTATCCTTTCTCTCTCTCTCTTTTTGTTCCATGCAAACCTGCAAGTTTTAGAAAGGTGCCAAGTGAAGGAACAAGGCAAGGAGAAGGAACAGTCATTCCCTCCATAGACTAGGGCACAGGTACAGTCACAACTAAAACATTCTCAAAACTATATGTTGACCTTCCTGCCAAAAGCCTTTTGCTGCTTCTTTTTATAGAGTCAGGTGGGAGGTTAGAGCCAAAGCAAAGTGGAAAGTTTAAATAGTCTCAAAAGTGTTTACATTGCAAAGTTAGGTGAGGCTCAAGAGCAACACCTGATGGGCTTCTAAGAGTCATTCCAATGGAAATGTTAAAGTTGTGATTCAGGCTTTCCCACTGAAATAAATGAGAGTCAGCTGGATTTTGTTGTTAACCACCTTTGAGCCAATCCTGACTCATGGATAGTCAATCCTGACCCTGTGGATGAGACATCTCCAAGACAAAACCTCCCTAACAGAGTCCATCCATCCAGCATGCAGTCTTCCTCTTTTTCTACATCTTTCTATCTTTCCTAGTAGTATTGTCATTACTAGCCTGGTGCCCTCCCTCCTGCCCATCCAGTATTTGGCAAGAAAGTGTGTATGTGTGTGTGGGGGAGTGGGGGGCAGAAATATTCTCTCTGCCATCAATCTGAGTCAGATGGATTATGTCCCATGTTTTTAAGTGCAGAATCTATCTTCTCTTCTTTTTTCTTCAATCACCCAAAGAATTTGAGAGTAATACTCAAAATGGCACATTCTTGTGGTGCAGACATTCTTCCTAATTTAAAGGTTTAAAATATTCCACCTCAAATTTCATCCACAAACAATCCCCCCATAATTTGTTTCGGTCCAGCGTACATACAGACCTCTTTTTCCTGGAAAATTTGATGCATATTGCTACATTTCAGAGATGGCACCTTCTTCTTTAACCTGAAATTACCATGGATTTTCTTTATGAAAGGGAAATGTTGGCAGTTCTGAGTAGCTCCCAAAGCAATCACCATTAATATGCCACTGACTGGAGTGAAGACATAATTTTTAAAGACAAAGATAATAATCTCTAGAGCATGCAAAGCCCTTATTAGTATGCAGTTAGAGTTACTAAAACTTCAAGCTGTGTATTATGAGCCAGCCTTTTAAGCTGTTTAATTTAATTTTCTCAATATTTAGCAAGTGGAATCTGAGAGGTTGAATGGCATCTCCCCAGCTGGACACAGCTCCTGTTTTAGGCAAGGTTTCTAAACTTCTAATATGAAGATGGAACTGGTGGAAACAGGCCAGTTTAAAACATGTGGAATTCCAGTTCAGACATCAGTTTTGAAAGAAGCCATTCTTTGCATCTTTCTCCCCACCTCTGATGACATTTGGAAAATAGAAACAACATTGCAAAACAAAGTGTGTGTGTGTGGGGGGGGGAGACAAAAAGAAGGAAAAAAAAAACCCCTAACTGTGTGGTCTCTAACCTCCACGAAGAAGACTCTTAAGATTCTTTACAGGTTTAAAAATGTAAAATTAAAATGATTGATCCAAAAGATGTTAGTAAAAGATCTTTTCACAGGAGGACACAATTTGTTATGTGCCTTACAGGGGTGTAGCGATGGAGGGGGGAGGATGAAGATATTGCTCCCCCCCCATAAGATTTCCCCATCCCTCATGAATTTTTCCTTCAGTCCTAAGTTTTGGATTGTATTAATTTAGAACTTCAGTTGAGCATTTAGCATTTTCTTTTTGGGTGTCAAAGGAAAAGGGATGGACAAAGTTGCCAAGGGAATAAAAATACAGTAAATAGAAGAGTGCTAGGTGTGAATGATTTTCAGTGTCTCTCACTGTCTAGAATGCTAGAAATTTGAGGAATGCAGGAAAAAATCCACCTCAGTGGTGGAAACATCATTTTTCATAAGGTAGCAGGGGTGGCAGAATTCTTATTTGGAGGAGCAATTGCCTCCTTAACTACACTCCTGGTGCCTTATAAAAAATTATGTTTCCACCATTGAGGCACTCACCTTTGTTCTGTTCCTGCAGCTTTTGAACATCTGGTTTTGAACCCGTTGTTGTTGTTGTTGTTGTTATTATTATTAGTGTTTAATTATGCAACCTCTCTCCCCCTTGTGGATTTCTTTGGGTAAAATATAGTATTTTTTCATGCTGGGGATGGCTATACCTATTGAATACAGCTGGTGCATATAGAAAACAACTAAATTTGGAGTGTTTATTTTGAGGACTTTTAAAGAATCTACCAAAGTTCAGAAATATCTTCACATGCAGATGGAACAAACATGAAATGTAAACAACTGTAAAGAAAGCCAGTGTGGTGTAGTGGTTTGAGCATTGGACTGTGACTCTGGAGATCAGGGTTTGATTACCCACTCAGCCATGGAAACCCCGGGGGTAACTTTGGGTGGGTCACATACTCTCAGCCTTAGAAAACCCTGTGATAGGGTTTGCCTTAAGATCACCGTAAGTTAAAAATGACTTGAAGACACACAACAATAACAACAGATAGGAAAGAGAAAGATGGACAGATGTCCTAATTCCTATGGGCATATGTGTGTAAAAGAGAGACAGACAAAAAGTGAATGAAAAATTTAAAGGACTTTCTCCCAGATGTTTGGGATGCAGATATTTGGAGGATTATCACTTTACAGTCCTCTATCACTTAGCTTAAACGATTGCCCATCCCAAGTCTGAAAGACAGAGAACTATCAGAAAGGAAAACAAAGTAAAAGTTCCCCATTAACAGTTAGCACCTGGACAGCAAAACTGACACATGCCACTATTTCCTCCACTGTAGTGAGATGCTGTTGTTGTGTGACTTCAAGTCATTTCTGACATATGGCAATGTTAAAGTAAATCTATCATGGATTTTTCTTAGCAAGATTTGTTCAGAGGGGGTTTGATCTTGCCTTCCTCTGAGGCTGGGGGAATGTGACTTGCCCAAAGTCACCCACTGGGTTTCTGCAGCCAAGCAGGGATCTGAACCTTGGTCTCCCAGAGTCCTCCAATACTCAAACCATTACACCATGCACTGTGCTTCCAATTAAATTAAACTGATTGTTTCAAAATTTGTTCTCTCTCCACATATATTAAAATACAGAAATGCTATACAAATCAGTATCCCCTTTTGTTGAATTTTTGGTTGTGCATTTTCTCCTTTTGGTAAGATGCAAGTAGTCATTTTTTTCTTTCTTTCTTTCAGGCATCTTTAAGTGCAGTTCATAAATCCAAACAGTTCTGTGTTTAAAATACTGCAGTTTTATTTATTCTTCCTCGTTAATAATTTGATAACATAACCATACTCTTGGGTGACTGGACAGATACATGCTTATGTTACTTGTTCCACACTTTTTGTAGATTTACGTGTATGTTCTTACTCTCATCTCTGAAATCTTGAAGAGCATGTCCTACAGTTTAGGGCCTAAACAGCTTGAAACTTCAGCACATCAGGGGTTTTTTGTTGTTAATTGCTATCAAGCCATCTCTTCCTATATATACTTATTCAACCATTGGAATCTGCCAGGGAGGCCCATTTTATGTCCCACCAGTAGGAGTAGTATTTTAGGTGGAAACACGGGAGAGGGGCTTTTCCGCTCTGTTACTCTGGTTGTCCTCCTTTTCTAGACCCAATTGGAACTGATGCTATTCTCATTTTGGCTATGTTCTCACGGACGAAATAATATGACCTCCTGTCATGCCCAGCCAGCCTGAGGACTCAGAGGAGGACAAGGAGGTTGAGCCAGAGTCTCAGTTTGAAACTGAGCTTGAACCTGAGCCTGGCCCTAGTTCTGCCTTGCAAGCTCAGGCAAAACCCAAGCCTGGCCCTAGTTCTGCCTTACCAGCTCAAGCAGAGTCTGTAGCCTCCAAGGAGGCTCAGCAACCAAGCCTTCCATCAGCAGAGCCTTCAGGCATGGAAGGGGAGTAAGAGAACATACCTACCTTCAACCAGTGAAGAGCTGAAAGGCGTGTCTCCGGTGTTCGAGAAGGCTTTATGAGAAACTCCATCTAATCAACAAATAGCTAAGCTCTTGAGAGCTGGAGATATAAACATGATGGATGCCAGACCAGTTGTCAGAGATTATCTGAGTTTGCTGGTGAAAGCACACTTGATCCTGACCTTCCTTGTCTTCTTGGCCTGGACCTTTGACTATCGGACTGCCTAATCATCTTGACTCTCTGGAACCCCTGACCTTGGACTGCCTGATCATCTTGCCTCATTGGAACCCTTGGCCTTGGACTGCTCGACTACTCTATGGTTTGCACCTTGGACTTTGCTCTATATTTTCTTTGCTTTAAACTGCATAAAGCTCCATGAGCAGTTTGCTTTGTATTTTCTTTGGACTTTGGCTATCAGCATTCTTGGCCACTTTCCTGGACACCTCCCCTCATCCTCATGGCAATTAGTCTGGATGATGCAGAGTCCAATCCTCAGTTCTGGTGTAAACTATCCGAACAACATATGGCCAATTCAGTGCTGAGACTATGGCATACCATCCTTAACACAGATTTTAAAAAGTAATCTTTTGCTCTGGATCTTCTGGGAATTTCCAGAAATCCATAGCATTGAGCCATGGCAGTTAAAGTGGTGTCAAGATGGATTATTTCTACTGTTGGATGCAGCTAGGAAGAAGGGTAATCCATGGTCAGGGATGAATGTAGGTGTACATCTAAAGAATCTTGAAGGGAAATATGAACACATCCAGCACAGGTTTAGTTTCTATTCCCTTATTTGCCTTTCAGCTGATCAGGAGCACCTCTCTTGGACCTGTATAAATTACAGCAGCCATTGGCAAAATGTAGCCAGCAGTCATTTCCAAGAGGGAAAAAACCCCTGATGTTAATTTCAGGGTCACTTTTTGTTAGAAATAGGTCTCTGCAGGGCTAAAATGGCTCAGAGAGAGCACAAAACATGGCAAAATTGCTTCCACACTCTTAGGAGACCATTTAACCTGCAGACCTTTCCAAAAGTATGTTACCCAAATAGGAGATGTACGGACAGAAGCCTTAGAGGGTGCAATTTGCAATTTAATTGTTATTTCTACCTCCCAGTCCTGTTTTAGCAGAAAAGGCATTTTGAAAAAGAAAAAGAAAAAAAGAAACCAGTTTTTAGCAGCATCTAAACAACTGGAGCAAGACAAAAGTGAATCTTAAACCCTCAGAAGTTGCCCAGATCTGGCCCAGCATCCAAATCTACAGCATCCAAAACAGAATAGATCTGAGTGATTTTGATCTGCAAAATGTTATGCAAAATTGGTTGCAATGAGGTAGAGTTTGAATAAACAAAGGAGGATGAAAGGAACCTTCGAGAAAGTTTTTTTTTTTCCAGCTAGCCTGCAAGGGTCTTGGGCTTTGGCCAAGGTCCTGCATTAGAAGCCATACAGCTATCTCTGGCATATAACTACAATATGTGTCCTGGTGCAGCCCTTCCAGATCCCACCTTTTCAGTATTTCAGTATTCCAAGGCATCCATTTCTGTGTTAGTAGAGAGCAGGGTGAGATGCATCCTGCTATTTTCCTTTAGTGGATGCACTGTGATAGTATCCTCAAGGACTTTCCAGGGGTCCTCAAGCAGTTAAAGTCAGAATTCAAGTACAATTTTCCCCAGTCTGTTCTGATGTAAAATCATCCTGATTTCTTTGAACTTTTTAAATGCTACTTAGACACCTGAGTTTTCCTTCTAGGAGGCTCATAAATTTGATAGACCTAGGATATCATCGTCAGTCATTTATCTGCTTACTCCCAAAAGCAATGACTTCCTTGAGGCCTGTCTCTCCTGAAATGTGTTTCTGTCCAGAGCTCAGAACCTTTGCCCTCTCTAAGGACTCGTAGTAAGACTTCCAGATAGTTCTGTTCAACATGAAGGGGGAACACCTCATTGTGTGGTTATTTGGGAAGGAATAGAATGTCTGTTAGATACATATAAAGTTTGTGGTCTGCTTTGTCAGTCTTATTCTTTGGAGTCATTTCTGTATAGTAGCTAACTGAAGTAG
>JAIPUX010001232.1:151219448-151239333 GCA_020142125.1 Phrynosoma platyrhinos | reverse complement strand
TGAAATGTGCAAAGTCTTGCAGCCATTGTACCCCCCTTTTTTGGATGGGTTGTCTCATCAAGACATCCTGATTTCTGATTAAGGATGAGAAAATTTGCACATATCCTTTAAACCACTCTCCAGCCCTGAAACAATTCAAAAGTTAGAGCAGTCTGAGCAACAAAGTGGCAGCTATTGAAACAACCATAGTTAGGACAGAATACTGAGAAATGGCATAGTTTCCAATTGGCAAGGGAGTAAGGCAAGGCTGCATCTTCTCACCCTATCTGTTTAACTTGTATGCTTAACATATCATATGTAAAGCCAGATTAAACTTGGAGAAAAGAGGTGTGAAAACTGGAGGAAGGAACATCAACAATTTGAAAATATGCAGATGAAACCAGACTACTGGCAGAGAACAGCAAAGACCTGGAATGATTGTTGAAGAAAGTGAAGGAAAAAATGCAATTATAGTTGAATATTAAGAAAACAAAAATAATGACCACAGATGACTAAAATAATTTTAAAGCAGACAATGAAAACATGGAAATAGTTCATGATTTTCCAGTCATTAATCATAATGAAGTCTGCAGTCGAAAAATCAGAAGAAGACTAGGTCTTGGAAGGGCAGCTATGAACAAGCTAGACAAGATCCTCAAATGTAATGATATATCATGAAATATCTAAGTCAGAATCATCCATGCAATTGTATTTCTGATTTCTATGTATGGTTGTGAAAGCTGGACAGTGAAGAAAGCTGATAGGAAGAAATTTGAGATGTAGTATGATATGGCCAAAGTTCTAGACAGCCTCAGGTTCTAGGCATCATGGATCCTAAGGAGAGTTCAAATTTGATTTGAAAAGAGTTCTTTGGATACCGTGAACTGTTAAAAAGACAAATAAATGGGTACTAGAGCAAATCAAACTCTCCCTAGAAGTCATGATGACTAAACTGAGGTTCTCATACTTTGGGCATATCATGAGAAAACATAACTCCCTGGAAAAGACAATAATGACTGGTAAAACAGAGGGCAGTGGGAAAAAAAGAAAGACCACATTCCAGGTGGATAGACTCAATCAAGGAAGTAATGGCCCTGAGTCTGGAAGGCCTAAACAGAGCTGTTGAGGAGAGGGTGACTTGGAGATCTCTCATTCATAGGATCAGCATATGTCGAAGTTGACTTGACAGCAATTAACAACAATAAATTGAAGCAAACTCTGCTGCTTAGAAAAGGGTAGGTTTTAAAAAAAATTTTCTTTTTCTTTTCCTTTTTTTTTTACAACTCTGTGAACCTGCCACTGACTTTGCTGGCTGAGGATGCCAGAATTTAAAGTCTAAAAAGTAACTTGCTGTGCTGCTGGGGATTTTTCATAACCCTCCAAAAGTAACTTGCCACAGATCATACAGGCTGGATTTTCAGAATTTGTCAGTCACAAAAGTAACTTTCCCTAACTATACCACCACCTCAGACAGTAGGGCAGCAACAAACTTTATTAAGAGAGAAAAAGACACAAAATGAGCACTGAGAAGTCAACAAATGAAGAAGTAAATGAATGTGATTTCTATGAATTATTAGTTTTAAATAAAAATGAATGAAATATGTTTTTCCATGATCAATGTGAATGGAATAATGAAATTGAGAAAAAATGATCTCACAGCCTTGTTAGATCTTGTTATGCAAACATAGGTTATTCTTCACTGCAGAAGACTGTCAGTAACATTTTCTTGTGTTTAGTTTGGGGTTTATTCAGAAACCAGAGTTCTGTTCTGCTTGGTCTTTCTACACATCAAGATGGAGAAAGCTGCCTCAAGTGGCAGAATTTAGAGAAAAAGATGAAGGAAGTACTCTTTGGTGCTTTATTAGGTGATGCAAAATGGCTCTGCTATGGATTCTGCCCAGGAACCACAGGATTGTTTTTAAACTGAGGGGGCTTTACATTGGAAGGTAGGTTGTTATTAATTTTGCCTACTTGTAGGTATTTGAAGAAGGAGGACCTAGTACTTTCCCCATCCATTCCCATTCACACATCAAATATAAAAACTCTTACAAGTACAATGTGTATTTACAAGTGTCTTCCATGTGTTTGCTGTAGCTTACTACCAAGTAAGTATGCATAGGATAGATTATGGGCTTTATTATTCTGAGAGGGCTTAACTACAATAGTTTACAATACAATTATCTTTGTATTTGTGTATGTGTGTGTTCAATCATTTAGCACATTTCTGATTAATAATCTCTAAGGAGATCAACCTACATAGGGGTCTTGGTGGTCCAATTACCTTGTTTAATTTGGTGGGGTGGCTCAGCTCCTCCCCAGGTTAGTTTTAGCAGTGCTTTGGATCACCCCCATTCTGAAATCCATGATTCTGACACTTGCTCAGGGAATAGGAAAAGTCAAGCTAGACCTAATGAGGCACACAGGACTAATGTCCAAAATGGCACCATGTCTACTTCTGGAACATCTTTTGGTGTTCACCATGTGATGTTATAACATTACCCTATGCTGCTGAAGAAATTCACAACACAATGACATTATGTCAAAGCACAGAGTTTTGTTTTGCAAGTTGTTTTACAGAGGAGATGTAGAGGAAGAGTGAGGGACCCACTTTTGCTGCCATCGCATCTAGTTCTGCCCCCACAAATCAATTAATAGGATCAGATGTAACTCTGGGAGTTTGATGCAACACATTGGCAAAAAACTAAAGGAAACCATGAGAATATTAGGCAGATTCTTTTGCTCTTTGGTTTCTTGTGAGTTCTGGCAGATGTCTTCACATTCTTTATGATAATTCATATTCACTTGCAAGCTTTTGCATTTTTAGCAGGACATAGTCATAAATAATTCCATTTTATAGCAGAAGAGACATTCTTGGATTCAATGACCCACAGTTTTCTTGCAAGTTGAAACATCTCTCTGTGTGCGCATGCTCATGTATACATGGATGTGTGTGTATGTTTTGGAAAAGAACTGCATAAAGTTGGATGACTTGGTAACAGGCATTCTGAAGTTTCAAGAACTTCCATACTAGAGCTTAGACTATTGTCCTTCTCCAAAAAATATATGAATAGTTTTCAAAAATGCATATCAGACCTTAAGTTGAAAAACATGCAGCTTTTCAAAGGAGTACAATTACTGGAAAGTTTAAAGACCAGTTTTGTAAAGATTTTTCAAACAATTGCACTGCTACACAATAAATAATAACAAATATTCGACTTACAATAACTTAAAATAGCTGGACTATAAACTGGATTCATGACATTGTAACTGCTGGGGATTCAAGTTTACAGTGATGAACAACTGTAAGTACCCCCAAAGCCTGCCTTCATAGCCTGGAGCTGCTCCAACCAAAATGTTTGTGAGGTGCTGGAAATGAGGTATTCAGGGTGCTCCCAGTTAGAGGTGCAATTGTCCTGGAAAATCTGGAAAATCCTGGATTGAAGGGAGCAAAAAGTGTCCTGGCTGACTAAATCCCAAATTTTGCCTTCATGATAAGATAATGGTAGAAAAAGTGCAATGATTAATGTGTTGAATTTGCAGTAACAGAATGCACATTAATAATATGCATAATTACAATAATTTGCATTATAGGTAAATTAGATCCCTGGATATGAGGGACTGGAATATGACAACCCCACTCCCAGTTGTAGGGTGCCTTGGGACAACAAGCAGCTGTTGGAAGAGGACTCTCCAGCTGTTTTCAAGGCCATTCTGCAACCGGGGAAGTACTTTGGATGTCACTTTCCAGCATTCAAGTCTCCAGTGCCTCAGAAACACTTTGTTCAGGGTGTTACCAGGCTGCAAAGGAAGGTTTGGGTGGGTGGGTGGAGGGCATCATCAGCCAAAAGTATGATGATGGAGCTCATTTGCAGCTATGATGATGCAGGATCTCAGACAATGTGTACAAATATCTTTGTCATATGGGATGAGACCCCTACCACTATTAAAGAAGGGAGAAAAAGATGTGCCCCAGAATGCTCATGTGTGTCACAGAGACTCAGTGAGGAGCATCCTCTGCTTGCACAAAAATACTCCTGTGCTGTCACAGCTGCTAATCTGTTCATCCCAGAACAGCAAAAGGCCTCCAGCCAGTTCTGATTAGACACTTCTTCAAGCCCAGTTAAAATGGGAGTTCCTGCTCTTCTAGGAATGTACCTGGAAGAAACTGAGGCCTCCAGAGAAGAGAATGATCTCACAGCCTCTGGAGAGTCCATTATTTTGAACCATTTCGCTTAATAAGTTATAATTTAGGTCAAAGACTAAAATAAGCAGAAAAGTAAGTCAGCTTGATGACCCACTGAGCTCAGTGCTCCCAGCCTTCACTGGCAGCAGTCCTAAATCTCACATGACCCTGTGGTCTACCACAGAGAGAGCGAGAGTGGGTGGGTTAGAAGATGGAGAGAAGGAAAGCAGGTCTTCCACCAATGTCCTAGACTTACCAAGGAAACCACAGCCTTAGCCATGTATGAGATGACTGCATTTGGATGCACTGGCAATAACATATGATATCATTTACCCAATGAGCAGCCTGTTGTCATCCTCTACAATTGCAGAATGTTCCTCCACATTTTGGACTATTCACCCCCAGCCATTGATCAATGCTGAAAGCTACTGCATATGGTTGTCCTCAGCTCACCAGTGGTGGCATATCCGTGAACATTTCACTGGTGAAAACCAAGGGTGCATGAACTGCAGAACTGATGCAGTTTGACATCACATTAGCTGCTATGGCTCCATCCTACAGAATCCTGGGATTTCTAGTTTTGGTAGGCACCAGCACTCTTGGGCAGAGAAGGCTAAATGCCTTGCAAAACTAAAAATCACAGGATTCTATAGGATGGAGCTACAGAACTCAAGATACAGAACTCAAACTGCATAATTTTCACAGTGTAGATGCCAAGCAACACCAGAGTGTGGTCAAAATGGCAACAGTTCTTAATAAGGAAGAACAGACGAGCCATGAGAGGCTGTAGAAGTCTGCTTTTTCCCGTGTCCCCTGAGAAAGACAAGAATCTGCCCCTTCCGCTATTCCCCCGCTTAGTGAATTAATCAAGTGTAACCTGTTTTTGCAATTTGAACTTAACTTGCACCAATGCAAGTAAGCTGAGGTCAAAGAAGGGCAGTGGGAGGAGGAGAAAGAAATTTGGACATTTTAAAAGCAGCAGAAAAAGTGGAACAACAGAGGATTTATTGGGACTGTTCCTGCCAAATCAGGACAGATGAAGAGTATGTGGTGGCTGGACATTGTAGCACTCATTGGGGCATGGATAATGTTGGTCTCAGGTAGGACTAATGACCAGCCAGGGAAAAACCCCAGTAAGAACTGTCTAGTTTGTTGATGATCCTCCTGGTTCAAAGAGCCATGGAGTAGATCTATATATGAAATAGTCATGAGTATATAACTCTAGGTTATGCATTCATAACTAACCAACAAGACACTGGCAAGTCACTGAAATGAATGGGACTTGTATCATGACTATTTTATATTCAAATAATTTCAGTACAGCTATTATGACAACGTGTGGTTCGAACACAATTTTGTATTGAGCTTTCCCTTAGGGGGAAAAACAAGGAGAGATCTTATATGTCATCAGTAAGGTTATCAGTAAGGTTTCTAAATGTATTACACATCTTGATAGTAAAGATGTCAGTGTAATACAAGTTATGGAAAAGAATGAGATGTTTTCCTTTGTTACAGAAGCAGAAAGAAGAATGAGATCAAAAGTCTGCTCTGAGAGACTGAACCTGGAGAGACAAAAGCTAGAAAACACATTTATTCATGGTGTTATACCTCATGGAACAGATGTGTCTTGTTCCAAGCTGAAACCTGAGAGCACTCCGCCTGTGAGCCATCAAAAGAGTCTCAAAATGGTCAAGTTTGAAAAGTCATCTTGCAACATTTTCTTCCAGGATTATACGATTTTATCTTGCTCTTCTTTTTTTAAATCCAAACTGCAACAACAGCAACAACAACAACAGGAGTTTTGTTTGGTCACCAATAAAGAAAAGAAAAGAAAAGAAAAGAAAAGAAAAGAAAAGAAAAGAAAAGAAAAGAAAAGTTTTTTTGGGTACAGAACAAAGGAAGCAAAAGAGGCAAACAATATTCATGCATTATCATTGCAATTTGCCTTAAACTCTTGAAAGCGGACATAGAGTCCTATGCACACAGTTACCTGAAAATAACTCCCTTGGTTTACATAAGCACACCACAACATTCCTTTATTTCTGAGTAAAAACCCTAAAGGCACCAGATCCTGTCTGATCTTGTGAGCTAAGCATAATCAGTTCTGGTTAGTACTTGGATGGGAGACCACTGATGAATACCAGATTTTTTAGGTTATATTTCAGAGGAAGAAACTGGCACCTCTGAGTATTCCTTGCCTGAGAAAACCCTATGAAATTCATGAGGGTTCTCTCTAGGAATCTCTAATTCCTTCAGTGTGGCTTTTGGTGGAAGCTGACCACAGAGTCACCCTGGAGGACCTAGAGATTCCTAGAGAGAATGTATTAATCAAATCTACAAATAATCAAATCCGCAAAAGTCAAAGCTGCAAATGCGGAGGGCTGACTATAATCTCCCTTTTTTTTCTCTTCTCTGCCTTTGCCAGCAGAATGCCATTCACCTATTGTGGTATTACAGCTTCTGGGACAGTGCAAGAAGAAAAAGAGTTTACTAGTTTCTGCCTACCTTTTAACAGTCTGCCTTAAGAAAAGAAAAGTGACACGTTGTTTCGATTAGCAACTGCCCATTAACTGTCTGTGACATGTTTGGTGAGGATGAACGTGGTAAACAAATCCATCTGTTGACTTTTCACATTGAATACTACTACTACTTCCCGTTTTGCTGGTTTGCCATCCAAATTCAGTGTCTCCTTTTTGTTTGCTACAAACATCTGGACTCAGTTTTCTTTTGTCATCTCCTCTTCCTACGTGGGTTTTTAAACACCAGGTCCAAGTTGACTTTAGGTTACAGACCTACTATTTGGGGGCCATGTTGTCGCTAGGTATATGCTTTCGAAGATTCAATTTCCTCAGTGATATTTGAGATTCTTGTGGCAGGCATATAAATACCAGCCACCTTCCTACACATTCAGAAGGTCAATCTTCATTTCAAAAGTTGGTTGTTTTACCAGTCTATTTGTTTTGTTGCAAGAGGGGGAAAAGACAGGCAAAGACAGCAGACAGCATATGTTGGAGGTCGTGGTAAGAAAATGGTGGCAGGCAGGAAGAAGAGGATTTAAGGAGATTTCTGGTACAGTCATTGGTTCTTAAATCCACTATTCTGAGTCCTGACCAAAGGTGCATCTACACTATAGAAATAATGCAGTTTTGACATCACTAAATGCTATAGCCCCATCCTGTGGAATTATGGGATTTGTAGTTTAACAAGGTTTTTAACCTTCTCTGAGTGATGCTGGCACTTCACAAAACTACAAATCCCAAGATTCTGTAGGATGGAGCCATGGCAGTTAAAGAGGTGTCAAACTGCATTATTTCTATGCTGAGACCAGCAGCTCTTCGGTCTAAGCAGAAGGTTTCCCAGTTTGGCTATGAAATATCCTTTACTTACTGTAATGCAGGGCTGTAGGATCCTTACCCTAACATGCTCTGCATGGAGCTGTATTTGAAGAATGTTCAGAAACTTCAGCTGGTACAAAGAGCTGCAGCCCATGTATTAAACTGGGTTATGTTATTTGGACCATGCATCTCCCCTGCTACAGCAGCTCCGTTGCCTGCCAGTCTATTTCAAGGCTTTATTCAGAGGGCTGATGGTGACCTACAGAGTCTATATGAGAAGATTATTGCATTATGTTATAACCTGGTTTACCTGAGCTGGCTTAAAATTAGACGCGGGCAGCATCCTGATAGTATCAGATGCACTTAGTCACCGAAATCGCTGCCCAGGTGCAGCCTGGCTCCATTGCCACTCAGGGGGTGCTCTGATGGCCATTTTTTCAAGCTGGAAAACTCCCGGGTTCAAAAAGAGGCACGAGAAGAGCCCCTTGGAGTGGCAATTGAGCCAGGCTGCATCTGGGCAATGATTTCGGTGGCTAACTGCATCTGATACCACTGCGTATTACAGAAGTCAAGTCGTAAGGTTACCAGTAAGTTTAGGTCCTCAAGTTCCAGAAAGGGGGGCGGTCAGTTGACATATCAACCGAAACTGATAACAGGCACTCAGGCAACTCAGCACAAAAGTCAGAATCATACAAGCCATAGTATTCCCTGTTTCCATGTATGGATGTGAGAGCTGGACAGTCAAGAAAGAAGATAGAGGAAAATGAGCGCATTTGAGATAATGTGATGCTGAGAAAGAGTGCTGAGGATCCCATGGACAGCCAAAAGGACAAACAAATGGGTCCTAGAGCAGATCAAGCCAGAGATATCCCCAGAAGCCAAGATGACAAGACTAAGGGTCTTTGCAGACTGCTAGAAATAGTGCAAATTGAGTCCACTTTAACTGCCCTGGCTCAGTGCGAGGGAATCATGGGAATTGTATTTTTTTCTGAGACATTGAGCCTTCTCTGTCAGAGAGCTCTGATGCCACAATAAACTACAGTTTCCATGATTCCCTAGCACTGAGTCAGGGCAATTAAAGTGGACTCAATTTGCACTATTTCTGGCAGTCTGCAAAGGTAGTTAGACTGTTGTACTTTGGACACATCATGAGAAAGCATGAATCATTGGAAAAGACAATAATGTTAGGAAAGGTGGAGGGAAATAGAAAGAGAGGAAGGCCACATGGTAGATGGATGGACTTTATTAAAGAGACTACGAATATGAGTTTGCAGGATCTGGGCAGAGCAGTAAAGGACAGGGGGACCTCGAGATGTCTCATCCGTAGAGTCGCCATGGGTCAAGATCAACGCGAAGGCAGTTAACAAACAAAGTCACCTATGTATTCTAAATGCACCAGATCTCATCTGATTTTGGAAGCTAAGCAAGGTCAGCCATAGTAAGTACTTGGATGGGAGACCTTCAATGAATACCATGTGTTGTAGGCTATACTTCAGAGGAAAGGAACCGGGAAATCCAGTTCTGAGTAGTCGTTGCTTAAGGAAACCCTGTGAAATTCATGAGATGCCGGCAAGTGATATGAAGGTGCACACACACACACACAATGAACCAGCAACCAGTGTAGCTTTGTGTAAAGGAATAATTTAGTGGGGAGAGAAGGTCCTGAAGTGGAATTTCCTTCATTTTCCTGTCTGAGCTATAAAACCAAGTCCAAACAGGATGAACCAAACCCAACCAAACTACATGTATATGCAGTGTACATAATCCATGTATATGGAATAATTCCACTGGTTTCAATATTTGATGTTGTTGAATTTCTAGTGATATACCAATGTATTTTGAGAGGTAACATTAATATCTAAGCATTTTATCAAGCAATTCAGATAATAAATTCCAGGCTGCTTGTTTAAAAGCTTCAGACAGACATTTCCTAAATGGATGCATTTAAGCCCTCTGTAGACCAGCCCAAAGGGTCGGCCTGGAGGCACAGTTGGGGTGAGGCAGCCTCATGCCGGCTGCCCCAACCCCACACCAATGCCGTCCTGATGTCGTGCACTGTTACCCACAGTGTGTGGTGTCAGGGCGCCCTTCCAGCGCAGTGTTCTGGCACACTGCCCTGGAAAGGGGGCTGAAGAGCTGTGTGCCAGCTCTTAGGGTGGCCTTTTGCCACCTCTGAAAGGAGTGACATTTTGCTGTTCTTTTTGGGGTGGCAAAAGGGAGGATCAGGGCTGTGGCGTGGGGTAGCCCAGAGCCACCCATCTGCACACCCCCTTAGTTAGATTCTAAATAACAATGTTCTGATGTAGAAATACGAAATGTTTAGTATGATCACACTGTCCCATTCTAGGCTTGCCGAAAAACAACGAAAAACAATTTTCTGTGTAAAAAAACAAAAATCTGGCAGAATAGAGCCTGGAATTGACAATACTGCTGCTATTCTTAATCTTTCAAAGATCTACAGCACTTCAGGTTTGCCTAATTGGTGTTGACTGTTAGTTCAGATTGTGTTTTAAGCCAGTCACTCTTTTTACTTTATATACAATGATCCTTCATAACATGCCATGCTGAAGGTATAACCAGAAGAGTAAAGGATTTGACTTGGCCCTTTATAATTCTGCTAAAAGTTGATTATGCTTGTGAAGGCTAAAGTGAAGGAGCATAAGATAGCATGAGCAGGCAGCATGAAAAACTGAGTTCAGCAAGTGTGTGAAGACTTAGAAAGGAAAAGAGAGTAAAAAAGGCACTCTGAACTATTGTGTTTCCACAGACAATGCTAAATGTAGAAGACACCCTAACTGGTCCTTCAAGATGAGTGCCAACCCATCAAGAACGATAGTTGCATATTTCTACTGGGTAGAGTCTGCCAGATCTTCTTAAATTAAGATCTGGTTTGTTCACCCTCATCCAGCCCCCAAAGATCTCGATGGCATCTTTGGGATTTTAAAGGAGGAAGCAAGTAGAGTTATGTGACCTTAGTACAGTGGAGATACCAGACCCTAACCCCTGAGATGTTTTCTTCCAGAAGTTTGTTAACCAGGGAACAAGACTGAGCCTTGGCAGCACCCCATATGTCAGCTGGAACAGAAGTACCAGTTTCTGAGGGGGTCTAAGAGGGTTCCACTCCCTCTCATCTATTCCCTGGCAAAGTGATCCATCAGAGGTTGAAACTGGATTTAGGGTTTTAAAAAAGTGTTTTAATATGAAAATATAAGGATTCACCTCCCCCCAATATGGGTCAAACTTTGTCCAGTCCATATTTTCACAAAATACAAGCCCACAGCACATTATCTGACATTATCCCAGTATCTGACCCACATCCCCAGGCTATACAAGCTGGAAGTTATTCATCACAACAGGACCACATGAAGCCATCTATCTCTGACTGTTAGAATTTTGGCATCCAAGCTACAGATGCTAATGATTTTATCTGCAAAATGAAACACAAATTTGTCATGGCAGGCATTCAAGGACACTACCATCTGTCTCCTAGGCCTGTATTCAACAGCCCCTTTACTTACCTGAAGCAGGTACACTGTTATTAAGCACAAAGAAAATAGTGATGTTGTGTTTTGTTCCCTTTCTAATGTCTGTACTGAAAGATGCACTGTCCCCATTTTTAAAAGTTATTTTTTACAAGGTCTAGTAACTTAGATTATCACACTGCCCTTTTTCACCCTTCTCTTGCAACCTAGGCATGGGCTGAAACCTTTTAAGAATGGGTTTTGCTGCATGCCTCTGTGCCCAGATTGGAGGCATCCTGTACCTAATCCAGAATTCTCTTGTACTTTGCAAAGAAAAGAAAAATCTGTTCTTTCAAAAAGTGCTGGAGAAGTCTGCATTGGGTATGGGATGCCATGATCAGGTACGGGATCATGGGCACAGAGGCATGTGATAAAACCTGTGCTTAAGACGTTTCAGCCAGTGCCTAGGTCAGGAGGGAAGGACAGAAAAGAGCAGTGTGATAATCTCCTATTACAGAACATCAGGTAAGTATACATAACTGTGCACAGAAAGCTTTTAGCTTCAGCTTTTAATAAACATCTGCTGGTCATCTAGATTATAGAGGGGCTCTGGGTATTATCAAGTTCATTTTGGGATTTCTAATGCCACAAATATTGTGTTGAAAGTTAGTTGGCCACTAATCCTAAAAATCCAATGTAAGCCTTACTGAATGTTGTGTACTGATGTGTCTCAATATGTTACCAGACATTTGTGAAATTTCTATTCATTCTGGTGGGACTTGGGCCAGAGACCTTCCCTGTGGACTATGCTTTGGTACATCAATAGATTATTAACTACAAAGTGGCAGAAATCACTTCCCTGTAATCATAGGCCAAGGGTGTATCCACACTGCAGAATTAAAGCAGTTTGACATGGCACTTTAATTGCCATGACTATACCCTATAGAATCCTGGATTTGTAGTTTGGTGTAGTAGTTTGAGTATTGGACTATGACTCTAGAGAGCAGGGTTCAATTCCCAGCATGGGCATGAAACCGACTGTGTGACCTTGGGCAAGTCACATGCTCTCAGACTGAGGGGAAGGCAATGGCAAACCATCTCTGAAAAAAAATCTTGCAAAGAAAACCTGATGATAGGGTTGTCTTAGGGTCACCATAAGTTGGAAACAACGTGAAGGCACACAATAACAACAAGGCACCAGAGCTCTCTGACAGATCAGGCTAAATACCTCACCCATCTACAAATCCCAGGATTCTATAGGATACAGTCATGGCTGTTAAAGGGGTGTCAGACTACTTTAATTTTGCACTGTACACACACCCCAGATCTCACTTTCCCTATGACTATTGCCACAAAGTGGTCACAAGGACTGTTTAATGCTAGCTGAGTGTTCACTATATGAAAGCAATATTTAATCTCCTTGTAAGTTCCAGTAAAAGAAACAGTCTCTACATTGTAAGAATGCAGCCTTTTAATCCCCTTTCTCTAGAATGTCTCTTTCCCAAGGACTGCACGTAGATGCAAAATACATTAATGCTAATGTCAGAACTCTTACAATCCACCTGGCATTAAAGAGCTGTAAAATGTTGCCATGTGGACTTTCTGGACAATATCATTTTAGAAACAACGTGTGCTATGGAATTAATTAACAGGGGTAACATGTATAAAACATACATTTTTATTGTTTCTTATGTACCATAAAATTTGCAAGAAAGAAGGGCCTGGGAAAGCTATGCAGTCTTGCAAGGCATTGAATCGGGAAGGGCTGGATGAAAGCAGATGGAAAGTCTGAAGATGAAATGAGAACAGATGGCAAGTCTGATGATGAAATTAAAACAATTTGGAATTTACATTGCTCAATACAGACATGTATTCATGAAGTTCTTTCTGATAAGGGGAAGGAGTTAAACATATTGACTTCACTGTCCCTTCAGATTAAATTCCAGGTTCCTAGGATCCTAGAGTTTCCAGGCTGCAACCTGGAGATTTTAGTTTTTCTTATGAAAATTCTGCAGTAATGAAAGAGGATTTAACAATAGCTTTCTCTGCCCTATGTAGGAGTCCCGAGTCTGGATGCCCACCTTACTCCTTCTACCCTAATTGAAAAATTAAATGTCTTTTGGCCCAGGCTGAAAAGGAAAGGTCTTAGTGGTGGAAAAGCAAGGTGTGAAAGATGTAATGGCTAGAGATATTGCACTGTTATCCCAAGGGTATAGCCCTCTGTATACCTCCCTCTTTTCCAATAGTAAGTTGATATCAAAAGGGATGTTTAAGGCATGTGGCTGAGAGGGGGCCCCCAGTGCAGAAAACTAGCCATGCCATACAAGGAGATCTGTGATCATATAAGGATATCCAACTGGCTCAGCATAAGCTCAAGAGAACATGGCCAGGATACATTAATCAGGATTGGAATTGCATAATTCCTTTATTGATGGGAATAATAGTGGATGATAGATCTTGGAGTTTATCGCATGGGGCTTTTATCCCATGCTAGTTGCGGGATATAAATGCACAGGGATGGATACTATCACAAAGTTCCCTCCCCGGACAGTATTCATCCCATATGCGACCTGGGCTTATCCCGGACCTTTTAAAGAATGGGATTTTCCCATTCTTTAAAAGGTCCGGGATACATTCGGGTCACATATGAGATGAATATTGTCTCAGGACAGAGCTGTGCGATAGTATCAATCCCTGTGTGTTTAAATCCCACTCCTAGCACGGGATTATTGTTCTGTGCTATAAACTCCTTTGTGTTTTCAAGTGGGAAAAAAATTCAAGAATATTTCTCTCTGGGGGTGATACTCCCTTGTCCAAAAACATTTGTACTGATTATCTGACCATTCACAACTTCCCTTCTCATTCTTCTCTCCTGCAAACTCCACTTTAATCCAATAAATATGCCTGCTCAAGCACCACCAATTCAGTCTCACTTGAGTTCAGACAGACTCTCTGTCCATATTTTTCTTGACTCCTCAGCATTGCTGAATCCCCAGGCAGCTTGTGGAGTCACTTCCATATTATGGTGTTATCCCGATTGGAGATCCACATCTGGAATTGGTACATTATCACCCTCTGCAACCCCTTAAGTCACTCTCTGCTACCATCTTCTATAGTGTTAGTTCCTGTATGTGAGTGTGAGAGAATGTCTTTGTGTAAATGGTGATTCCCTCAGGAAAAGATTGGGCTGCTGTGGAAGAGAAAGGCTCTAGTCCAGGGGTAGGCAACCTTTCCCCTCTAAGGGCCGAGGGACTTCAGCTCCCAGAATTCCAGGAGCTTTTGGCCAACATGGGACTATTGGCCAACATGGCTGAGGCTTCTGGAAGCTGAAGTCCCTCAGCCCTTAAAGGGGAAAGGTTGCCTACCCCTGCTCTAGTCTACTTGCTGTAACTGCTGACAGACGGTCCCAAAAGGACCATCCATGTCCTGAGTTGTTCTGGTTTATCCACCTTGTTTGCAAATCCTGAAGTGGTCCAGGTGCCATTCAGCAATGGGAGAGGCTCCAGGAGTTCACTGTGGCATGCTGACAGAGTCCTGGCCAGCCTCCTTCTTGCCTTCAATAATGTGAGTAGACTGGGTCTTACTCAGGACTTTCAATTTTTGGGAGTCATGGTCTACCTACAGAAAGGTAAGGAGGTACACTCCACAGCAAAAGGCAAACACCACTCTCCGAGGTGTCACCTGGTGTGGTCGGCATCCCTTCTTGTATCCCTTTGAAACACACCTAGTTCCCCTAACTGCAAAGTGAAGATGATCTGGTAGCTGAGGACCAGAGGGATGGCTCTTTTTGGTCATAGCATCCCATCCCCAAAACCCTTTCCGCACAAGAAGGCTCACATGGCTTTGATGTGGTCTTTTCTGCTCCAGCCAAATACCTTTATTTTTCTAGTCTTTTAAGAAATACCATCTGAATTGGTTTATTCCTAATGTTATCTCACTTTTATTGCTTTTGCTGTTTTAACTTGTTTATTTTTAATATTTGCTGAAATATAGTCATTCTTCTAAACTATATTTCTAGTGTCCTGATGGATTCTTTTAAATTATTTTATCTGTTGTCTCGCTTCTTGGTTATTACCATTTTTATAGGATTATTTTTATTAGATTGTGTTTCTCTTTTCTTCTTTTCTTTGTCAGCCACCTTTCATATCTTTTTCCTAAATGTTATGTGTGGACCATCTCATGTTCTCTTGCTGATAGGATACCTTCCATCTGCAGAACTTGGGGTCCCCCTGGGACAGATTTAGTAAGATGCAAGACTCTGCTGGGGAGGAAGATATTTTGTGCATAACTGAATGAATGAAATCCATACCCTCTGACTGTCTCAATTTGGCAGAGACAATGCCAATTAATCCTATGTAATCACACTTTTTCAGTTGCTTTAAAAATGCCTTAGTTTATTTCCTCCTCCCACTTTCCCCCTTCATCCTCATCTTTTTTCCATTTGTGCAAAATTGATTTAAAAGTGCAAGCATAGTTTGCAATCAGTTAACAGCAGGGAGAGGAGAGGAGGGAGTGGAATCTTGCTCTTCTCAGGAGGCTCAGGCAAAGGCAAAATGCTGCAGTCTCTCCTCATTTGTGTGTTCTTCCTCACCACACTCTGATGTTGTTTTGCCACACGTGTCCTGGTATTCATCTGAAAAATGTTGGAGCGTATGGAAAAGAACCAGAATTTGGAAAAGTCACATTTTTGGACTACAACTCTATGCATTTACCAGGCAGGCTGGATAATTCATGGAGTTGCTGTTCAAAAATGTAACTTCTGCAGTCTCTATAACTAATGATTGGGATCATCTAGATATTTCAGGGTAGGCCTCAAACATCCCTGAATTAAGGAGGCAAAACTATTGTTCTGACTTACAACCTTTCCAACCCTCTCTTCTCTTGCAGCTGCAAAATCAGACTTTAAATCTAAGGTAATTCAGTAGGTTTATTTCATTACGAATTAAACTGTTTATGATGCTTTATGAAACACCCATTTTGGTGTCCAGAAAAATGGAATGCTGTATTTATGAGGCACAACACATACAAGAGGTAGTATAATTTTAGTATTTCAGAGTTACAGTATGCCAAAATCTTACTACTTTTGCCAACAGGGAACTGTTATGGTAAGCAAAAGAAAGATTGGAAACACTCAAAACTAGAAGGTCCTAATAACAAAGTAAAGTTTAATGGTGCATTGTTCTCTGGTGGTCCAGCAAAAATGTCTATGGCTGTCCATTCACTCAGCAATTCCCATTTGTTGAACTCGTTTGTTGAACTAGTTCCTTGTGGAAAGTCTTTCAGAAATCAGATTTGCAGCACATACATTTGTATGAGGAATTATGGCCTCATCCAAAATGGAAAAAAAAGTTTCTGGTGGTATCAAGGCTTTCCAGTTCTTTTTGATTGAATTTTAGCCACTTATCTCCAGATTTGCACCCAAACTTGTTCATTTCCATCCCTTGTGCTTTTCCTTCTCCTCCTGTCCCTTATTACACATCACATCTAGATTCATACATTTCAGAAATTGGTATTATTATCCAGGAGTAATAGTCAAAGCGCCAAAGTGCTTTAACAGTGTTTAACTAGTGAAGTGTTAGTATCATTTTGTTTTAGTGCTGACATTCCTCTTTCCATCACTTGACCACTGTTGAATCTGTGTCCTGGAAACAATTGCTGTGTTTTACTGATAGTGACCATCTTACTAGTTTCAGAATAAGACAGTCAAATAGATATACATTTCATTTAGGAAAATACTGGGCTAAGTTAAACAGACTGGGGAAGCAGGAATGAAAAGTTCTTGATAATCTCAGGAGTTCCCAGGAAATACTTTGCAATGAAGAAAATGTAATGTGTGGATCTCCAAAATAAAATTAGTTTGTATAGGAACAAAACTAGGGACTTTCAGAGATATTTCTTCTCACCTGGGGGCCCTCTGTTTCTTTGTAGAGCCAGCCCAAAACATTTTGGTGTTTTAAGTAGCAATTGGTGCTTCTCTCCATGTCAAGGTGCATAATGCCCCAAACTGGTCAATATCTAATATCTATTTTCTAATAACTGCCCTTTCATGGCATCCCACATCAACCACCTGAGGAGGCCACCTCATTCTGTAGGGATGTATAAATATGTAACTTTCAGTTTTGTTGCATTTCTCAAAATTTTATCAGCATTCTTGTTAGTTCTAAGTGTTGGGCTGGTTTGCAAATGCTTCTCTTCTTCTTCCTATAGGAAAATTCATATACTTTTTGATATGCGCTTCTCATATTATGTGCATTTTTACACATTTTTCCTGATGTACACATTGAACACATTCTTCTATTAATAAATGATGTTTGTGCAATGTTTTTGAACATTTTTGGTCATGCACATTTACATGTGGATAATACGAAAAAGTCAACGAATCCTCCCTTATGAATTTGATGCTTGCAGTCTCCCTCCCCTCTCCCCAATTACAGGAAATGGGAAGATCATTCATGTTTTTGTTAATAGGCTCACAGACCACTAATTGAATAACTTTGGTTTAAAACCCCCCAAATAAACTCAGGTAATATGTACTTCTTTGTAATTCCAAACTCTCAATATGGCTGGCCCCATTTGTTCAAAGTATTTGTGATTAAGGAGTATCCCCACAACTGATGTGAAAGATGTTTGCTATCTGGGAAACTCTACCAGAAAGCCCTTCATACAGTGAGACCTTCATATCTACGGATTTCTTATCCACAGATTTAACCATCCATGGTTTGAAAATAATATATATATGTGTGTGTATATATAAGCAAACCTTGATTTTGCTATTTTATATAAAGGATACCATTTTACTCTGCCACTGTATTTAATGGGACGTGAGCATCCATGTCTTTTGGTATCCATGGGGTGTTCTGGAACCAAACCCAAGTTGATACCAAGGGCCCACTGTAATTTATTCATCCTCCTTTGTGGATTCATGTATTAATAGATGCCAATGAGAGCAGGAATCCAAGCATATCTCTAGAGTTCTTTTGCCATGTGCTATAAAAATAATGTAGCTAAGGCCAACATGAAAAAAAAATGTAAATGATAAGGGAGGGATATTCAAAAATTCTTTCCCACGCTCCTCCTTCATTGTTTGCCTGTAGAGGGAAATGAAGGAAGGCACTTGCTTTTCTCAAGGGAAACCTGGTTCCATCAGGATATTCCATGTCTGTTGCCCAGACTTATACCCATTAGGCCACTCTGGTCTGCACTGAATAAGAGTGGCTGAGCATTTAATTTCAATTTTCATTTGATAAGAGATTCCCTTAACCATGCAAATGTCTTCATAAACAAGGTAGAAAACACTTTAAAAATGAATGCAAAAGAAACTGAAACTGACAGATGTTCCCTTCCCTCCACCTTAAGAAGGATGCAATCATAGTGCTAAAGTGATGCATGCCAGCAAAGATGTCAGTGTCATTCCTGCCAAAAATAGATTCATTTCTATGTTCTTGCTTTGATCGTGTAAAGCTGATACAGAAATATAACAAATACCAGGGAAGTCCCAGGGCAGCCTTGGGATTACTCTCACTACTGGTAGGATGCCATGTATATACTTTGTGCAGAATTCCTCCCCCCCCAAAAAAAAATATAGAGAAGAATTCATGACAGTGTATAAGATGTAATGGTAACTCTATAACACACTTAGTATCACAGCAAGCAAACAAACACAAAGAACATGACTGACTTCATTTTTTAAAAAACCCACAACAATCTTGCCACCAGACATGAATAGTCCTATTCTTTCCTCTCTGGAGAAACGTAATAATGGTGAGATTTGTAAGAAAGGAAAAGAAAAGCTAGGTTAATATCATACTGGTGACGACAGATGGCAGCTGGTAGGGTTCCCTGAAAGAGAAATAATGCACCCTGACACAGCTCTGATGCAGCCCCAGAAGAATTTATCCCAGAAATATTGGGACCACACATGTGCTGTGATTACACTTAAGTTAAATTCCTTTCTCTGTCTGCCTGTTTCAAATGCTCCAGCGTTTCCATTCATTTTTTACCAGATATTTTCTCCTCACCACCCTCCCTCCATTAGTGTTTTTTATTGTTCTATTTTACAAATGTACATATTATTGTACTTTATTTTTCCTTTTTTACAATTATATTTCAATCCTCACATTTCCTAAATAATGGAGATCCTTCATCAGTAGTTTCTAAGAGGAGCAATCATAATGTTAGATATGTTTTAGTGACTTGGTAGGGGTACCTGTGATTCCCTGGCCATTCCCAAAGCTGGAGGGATCCAGTTCATCTGTCCTTGCATTCCAGACATTCAGCAAAGTTAATAGGGGGTGGCAGAATGCTGTTTTCCTTTTGCAAATAGCTGTGACTATGTCTGATGAATCAGAGAAGTTTTGATCTATACATACAGACATAGGACGTTATCACACGGGGTCCAAAGCAGACAGAATCCACACGAAATCCCATCCTAATACGTATTATTTTTCCATGTGTTCACACGACGTCGCACAGAACCCCGTCAGAACCCCGTCACAATGCGGCATGATCCCAGTTCTTTTGAATTTCGGTTTCTTGGGGAATTGCAATTGCGCAATGGGAATCATAGCACAATCATATTGCCGTCATGTCTAATCACCAAATACGTATTGTGGAGCATTTCCCCGTCATGACCCATGGTTCCTAGCGTGATTTCCTAGCATATTGTGTGTGAATGGCAAATACGTGTCCAGGATGCGCTTTCTTGGAAGCGCGATAAAAGCGCAATGACAGTAATTGCGTCTGATAGCCATTTACATATTGTGGGGTTTCTATCGGTTTGTTCCTGGATTTATTCTTATTTCGCTTTCTTGTCGCTTTGAGCCCCACGTGTGATAAGGTCCATACATACTGACCAATCCTTAGATCTCCACAGGCAAAGAGAGAAGATCTAACCCTCTCCGTTTGTTCATGCTGAGATGTGTGTGTGT
>JAIPUX010001232.1:151179819-151191399 GCA_020142125.1 Phrynosoma platyrhinos | reverse complement strand
TGTGGATTAACCAGCAGATTTGCCCCCGTGTGATAACATCCTTAATCATCTTGGCCTCCAGGGAGTGTTCAGGATTGGTTGGTTCTTGGGACTTTATCACACGGGACGGATCCCATGCAGAAACTGGATTTCAAGTGAAAACAATCCACAAAAGTGGGTTGTTTTTCGCACGACGTTCGGGGTTGACCTGAACAGAAAATAGAGATAACCCATAAAAGCAGGTTGTTTTTCACACAATGTTGGCGTCAAGGAGAAATAACACGTCATTAATCCGAAAGGAAAGTCACCCAAACCTGCTCCTTTTTACTTTTGAGAACTACCCGTTCAGGTTAATATCACATTATTTCTCCTTCTCACAAACATGTCTGAAAAACAACTCACTTTCTGCAATGGATTTAAGCAATTTGCCTCCATGTGATAAACTCCTTGGACCCATTTGTTTGTCTTTTTGGCAGTCCACGGTATCCTTAGTATACTTCTCCAGCACCACATTTCAAATGGGTTTATTTTCACACACCATTAGGAGGGCCACTTCCTATCCCTGGAACCTATTGACCTTGCAGTTCTTTATGCTTCCTATTGCTGCCTGTTCACTCTGCAGGTAGTAGGAGAAAGCAATAAGGAAGATCAATTGCCTCCTCATGCATTGTTTGGCCACTCTTTTCTTTGAGACAGTACTAAGCAGATCAAGAGGGAGAGGGAAATGTGCAGGAACTAGCAACAGTGGCAAGGAAGAGAGGAACAGACAGGGAAGAAGAATCCACTGAGAACAGCTTCACAAGACAGACCTCTCAGTTTGAAACTGGCCTTGCTAGAACAACTCAACAGGAGTGAAAATGTTTCCACTTCCTCAGCAACCTAAACTGGAAGATAATGAGGACTGAGAGATGACACGATAACCCACTCTCTTCCATTCCAGTATTCTCTAAAGATGCCAGCCACAGATGCTGGCGAAACGTCAGAAAGAAACTCTTCTAGAACATGGCCACACAGCCTGAAAAACCCACAAAAAACTATAGGCACGATAACTGTCTTTAAATATCAGAAGATGGAACAAGCTCATTTGCTCCTCCAGAGGCTAGGGTTCATCTATGGATTCAAATTACAAGAAAAGTGATTCCACCTAAATTCTAGAAGAACTTTACTGCAAGAGCTGTTTGGCAGTAGAATAGACTGTCTAGGAAGGTGATGAACTCTCCATCTTTGGAAGTCTTTGGAACAGAGGTTGGATGGACATCTTTCAGAAGTGCTTTAGTTGTGTATTCATAAAGCTGAATCTACACTACAGAATTAAGGCAGTTTGACACCACTTTAATTGCCATGGCTCAATGGTCTGGAATTTGTAGTTGTGTGAGATATTTACTCTTTTCTGTCAGAGAGTATTGGTGTCACAACAAACTACAAATCCCAGGATTCCATAGGATGGAGCCACAAGAGATAAGTGGTGTCAAATTGCATTAATTCTGCAGTGTGGCAGCAGCCTAAGATTCTATATTTTATTACACTTGCAGCCATAGGGGGCCACTGAAAAGAAGAGGCAGGTGGCTGCATACTCAGAGGAGTCCCAAGATCTGCAGGACTACCAAAGATATTTAAAAAAGAAAATCTGAGATGACAACAGGTAGCCCAATGAAGACTGAAAAGCCATGGAAAACTGAACTTCAGAAAAGAAAAATGCAAAATCAGGCAGGGACAGGAATGGATTATTCTGGAGGGGGCATGCAGCTTTAAATAGGAGCCCTCCTGAGAGATAAAGATATGTTAGAGGATTTGGACACAATGAGCAATATGTAAGCATTTTGCTATGTGTAAGTAATGTCCATAAGGCATAAAAGCTTCAATGGTAAAAATAATTTGAGAAGGAACATTGTCAGCATTTGCATATCAGAGCATTAAACATGACTCACATATACCCAGTGATGAATTCTCCACCCCCTCCTTCATAATAAACAGGGGATTCTAATGGAAAACTTTTAAAATCTATTTTATTGGTACCAAATGAAATTACTTTCCCCTTTGAAATCCTGTTTTCAGGATTTCTGGGGTCTCCTTTCCCCAAAAAGGGACTTTAACTAGAATGTCCTGTTGACTAATAATAAGAGTGATTGATTGTTTCTGAAGGGTTAAGTAAGAGCCTCAGCCCAATGCAAGGATGCCTATGGGAATATTTTGCACACAGTGCTATTAAGGAAAGGGAGAAGATGACTGTGTGTTGCGTGCATTCCCATTCTCCTGTCTCAGTAAACGATCCCTGTGTCAGAGGTCAAAAGCCAGCTGTCTTGCTTGCTGTTTTTGCTTAGTGTTCACATGAATTATATTGCCTTTCAGTTACTATACCTTGGGTGGCTGGGACTGGTTTAAATGCTTTTGTTTCTTAAATTAACATCTTACAAAGATCTGGAATTAAAAACACAGTGTTGGTGGATAAGATTTCATACTTGGGGGCAAAAAGACACACACACCACACATACACACACACACACACGGTTCACTAGAGCAGGTTATCCTACCAGCAGGAGTCATTAGATGTCATATTTTGGGTAACTTCCTAATTGCCAGTGACACAGAGGAACCTTTTGATCTTGACCATGTTCTGCTAATTATTTAATCTTTAACAACATAATAACATGTTTCGGTATGTATCTTAAGTAAGGGTAGAGCATTTGCCCGAGGCCTAGTTTATACATGCTAGCCTGCAATGTCTACCAAAACCTTTTTTTTGTTCAGTAAGTAATATGAATGACACATGGAGACTGAAATATCTTCAAAATAATCATTTGTAAAGTTGCAGTGTAATAAGAAAGTCTTAAAAGTGAATGCTTTTCTGTGCTTTTAAACACAATGAACATGTCAATTTTTTTGCATTTCATTTTTCTCTGTCCGTAATTTATTGTTCATCTCTCTCCTTAGCTGATAAAGACAGAGAGGCGAAGTGCTATTATTTCTCTTTCTCAGTTTTTGAAATGGAATTAAAATTATTTTACAAAGGAGCGTGGATTTGCTTCCCTCAACCTCTCCATCACACTTTAAAAACTTAGACCAGAATACTATTGGTGTACTACACCAGTGTTCACACTTTTTCCAGGATTGCACAATAGTGGTGGAGGAAGGCAGACAAATTCTGTCAGTTCCTATTTTTCCAGCACCCTACTTCCTTTGTGAGTGCAGTGCCCATGACCCTTGGCCTTCTGCTACCATCACCTATGAGGGGGTGCTGAAAAGTTTGGAGCCCGATCCACTTTCCAAAACTTAAGTGAAATTTTGTCATGGTAGCAGGGAATTTTCAAGTGTTGAACTCTGGGCTGTCATGAGCTTCCTGTTCCTGCAGAAGAAAATTCTAAAGGAAATCCATTAGTGTATAATGGATGACAAGTATCTATCACAATTGTGAAGGAGTGTGTCAGCTTTCAGCATGGAGACAGACCAAAGATGAGGCAAGGTCTGGAAGGCCTTCTACAGTGCCTACTCTTGCAATTGTTGAACGTGTTTATGACCCGATTTTGGCAGATTGGTGAATCTCAGCTAATGCAATTGCTGAGAAACTAGAGATATCTGGGGAATGCACTGGGTTTGTAATTCATGAGCAGTTGGCTATGTAGAAGCTGTCAGCCAACTAGGTGCTGAAATGTTCGAATACTGATCAGAAACAAAATCAAGTGGGTACCTCCAAGTTGATTTTGCAGCATTTCAAACAATCTAGTGACAATTTTTAAGAACAACTCATTATTGTTGATGACACATGGTTACATCACTATGATTTGGAGACCAAACAATAGTCCTGGCAGTGGCAGCACTAAAGTTCTCCATTACCAAAGAGCTTCAAGTTGCAAAGGTCATGGTCACAATTTTGGAGGGATAAGGAAGGTATTTTGATGACTGACTATCTCCAGGAGGGAAAAACAGTTAATGCAGAATGCTACTCTAACTTGCCATACTACTTAAAGGACACATTGAAGGAAAAATGGAAAAGTGCTTGCTTTTTGCAGGAGAATACACCTGCTCACAGGCCTGTCAAGATGATGGATGTTTTGAAGAAAGGATCTTTGAGTGCATAGACCATCCAGCCTACTCAGAATTTGCTCCATCTATTTCCTGTTTCCAAACCTTTAAAATAGTTTGAAAGGAAGGAAATGTTCAAATGATCCAGACATTGTAACTGCAGCAGTGTAATATTTCATTGACCAGACATCAGATTGCTTTTTTGGAAGGGTTAAAGAAACTTGAGAAACAATGTGTCAAGTATGTTGAACTTCGGGATGAATATGTGGAATAGTATAAGTTTCATGGCTCTAGGCCATTAATTGCTTGGTTGGGCCACAATCAGGCTGAGAACTTTTCAGCACCTCTTCATATGTAGGTATTATGTCAATGGGATTCTGGCCACAATCAGGTAAAGCTAGTGATGTTAGAGGTATCATGCTTGTTCCTGTTTTCTTTCATTGTGTGGATAAAATAATTCTGGAATATGGGTATAATCATATTAGTATTCCTTCCTCAGGATGCCTGAACAATGTGTGTTGTTAGTGAACAAGTATGATGGTAAAATGTGTCATTGTAAGACCATACATTCCAACTGTCCAGATTTGGCAGTGATAATCCTGATTAATTAATTAATTCTCTGTCATTCAATTTTCTGAGCTGCTTTAAAAATGTCCCAGTTTTTCTCTCTTCCTTCAATTTTCTCCCTTTGTTCTCAGCATATTTCAGTTGCTCCAAACTGAATCTGAAGTGCAAAAGTAGTTTGCACTGAATTAATCTGGGAGTGGGGCAGAAGAGGAAAGGATGGAGTCTTGCTCTTCTCTGTAGATTGAAGCAAAAGCAAACTGATGTAGCCTCTTCTGGCTTGTAGGTTCTTCCTAATTAATAATTTTTATCATATTGACCATACGCCAATGTTGCTTGGCCACACATGTCCCAGTTTCCATATTTGAAGTGTTGGAGGTATGGAAGACTCTTCATAGTTAACTTTTCTCCCAGATTTGAATTATTTTACTTTCAGGTTCTTCCTATGCCATTTGTGCCTTTTGTGCAGAGAAGTATATGAATTTTCATTATTTCATACATAAACACACACACAAAATACATTCTCACCCTTCTGCACCAGATAAACTCAATAAACCATAGTAATTTCCATTACAGCCCAATACCATGTTGGGCCTGCTCAGTATGTAGCTGATGAAAGTGTGGAACCTGCAGGGGTGGGGAAGAGAGTTGACAGGCCTAGTTCAGCATCTCTAATTTGATTGCATGTCCATGAATTCAAAGCCAGACATTTAAGCTCTGAAAGCCCTTTGTCTTGATTGACAAATCTGTCATTGGCCTTTTCTTCCACATTTGAATGTTAAAATCTGAAATTGTTTTCATCATGTTATAAATAAATGTGCACATTTTAGAATGTTGTTGTTAGAAGAAACCATACCAGCTGAAATTCTCCCCCATCCCTAATCTTGATGCAATAATACATATGGTCACATTCAGGTCAAGACTGCTTTTTGTGTTTATAGGTTCCATCAAGGTACACATGTGCATCTGTAATATAGATAGGGCAGTAAGGAAAGACCATACTCTCCAAGTCACTTGATTTATCTTCTATCATACCATTTCATCACCTGCTTTTCAAATGTCCCAGTTTCTTTCTTTTCCTCCCACTTTCCCCTTTTATCCTCAGCTTACTTCGGTTGCTGCAAACTAAGTTCAAAGTACAAAAGCAATTTGTACTCAGTTAATTCAGCAGAGGTGAGAGAAGAAAAGAGGCCAGAGAGGGAAATCTTGCACTTCCCAGTAGGCTCAGGAAAAGCAGACTGCTGCAGCCTTCCTTAACTTATGTGTTCTTCCTCATTCTTAATAACCTTTGTCATCATGATCGCATGCTGGTGGTGTTTGGCCACACGTCTCCTGGGCTGCATCTGCATTGCAGGAATAATGCAGTTTGCCACTGCTTTAACTGCCATGACTCAGTACCATGGAATCCTGGGATTTGTATTTTGTTGTGGCACCAGTGCTTTCTGCCAGAGTTGGCTAAATATTTCACAAACCTACAAATCCCAGAGTTCCACACCATTGAGCCATGGCAGCTAAAGTGGCGTCTAATTGCATTATTTCAGCAGTGTGGATTATCATCATCATCATCATCATCATTCTGTTTATTTATATCCCACCTTTCTCCCAGTACAGGAACTTAAGGTGGATTCAACTCTGGTTTTTATCCATGAAATGTTGGGAGGCTATAAAGTGTACTAGTGGAGTGAACAAACTGAAAACTGTGACACACTTTATTCCCTTGCACTGACAGCTCTTCCCCTCTTCTCTCCTATTGTTACCTCTTTATCTCAAAATCCAGCACACCATGGATACTACCTTGGGAATATTTGCCACTACACCATCAGTGTGCCTCCTCAAGCCCATTTCAGAGAGGCCAACCCCAAGGGTGAGAGAGTAATTCAGTTTTCAAAGCCTTTCTGTGTTTGTCCTTTGTATGGAGACAGTCAACAAGGGCACTAATTAGTGCATGGCCTGAGTATTCCAAATAAATGAAGGAAAGGACAACAGAATAAAGGAAGATATGTGTTCACTACTGGAATTGTGTTTTGACATTTATTTTGGACTTCATCAAGACTGCAGTCTTTTGCATTAATTGAAGAAGAAAAAATAAACAGTCTCATTACCATCAGATCTGATGATGAGGGGAAATGGGCTGGAAAAATATCCTGGATCTTTGCTGAACTGCTCTACATTTAACAAAAGGTAGAAGAAGCACATTCTTTATGACTGCAGTGTTTGGCTATTACATTTAACAATCTAATTAGAAGGGCTGTGTAGTATCCCCCCACAATAAAAGCAGACAGTACACACAAGCAAAACCAATTAGACAGTTGTGGTTTACAGAGCTGGACTGCCCTCCAGTTAGTTTCTAATGAACCCTCCAAAGATAGTTCCTGTCCACTGGTAGGGTAGGAACATGATGGCTCTAATAGTAAGACATTCCTTATTAGCAATCAAGTGCAAATACTACTTTCTGCTACTAAGTAGTGATAGGTTCTGCTGGTTCCTCCCACTACCAAAGGTGGGTGAGAAATTTGTTTGTTTGGTATTCATAAAAATATATCAAAATTAAGAATGCTCCTCAAGTTGAGGAGGGAAAGAACATGAGATGTAAACACTCTGGATGTAGCTGAAATGGGAACTGACAGATTCATCCAGCCACTCCAGATCCTAGAGTGCTTATCTTTATAAGGATTGCATTTGAACCTCTGTGTATGCTAGAGCTTGGAAAATTTCTTTTTGGGTTTGTAGTTCCCAGCCTCCTTGGCCAACGTGACTATTCTGGTTACAACTTACAACTTATAATAAGTCTGGTTACAAGTTGCTGCTGTTGCTGTCATTATTTATCATCAAACCAATAATGGAATTAGAAACTTCCAAGATCATCAACTGTTCTCCTCAAGTCTTGGAAACTCAGGGCTGTGGTTTCCTTGATTGTGTAGTGAACAAAATTGACAGGAGGAAAATCAATCCATTTGAAATATGGTGCTGGAGGAGAGTTCTGTGAAAACCACCAACTGAGAAAAAGACAAATGAAAGGGTTCAAAAAGAAATTAGACCTGAGCTCTCACTGAACTAAAACTATTGTACTTTGAACAAATGTTGAAACTACATGACACACTTGACATACAGTAAGCTTGATAAAGTGGAAGCCAGCAGGAAAAAAGGAAGACTGCAGTTCAGGTGGATTGCTTCAATCAAAGAAGCCACAGCTGTCCTAAGTTTGCAAGACCTGAGCAGGGCAGTTGATGACTAGGGAGAGCTTTTATTCACAATTGCTGTAAGATGAAGTTGAACTGATAGAATCATAGATAAAATCATAGAGCTGGAAGAGACCACAAGGGCTGTCCAGCCCAACCCACTGCCGTGCAGGAATACACAATAAAAGCACCCCTGACAGATGGCCATCCAGTCTCTGTTTAAAAATCTCCAAAGGAGAAGACTCCATCACACTCTGAGGGAGTGCGTTCCACTGTTGAACAGCATTTACTGTCAGGAAGTTCTTCCTAATGTTTAGGTGGAATCTCTTTTCCTGTAGATTAAATCCAGAAAACCAACTTGCTCCATCAAATATTTAAACAAGGCTATCATATCATCTTTTAACCTTTTATTCTCAGGTCATAACAAGAAATCAGAGGCAGTATGAAATGGAGGGTGTAGCAGTTGTACTCATGTCCTACTGTAAGGCTACCAACAGGCAACTGACTGTCCACTGTGTCTGAATGGAATGTTGGATTTGATGGGTCTCTGACTTGATTTAACATGGCTGCTCTTCTGTAGTACAGTCGACCCTCTGTTCTTGTGGGGATTCGGACCCCTGCAAGAATGGAAAATCACATATATTCAAGCACCATAGGCTTGAATGGAGGTGCACACCCACGGGGGTGTGCAGGGGTGTGCCATGGGCATGCCCTCCATTTTGTCCGTGAGAACAGAGGGGCGACTATAGTCTGAAATGACTTTTTCCCCTGAGAAGAGAAGAGTAATATTAAATTGTCCTGTTGAATATTATTTTTTTCTTTTTCTTTTAAACAAACTAGTTTTAGACAACAAATTAAACACAGACCATGCCATCTTTCACAATTTACACCATAAACTTTTTTTCATTCTCATTAAAATCATTTTTAGCATAAAGATGCATGCTGCCCCTGAATAGGCTGGCTGGGGATTTTGGCCAGGTCCTTGCAGACTGCTAGAAATAGTGCAAATTGAGTCCATTTTAACTGCCCTGGCTCAGCGCTAGGGAATCATGGGAATTGTATTTTTTTTTCTGAGACATTGAGCCTTCTCTGTCAGAGAGCTCTGGTGCCACAATAAACTACAGTTCCCATGATTCCCTAGCACTGAGTCAGAGCAGCTACAGTGGACTCAATTTGCACTATTTCTGGCAGTCTGCAAAGGCGTCCACAAAAGTAACATTTCTGTGTCCAAATAAATAGTGGTATAATTCCTTGTTCTGCACCTTCAAGTCATTTCTGATGCATGGTGACCCTAAGGCAGACCTATCATGGAGAGTTTTTGTGTGTGCAAGTTTTGTTCAGAGTGGTTTTTGCCTTTGCCATCCTCTGAGGCTGGGAGATTATAACTTGCCCAAAATCACCCAGTTGGGTTTCCATGGCTGAATGGGGATTTGAACCCTGCTCTCCAGAGTCATAGTCCAATACTCAAACCAGTACAACATGCTGATTGCTTAGCTATGGTTCCAAAGAAGCACAAGTTGCTGACTTGAGGTGTATCCTAATTGAACATTCGAGGTCAATATCATACAAACAGGTGACAATAAATCAAACACTTTTGTTTTCACTTTTATGAACATTTCTTTCTATACACCAGGGACTTCCTTTAATTTAAAGCAGGGCCAGGGCTGTATATTCAGCGACGTAATTGCCATGTGTCTCTCCTTCTTTCCTTCCACTGCCTCGGATAACGTATGGATTATATTAAGGCAGATTGTACTGAGCGGATGGTTTCACTGTGAGCTTAGTCATCTGCTTAGCATTTTGAATGTCCCACAAGGCAATTGTGGTTATTCACAAGTCTATTAATTAAAAAGAAAACTTGTAAGGAAACAACTTGGTGGGTAGATGAACCATTCAACCACTTCAAAATAAGAAAAACATAAAAACAACAGGGTGGGGGTGGAGTGGGGACTCTGGGGGACGAAGGTAGCTCCTGCATTCCACTGATTGAATAATCTGATAGCACCAATTGTTTGAACTCAACTTTTATGAGCCTTGTGGAAAGCTAACACTTGTCATCACTGCATTTAAACGAAGAGTTTTTATGACTGAGAGTTAAAGCAAGCAACACAATACCTAGTAAAATACTGAAGATGATGCTAACTTCAGCCCTGAAGATAGAAAACCTGTTAAGATGTATATACTAGTTTTCCATGCAGATGCAAACTCCATACCCTTCAAATGTCCTGATTTGGCAGGGATAGCCCTGATTAATCCTTTGTTGTCTAACTTTTCAACTGCTTTTAAAGTGTGCCAGTTTCTCTCTCCTCCATCCATTTCACACTTTGTCCTCAGTTTAGATCAATTGCTGTAAACTGAGTTCAAACTCAGGGGAGAGGCAAGGAGGGGGCAGAATCTTTTTCTTCCAAGGAAGCTTAGGCAAAAGCAAACTGCTGCAGCCTCTTCTGGCTTGTCTGTTCTACTTCATTAATCACTTTTCCCACCTTCACTCTTAAGTTGCTTGGGTACATGTTTTCACATGTACAGTTTTCACCTGGGAAATGTTGGAGAGTATGGTACACTACGACTATCATTTCAAAAATAAAACATAACATGATAATAAATTCAAAGAGAATGAAAGTAAGCAGGGCTTGGAAAAGTTATGTCTTTGGATGACAGCTCTTCTAATCATTGTGACTGGGGGATTCTGGGAACTACAGTTTTTAAAAAGTAAATTTCCCAAGCTCTGAAAATAATTCAGCATCATATATCCTCCAACATTTCACAGATGAAAACCGGGACAGAATGAGCATGCAATCACCCTCCTCTCCTGCCCCTTCCAAAGTGAAAGAGAGAATCACCATTGCAGCAACCAGCTTTCTCGTATAGGCAGTAGCTTCCTGAATATGGTCCTCACACAAATTTGTGTGAGAGAGTAAAGGGGGAAATCAGGAAAGCCCCTGTGTTATAGCACAGGAAATTTCCCAGTTACTGTATATATTCATGTATAAGTTTAGAAATTTTAATCAAAATTTGACCCAAAAAATCTGAGTTGACTTATCCATAGGTCAATGTAAGTACTGGACTTCAACTCCTGCTAAAAAAAAGAAAAGAAGGAAACTCCCCTAGTAAAAGGCAATTGCGTAATCTGTCCTGAAACACTGACTCCCCATTACTCTCTCATCCATCCAGTCTTCAGTGTGAGCATAGTTAGGCTTGCTGAAATTTTGTAAGTTCTTTGGCATCATTTTCTTTTGCTTCATCCTCTAGATCTTTTGCCACATGCCCCCAAGTTTTACAATCAACTTATCAATAGGTCATATAAAAATCAATAATTTTGGCTCCCAAACTGCCCTTGACTTATCCATGAAGTTGACTTACAATCGCATATAGACGGTACCTGATTTCACTTCCAAAGAGCCTGCTACTGAAGACCCAGGGATCCAAGAAACCAAAAATCTTGCTTCTTCAATTGGTTGATTGGCATGGGAGGGGCAGAAAGAAAGAAAGGATGTTGAAAAACTGGAGTGTGTCCAGAGGAGGGTGACTAAAATGGTGAAAGGTCTAGAAACCATGCCCTATGAGGAACGACTTAGGGAACTGGGTATGTTTAGCCTGGAGAAAAGACAGTTAAGAGCCCTGTTTAAACAGTTGAAGAGATGTTATATTGAAGAGCTTGTTTTTTGCTGCTGTAGAAAATAGGACCCAGAACAACGGATGCAAGCTACAAGAAAAGAGATTCCACCTCAACATTAGGAGGAACTTCCTGAAAGGGATAGCTGTTTGACAGCGGAACACACTCCCTCAGAGGTTGGTGGAGTCTCCTTCTTTGGATGTTTTTAAACAGAGGCTGGATGGC
>JAIPUX010001232.1:151153901-151164471 GCA_020142125.1 Phrynosoma platyrhinos | reverse complement strand
TGGCTGATTTCCCAAAAACTGAGTTGGGATGGTAAACACCTCTCTACTATTAGTTCCTCCTCTCCAGAATGATGCGATTCAGATCCATAGTTCCCACTTATTGAACACACTTCTGAATCTGTTCTTTTCAAAAGAACTGCCAGGAAACTATTGTCAGAAAAGAGCAGATTTTTTGCATTTGCCTCGCTTCATCACGACTGAAACCAAGCTCAATTGGATCAAAACTGGTTTCAAGTGGGGACAAGGCACATATAACCTGATCAGCAATTCAAGTTAAATCATAGTGGGAACGAGGCCTTAGTCTCCTGTTGAGGGGAGTTTTGCAGGTTGGGAAAGAGACATAAAGAAAGCCCTCTCATGTCATCACCATACTTCTGATATTGGTGCTACTGAAATAAAGCATAACCATGAAGATTTAAGAACCTATGCAATCTCATACAGGGAGAATATTACATAACTACATAATAAAAATTACATATTTTAAAAAAAATAATTTATGCATTTTGACCAAAACATGTATTTTGTCAGAAATCAAAAGTTTAGTCCTTGCATACTTGTATAAATATAGAAACTCACAAGCAGTAATATTTTAAAACCATGGTGACCACTGGTCATCCAACAGCACAGTTGATGAATCTGTTGCAAATGTAAAGCAAAAGCTTAGAGATGCAAACACAGACATTTTCCAATTACTTTTACTTCTTGTGGCAGTCAACAAAACATTATTAAATCACAGGAAAACATTGCTAATTCAATTTCCTATACATAAACAACCTTCCCTAGGCTTTGAACAGTTTAACAGAAGGTACAAATAGGTTCAAATTGCAATAATTCAGCTGAAAGCATAAGACTAATCCATCTTCCTTATAAATCAGTGACACAAGTTAATTAAAATGTAAACAATGGGTTGCACTGTGTCTGAAAACACGAGAGAAGGAAGCTTTGAAATTCTTTCTGTAATGGTTTTTACCTAACTGTTGTCACCATTGGGCAAGGTTAAGCACAAGATTGCATTAAAGCTAGTCCTTCCTTTTTACTTTAAATGAAACAGAGTTTTCTGCTCACCTGGCAGCAGTAAAGCTAATCACATTGGCTCAAATGTCTTTGGTGAATTTGTCCAAGCTGATTCTCTTATTTCAAATTTACTTCGAAAAAATCTTATTTACTTTCTCCTAATTTCACTTATGGGAATGTTACTAATTACAGATAGTATTATCTTCAGAAAACTCAAGAGTCATGTAGAATTAAAAAAAAAACATTTATTGTAGTGCAAGACTTCACAAAGCAGAATTAGGTAATTAAATACAGCAAGCACAACACATACACAAACAGAGGCATGAGAGGAAAATGTCAGTCGAAAGGCCATGAAATAGAAGTGGCACAGTCTATGGCATTTCTATGCAGTGCTCACATGTACATAAGAAATGCATGGAAATCACTCACAACAGTAGTGATAACATTTCTTCCATACAATTGTGCAGCTAATTTATGTATGCATTTATTTGTTTGTATGCTGCCTTTCTCCCAGAATGGGACCTAAGGCTCCTCCCAATGAAAGTAAATTTTAAAAACTTTATTTTTTTAAAAAAAACCTAATTAAAAATCCACAAATTAAAAATATAAAATCATTTGAAACATATAAAAATTAATTAATAAATAAAATATACATCCCAATCAGAAGCTCTCCTGCTTACACATTAAAAGCCTACTTAAGCAAAAAAAGGTTTCTGTCTGCTGACAATAGGAAAACCAGGAGACGGCCAAGCTAGTTTTTTATGGAAAGGAGTTTGAGAGGGTAGGAGCAGCTCTCTCATATGTCCTTACTAAGTGAGCCTGTGATGGTGGCTTGACTGAAAGAAAGCCTTTTCCTGACATTCTTAAGGGTCTGACAGGTTTTGGAATATTTCAGATTTCAGAATTTCAAATAAAGGAATCCCACCTGTACTAAATGAGTGCCGGTCATGACCTCTAACACCCTATATAGCTTAGGTCCAAACTGTCTGAAAGTCAAAGCAAGTTGGGGAGCTTACCAACCTTGCCACGGAACCTCACCTTGCTCCTTTGTAATGCCAAGTTGGTGAAAAATAAAACCCATATCATCCATGACCTTCTCATGGATGAAGAAACCAACCTGGCATGCTTTACAGAAACCTGGCTGGGGGAGGACAGTGCCATCACTTGGAATCAAGCTCTCCCAGGCAGGTATTCTGTGTATGAGCAGGTAAGGGAAAGTGGGCGGGGGGGGCATGGCTCTGGTTCATAAAGATGACGTCTCCTTGACCAGGATACCTATCCAGAAAACAGATCACTTTGAGAGTATGTACTTGAACCTGAAAACCAAGGATAGTATAGGGATTCTGTTGATATACCATCCACCCTGTTGCCTAACAGATTCCCTATCCGAGCTGACTCAACTGGTCTCAGAGTTGCTGTTGGAGTCTCCCAGACTTTTAGTTCTGGGCAATTTCAACATCCCACTCGAGACCAGTTTGACAGGTGCGGCTCGGCAGTTCATGGACTCCATGACAGACATGGACCTATCCCAATTGGTTTTCGGGCCTACTCACTCAGCAGGTCATACTCTTGATGTGGTCTTTAGTATGGAACAGGCATATCTGTGGGCGGAGGTAAATACCACCGCGCTGTCATGGACAGGATCATTTCCTGGTCAAGGTTGGAATAAGAGCCACTGTCCATCCCACTGGGGGTGGAGGGTCTATTAAAATGGTCCTCTCTCAGAGGCTAATGGAGCCAATTGGATTCCAGAAAGCCTTGGAGGGTCTCTTGGTTGGTAAAGCCGATGACCCTGTCGAAGCTCTGGTGAATACCTGGAATACCGATCTTACCAGAGATATTGACATGACCGCTCCCAAGCGTCCTTTCCAACCTGCTCCAAACCGTCATCCCTGGCTCACAGAGGAACTTAGGAAAATGAAGCGTGTTGGACTACAACTAGAGTATACCTGGCGGAAAACTCAACTCTTATTTGATAAGACTCATCATAGGAACTTTCTTCATTCCTATCAAGAGGCAATACGTACAGGAAAGAATTCGTTCTTTTCTGCACATATTGCGTCTGCGGAATCTCATCCAACGGAACTGTTTAGGGTGGTAGGGGAACTGACACAGGCTTCACCTGTGCAGAACCCTTTACTTAACCTGACAACAACCTGCTGTGATGCTTTCAACAACTATTTTGCAGATAAAATCTCTCAGATAAGAGCCGACTTAGATGCTGGGATTATAACAGAAGTGACTGATGAGGTGTCCAGTAAACACGTTTCTGAGATTAGACTGGATCAGTTTGAGTTGGTGAGTACCGATGATGTGGACAAGATCCTTGGAAAAGTGAGGAAGATGATGCGCTCCCTCGATCCCTGCCCATCTTGGCTGGTCATCCAGGGGGGTGATGCCTTGTTGGCCTTTCTTAAGATGGTCATCAATGCATCCCTTAGGGAAGGAATTGTTCCATCAAATCTAGAAGAGGCGGTCGTTAGACCACTCCTGAAGAAACCTTCCCTAGACACCCTGGATCTGAAAAATTATAGACCAATCTCGCATTTACCATTCTTAAGCAAGGTGATTGAGTGAGCTGTTGCCTTTCAACTCCAAGCGATCTTGGATGAAGCCAATTTTTTAGATCCATTTCAAACCAGCTTCAGACCTGGATATGGGGTGGAGACGACCACGGTCACTCTGGTAGATGACCTTCGACTTAGCACTGACAGGGGTAGCGTGACCCAGTTGGTGCTTTTGGACCTCTCAGCAGCTTTTGATACAATAGATCACGGCATCCTCTTGGAGCGCCTGAGAGAGTTGGGAATAGGAGGCACTGATCTTCAGTGGTTCAGCTCTTTCCTCTCGGGCAGGTTCCAGAGCCACTGTCCATGGGTCCAATTTACCTTGAGGATCGCCTTCTCCCATATAATCCTCCCCACACCCTCAGGTCCTCTGGGAGGAAGCTTCTTCAACCGATAAGAACTAGATTGACGGCAACCTCCCAGAGGACATTTTACGCTACCGCTCCCAGACTCTGGAATGCCTTGCCGGAAGAGATCCATCAGATAACCAACTGAGGGGGGATGCAGACGAGCTGCCCTGGGCTGCCCCCGGAAGCGGAGGATCAAGGCCGAGGCTGCCGGATGCCTCGGCCCCGATCCTCCCTTTTTCCGCCTGTGAAAGGAGTGCTAAAATAGCACTCCTTCCACAAGCCGCCAAAGGGGTGCCGCAAGAGGCGTGGTGCTCCTCTTTGGTGTATCTTCTGGCTCAGCGTGTTCAGACGCTAAGCTGGAAGGATGTCATTGGAGTGCCCGTCATGTGGATGGGCCGTCGCTCCGATGACGTCCTCAGGAAGGGGATGGGGCACCCAGCGTCTGGCTGCCCGCCCTCCTGGGATTGAAGATGGTGCTTTTTGCTATCTGCATCCCACCTTAGATGGCTTTAAAAAAGCCATCAAGATGGATCTCTTTCGACAGGCCTATCCAGAATAAAATCACTTTCAAACTAGGTCTCTTTTCGTTAGACACCCTCCTTTCTTTATTTTGCTCACCCCAGAGTGCCTACTGTTTTAATTGTCTATTGTTTTAAACTGTTTTAATTGAGATTATATTTAATGTATTTTTAATGGGGGATATTATGTTTATTGTTGGGGTTTGTATCTGTTTTAGCTGTAAGACGCCTTGATTGCTACGGCAAAAGGCGGGGTACAAATAAATTATTATTATTATTAAGTCTTTATTCTTTAGGAAGATAGATTTAAAATAATAGACTGACCCACACTTCTGTTGTTCTGTTAATGAAAGCTAGACTCTAACAAGTTTAACTTTCATCCTTGTGTACTTTTTGTTTCCTTTAAAAAGAGTTAACACCCTGGGGAACTAAAATTGCATCCACAAAACCCTTCATCTCTTTTGAATCCTGAAAGTACCAGATCAAATTTGCAAAGCTGTTTATTAAACTCATGTTATACACTGAATTAATTTTCTTAAAGAATTGTGGCTTCTATATCAGTAGCAAATATTCTGGGAGAGGTGAATATTCCCCTTACTCATTTATGTCAGATATGTATCATTGATTCTTTTGTGTACTATGTAGATACTGATCTGCTCCAGACATTGTTGGAAGGTAATGATTCATGTACTAGATGAAATGAAATGAAATGGAATGAAATTGGGTGTATGAGTTTCTGATGTCCTGCGATAATTTTTTTCTGGGATGTGTTGCTGAGTTGGTACTGGCTGATTTGTTGATGTAGTTGTTACTGCTGTTGTGGCTGTAATGAGCATTTAGATCACAGCAACCTATAAAAACATTAAAGTTCTCAATATTATTGCCTTGGCATGAATTAAGTTTTTTAAAAATCAGACTCAATTTTGTTTCAGCTCTACTTATCCCAGTGAAAGGCAAACAAATTTCATGAAATTCCAAAAATGCCATTTCAGTATCTTGCAGATTACAAGGAGAGCTGTGCTTATTCCAGGACCACTTACTGTGATTCACTAAATTAATGGGAGGCCACATTAATTACTCTTACACTCCCCTTCTCTGCCTATAAATCCATATTTTGAAATGTAAAAAACTAAATAGAAGAATAGAATTTCCAAAATATTCAGGTAAATTTAGGGAAGGAAAATTTGTTGAGGATTCATTCTCCCACATTTTTCACATACAGTGTGGTGTTTAGAGCTACATGATTTGGGTCCAGGTTACCTATAGGATCACCTTCTCCCGTATAATCCACCCTGTACACTAAGGTCCTTTGGGGTACATTTATTCCAGTACCAGGACTAGGTTGGGAAATGTTAGCCAAAGGAATTTTTCTTCAGCTACCCCTAGATGTGGAACAACCTGCCAAAAGAGATGAAAACGCTGTCCAAATTTAAAACAGCATTAAAGATCAGTCTCTTCTGGCTGTACTATCCAGATGATTTTTAAATTTTAAATTTTAAATGATTTTTAAAATGTGTGTTGTTTTAATATTTATGTGTCTTGTTTTTTCTTTTAAATTGATCTGTGTTTTTAACTAATGTTGTATATTTGTTGGTCAGTTGTTGTTCCCTGCCTCAATCCATGGGGAGAGGCAGGTAAGAAATAATAATAGTAGTAGTAGTAGTAGTAGTAGTAGTAATTGGCACACCTTTGGTACCCTAATTTAGAGGAATATATGCATGTTATGACATGTTAGCTAGACATGTTTTTTATGACATGTTAGTTAGCTTTATGGCATGTTAGCTAGGATAATGGGCAGTGATGTATTCAAATATTTTACCCCAATTCTCAAGTCAAGTCTCAAGTCCCTACCTTCAAGTTTTATGCGTATTTACAATCTAAATTCAATAATTGAATATTAATGGATTTTATGATGGTTGAACTATTTAAATTTTGTTCATATGAGATAGGTCTATGCAGTAGATAGTTTAAATTAACAAAGAAGATTGGAAAACTCAGAACAAAACAGAACAAGTTTTATTGATTAGTCTTCTGACCGTATCAATAGAATACAGTATTTCAAATACAAAATACAAATCAAAATACAGCATATCAAAATACAAACAAATAGTAAAATAGCTCAGTCCGAAAACAAATGTAAGATTAAATGGGGGGGGGGGGGACTGAGAAATATTAAAGGAAAACAATATGAATATCTTATCAATTATCAATTCTTTTTCTATTTCTACTAAGAAAGCTGGATAACTACAACTACATAAGCTGATCCTGCATTATTTGGGAAGTCTCTTTTATCATATTGTCAATGTGTAATTGATTTCTGTGTATGTATATATATGCTTTTCTTGTGATTTTATGTGGATAATATGTTTTATGTTGAATTATATTTTATGTATGTCATAAATCAATAAAGATATTATTAAAAGTACTTCCCTTCAAGTCTCAAGTCAAGTCTCAAGTCCTTGCAAGATACTTTCAAGTCAAGTCTCAGGTCTCAGGTCTGGGAGCCAATTTTTAACAGGAAAAAAAAGGCAGTGGGCAATTTTTCAGAGGGGAACAGCAAATGCATAAAGCAATGGACTTGACACAGGGGCTTGAGGTCTGCTTGGCAGCCTATCCCTGATGCACATCAGAGGAGCCTTCTAAAGCTTTTCAGAAGCTTCAGAAGGATCCTTCCACCTCAAGTCCATTGCTTTATGCATTTGCTGTTCCTTTCTGAGAAACACAACCCACACTTTGGGGATGCATCTTGCCTGCTGCTCCAAGTGAATGGCACCAGCAAATCAGACATTAAAAATATACAAGTCTGAAGTCAAGAAAGTGTCATTTTTGCCAAGTCAAGTCATTGAAGTGACTTGAGTCCAACTTCAGTTGGAATCAGTTGATTTGAGTCTACATTGCTGACAATTTGGCCTAGATCACAGGACCAGCAGACACTATTGGAAGGCAAATAGTAGGTGCCCCATGTAGTATATGTTGCTGATTTCCCCTGTTAGTATTGTTATTAGAGCAAAGTATCAATTTCCTGAAATCCAGGAGATGTCTGAATTCTACACACAAGATAGTAACAACTGAACATCTGTTGTATTTTGTTGTGAACATCTGGAAAAATCCCCTATTTGTTTCAGTTAGTGTTGATGTAAAGGGACAAGGATTTCTCATATAGACACACCATCACAGACCATTAAGGAGATCACGTCTGAAATAAAGCAGACACAAGCCTTTTCCAAGAATGTACAAGACTGGGGATGGAGTGCTCCCCAGCAACAAAACAAAGAATGGGTGTGGGGAAGGAAAAAACAGTATACCTGGGGGATTTTTATTTGGTTGAATAAGTTTTTTTTAAAAAAAATGCAATTCCTCTGTTCCCAGCTTTGAGTGGTACAGTCTAGAACAAGATTCTCCATAAACTAATCCTTACAAATTCAATGCACACCTCTGTTAATCAGAGGAACCAACCCACTCCCATAATTTGTTGGAGAAATTCCTCCTCCTCCTCACTTTGTAAGAAAGAGCCAAGCCACAAGATAATTTCCAGAATGCTTTGTGTGTGTGTGTGTGTGTGTGTTTAACAGCTAATCCTGTTATTCTTGCTCTTAGAGAAAACAATGAAAAGACATGCCAAAAGGTGGAGCATAAATCCTGGCACGTCAAGCCTGGGAGGCACAAATTATTGCCAACCATCCCCTCTCCACTTCAGCTACAAATTCAGTAAATAACACACCTTGTAAACTGAACACATACCCCAAATGTTCATGAAACTTACATGCATTGAAAGGAAAACAAAAAACCACAGGCGTAGAAGCAGTGTTCTGCCAAATGCCAGGGTACACCAGTGAGAAAGCTTATCCCTACAGTGGTGGGCAGCTCGCTGAATTATGTACATCACCTCACATAACCTGCTACCATGCACTAAATAGCCATTAAGGCAAAAAACTGTATGACAATTGTTGCTATGCATCTCCCCAAAAGGGGACAGTACTGAGATGAATCCAAGAAAAGAAAAGAAAAGAAAAGAAAAGAAAAGAAAAGAAAAGAAAAGAAAAGAAAAGCAGGTTCTAGGCAGAATTTTAGTCCACATACTTCTGTTGATGCTTCAGTTATCTCCTCACTTTTGCAGCTATGGGTAAAAGCCAAACTTGTGGTATTTTTCTTTTCTTTTCTTTCAACAGCAAAACATATCATTATATCCAGGAAAAGGTGACTTTTCTCAAATGAACTTTCTCTTTCGCAAATAGTCTGACCTCACTGTTTATTTACTGTGGCTCAAACTCATAGTCATATTGTGGTAAAGCATATGTTGTATGACCAGGTAGCAACCCACTGGCAAGAAAATATATATTTTTAAATTTAAAACACTATTAACAAAGCATTTGTATTACTCTTAAATGAAAGATTAATACTAAGTTGTAAAAATTAAACAAAACAAAAAAGGCCATATTCAGGGATCATAATACTGATGTCTTCTTTCTGAGATGGGATTCTAGGTCAAGTAAGCAAAGGGACATCTTCTTAGCTTCACTTTTAACTCTTTTGGTCAACACCATATAATGAACAAGCTTCCCAATATAGTGCTTGCTGACTGAAAGCAAATGAACATCTAGTCTGTGTCTTAATGCAGTTATGTTTGCAAAAGTGACTGTTTCTTCTAGTTCTACTGCAGAAAGAATATCAGCAAGAGGTCTGTTAGATAATCTAGCAACAATTGTTCACTGAGGCTAGTCTTGAGACCAGCACACAGAGTTTGGAAAATATTTATTGATTTATTGAATAAAGCTTTTCTCCTGGGATGAGATCCAAAATGGCTTTTACTTTCTTTGACTGCAAGCCCAGCCAATGTGACCATCAGGGTATCCCATATTTTCTCCAACCACAGCTCATTTACCTTGCCAGTGGCTTTATGTTAAATACCTTTCTTGTGTAATGGTTATGTGGTGCATTCAGGAATGGGCAGTACTAACAACATTTAGCCAAAGTAGCACTGCCACTTCTCTGAGAGATTCTTTGCCAGTGTCACACACCCCTAACTATGGCTGCCACCCAGTAGCTGTTAGGCACATTTACTCTTGCTTCTCACCAAAAGCCTGTCTGAATTGAGAGATCCTATAAGTAGCATTGCTACCATCTGTATGGACACTTACCTCAAAGGAGTATGGAAAAGTAATGCCAAGGTGGGGCACATACACAGAGGTACCCACACATTTATGGAGGGGAACCATAGCCATTGCTTTTGTTGTAAATGGAATCAGTTATGTCCACTGTAAGAAACTAGGAAATCTTTTTTCCCCCAAACTAACAGATTCTGAACCTAAGAGTACAATAATTTACTTGCTAAACTGGAGATTCTAGTGTATCACTATCATTTTCATGGTGGCCATCTAGAAGCTCTTTGTTGTTGTTATGTGCCTTCAAGTTGTTTCTAACTTATGGCAAACCTAAGGCCCTATCATGGGGTTTTCTTGGCAAGATTTGTTCAGAGGAGGTTTGCCATTGCCTTCCCCTGAGGCTGAGAGAGTGTAATCTGCAAGGTTACCCAGTGAGTTTTATGACCAATCAGGGAATTGAACCCTGGTCTCCAGAGTTGTAGTCCAACACTCAAACCACTATTCCATGCTGGCTCTCCTAGAAGCTCTTACATTTAGCATAATATTGATGACCATATGTTATTGTTTATTCTCAGTGGTGTAGTATCTTTAATTCCACTGCTGTGATGGAATATTTTACTTTATTAAATTTATTCAGTTTTTATTCAGCCTTAATTGTCCTAACAAGGAGAACATCAACTTCATGTCAGCCAAAAGACAATATTCTACAACAGCTTCTTGTACTTAACTAAAAGTAACCTCTCCCAGCCTGGCCCTTCCAAACCTGGAAACATTATTCAATTGTGCTCTGATCACTGGCAGAATGGACCTTTTTCTTTCCATGCAGTTGATGCCCAGTAAAGTAGGCTGAGGGAAGTTACTGTCATGGCAATAGTATCAAAATGGTGACTAAGGGGGGAAGCAGACGAGGGCGTCCAGGACGCCCTGCGACGGTGCGCCTCAGGACCGCGGCATCCGCACCGAGGCGCACTGTTGGCACCTCTGAAAGGAGTGCTAAATCAGCGCTCCTTTCAGAAGTC
>JAIPUX010001232.1:151132856-151153801 GCA_020142125.1 Phrynosoma platyrhinos | reverse complement strand
TGGACTCAATTTTCACTATTTCTGGCAGTCTGCAAAGGCCCATAATATCTAGCCATTGTAAAGGAAGAACAGTTATGGATCAGTATATCTAAATAGCTCTTACAAGGACTTAAATCTACATGTATTTAACCATAGTAAGGAGTTTTTTACTTAGGGTTTTAAACCGAATCAAGCCTCCTGGGCTGCAGCCAGGAGGTGGGATGGAGGTGGGGATTATCACATGCTAAATCACTGCTGAATCACTGGCCGCCCTCAGCCTGGGTCCCAACCGGGCTCAGCTGGCACTTTTTAGAAATTGGAATGATTTCCGGTTTCTAAAAAGTGCTGGCTGAGCCAGGCTGGGACCTGGGCCAATGGTGGCTGGTGATTCAGTGGCGATTTAGCATGTGATAATCCCCACCTCCATCCCGTCTCCTGGCTGCAGCCTGGGAGGCTTGATTCAGTTTAAAACACCAAGCGATAAACTCTTTTGTTTTCCCCGAGATGACATCTCTTCAGTAGTTATGAGGCAGGCAGGGTCAATGTGATCCTCTCCCTGCTTTACATAGTAAATCTGGTTAGTGGAAGAGGAAGAAAAAATATTTCCATTCATTTTAGGAAAAGTTGCCAAGATTTGACATTTTCTCCTTACTCAGAAAGGAAAGAACTTGAGATTTTTTTTTTTAAAATGGATGCATGAGAAAGTGAAACTGACACATTTTTCCATCCCTGGCCTAGCAGCAAGATCATTTCTGTCATGTGAGGAATCACATTTAGTTTAATTGTACAGTAAAGTAATATTTGTAGATTTGCTTTCATGACAGAACTATGTTCCCAGCAAGCTTTAGCCCATTCATTGTCTCCTTAGGCACTCCAAGCATTTCTTTATGCTGTACATCCTTTGGAATGCTCAATTATACTTACAGAAGAAATCAAATAGGATTCCAAGGCTCTCAAAGCAAGGCTGAAGGAGCCGTCCAGGTGATCTTTCATCAAAGAAGCTGGGGCTATGGGATGGGGTGAAGACAGAGTGATCCTTCAGAAAACGTAGGGTGCCTTTGCCAGAGTGGTGCTGACAATATATTCATAGGCTTTCTTTCAGCTATAGAATGAAACTCTGGCAAGCCAGAGTCCTCTGCCTCTTCCTTCATAAAATAATAACTCAAGATTCCTGAGAGGAGGAAGAATCAAAGAAACCTATCAACCAAAAGTATATCAAACAGTACCAAGGCTTACTATACCTTTTTATCTTTTTTGGGAGCATGTCAGGAGGAAAAGACAGCTCTGCATTCAGTAGATCTAATGCTTTCTTCAAGCCACTCATTGCAGGTGCAACCCTTACCCTCTCCCACAAACTGAGATTCACTGTGATAGTTGAACTTTCTGAAGGGATAACAGGGAGATATCTCCTTCTTTATGGGCACAACATCCTGTCTGCAAGTGGAAACAGAGACCCACAAACTTGAGCAACCCTTTAACTGTCATCCCAGGAAGATTATGATGGTTTGATATTTGGGGTATGTGGAGACAATATGGTGTGAAGTCGTAGGCTTTCATGGCCGGCATCCTTAGTTGTTTTTTTTTTTTTTGTGGGTTTTTTCAGGCTGTGTGGCTAGAAAGAAACTCTTCTAGAACATGGCCACACAGCCCGAAAACCCCCCACAAAAAACAAAAACAAAAACAAAAACCAAAAACCAAAAAAAAAAAAAAACCACACACAATATGGTGTAGTGGTTTGAGTATTGGACTATGACTTTGGAGACCAGGCTTTGATTCCTGCTCAGCTATGAAACCCACTGGGTGACCTTGGGCAAGTCACATGCTTTCAGCCTCAGGGGAAGGCAGTGGCAAACCTCCTCTGAACAAATTTTGCCAGGAAAACCACATGATAGATTCACCTTAGGTTCTCCATAAGTTGGAAACAACTTGAAGTGACACAACAACAACAACAACAACAACAACAACAACCAAATGGTTCCTAAATACATATTTTGTGTTAGATATGTCTGTGACTCCTTCTGCATGTCTGCATTGGGAATACACTGCTATTCTCAATTATGCCTGAAGAAGTAGTCTGAAAGCTGGGTTCTGATACCGTCTGGGTTAATGTTGGTCCATGAATCCAACATGCATTCAATTACTCCAAATCTATGCCATCAAGTGACAACAATGGGAAAAAAACAGCCCTCTGAAATAAAAGCAAATTAAACTGGGCACTATTTTAATTGTTAAAATATTCTGCTACTCTGTTCCTGTGGTTATCAAACAACACTACCAGGTTGAGACCAAACAAAGCCAAAACAAATAATAAAACAATTGACAAAATAAATGACAGAAGCAGTAACAAATCAGGATGGAGGTGTCTATTTTTTTCAGGGAGCATCACAGTTAAATGTATTTGTAAATCATATTGTTATATCTGATTTCTGTGCAAATTTAAAAAAGGAAACCAGCTAGATCTATGGAAGTAGTGAGTTCCATAGCTTAGGTGCTGCCTCTGAGAAGGCCATATCCTGTATACTTGCCCAGAGGTAGACATTTTGCAATAAGATGCTGGAATGGTGTTTTTCCCCCCTGCAGTTATATTGCTGCATATTGCTCATTTGTTGCTGCATAGAGTTCTACAAAGGCAGTGCTTTCTGCCTTATCTAATGAAAGCACAAATCTGAGTGGATGAGGAGGGAGTGATGTGTGCATGGCCTATGTGTTTAGGGCCTTAAAGATTAAATCTGACCCACTGAATTGTTCAAAGAGCTAACTGGAAGTCCATGTGGATGGACAAAAACTAGATCTCTGCTTTCGGTTGAAAGGTGAGAGGCAGAACCAACTTGCACACATCACTCCCTCCTCATCCACTCAGATTTGAATAATTTTCAGTGGCAGCCCCAGATTGCATTGTAGTCACCTTGAGTGGGAGATTACAGCAAAACAAAATCATGGATGATGTTAACAAAATCTGCAGCTAAGAGAAATATACAGAATGGGAAGCACCTGGAAATAAATTATTTCATGTATTATGTATGAAGGTTCAAAGAGAGCTCTATAACTTTCTGGTTACATGCTCATAATCCAGATAAATGTGGGTTACCTCTCACTGAAGTTTTGTAACTGTGTTCAAGCAAATATGGTTTACAGCATCCTCTTTAGTTCTTTGTACTCAGTATGCAGAAGTTTAACTTACTTCTGGATTCCAGGGACATAGGGGTGGACATATGTGCAAGTTCATATCCCCAGCCCTTGTTTTACTGCTATACCTGTTCAGGGATATGCCAAAACTAGGACTACTGTGTTTTGGAAAGAGACTGACAGATAGATAAGCCATCAACTAGCTCACCTTTGCCCCATCATCAACTGATAGCAAGAATCCTGCCATCACCAACTGCAGAGAAATTGCAATGGAGGTCTATTTATATTAACATAATATAAATTCAGGGTGTGATAACAATTAAAATGTTTGAACTGTTGTTATTGTTGTTGTTTGTTGCCCTTGAGTTGACTTTAATTCATGGTGACCCCATGGATGAGACATTTCCAAAATTCCCAGCCCTTGACTGCCCTGCTCAGGACCTGTATGCTCAGGCATGTGGCCTCTCTGATCGAGTCTAACCATCTGGCGGGTGGTCTTCCTCTCTGTTTACTGCCCTCTGCCTTTCATCTTTTCTATTGAGTCATGCCTTCTCATGATGTGGCTAAAGTATGACATTCTCAATTTAGCACCTTGGTTTCCAGGGAGAATTCTGGCTTGATCTCTTCTAGGAGCCATTTGAACTGTGTGAGGTTATTTATTTTGATAGGAAATTTTTATCAAGGAGAAATTTATTTTGAGGCAAGATATATAGATCATCTCATGGTAAATAAGAGCATTTTGGGTGAGGTGCAGTAGGGTACATCTTAATTTATGAGTTTAATAATGTGTGGCCTTATCTGCACTGGTGCAGGGCACCCTGGAATATCCTACCTCTGGAACTGCCCAGACTCGTCTCCATTGCAAAGCCCTTTGTTCTGATGCTGGGCAGCTGACCACATGTGCATCCTGCTATCACAGGTCACTTTGGACTGAGGTCAGAATGAGAAACCCAGCAATGGTCATATGGCTGGGCACCTCATTCTGACCTCAGAGCAAGTGACTGGTGGCACTGGTAGATGCGCTGGATGGCTTAGCAGTATGCTTTTCATACAGCCACCTGGTATCAGGAGGATTCCTGGAAGATCTGGAGCAACTACTGAATTTTTAAAATCCAGGGTAGGAGGAGTAAAATCCAGTTCTGGTACTGAGTAGGTTGGTTGTCATCCAGTCTGCTTGCACCAGAATCAGTCTTTGGGCCATGTGAACAGGGGGAGGTTGTTGTAATTTGGGACATACAGACAAGACTTGTGTGATCTGAATGGGAAATTAATTGTTCCCTGTGGAATTTAAATTGTAGTTATTATCTCCAATGTATACGCAAATACACATATACACTAGTATATGAACATTATAATGTAAATTGATTTTCTCTTTTATTCTCTTATTTTGTGGCGCTTGCACTTTCCCCCCATCCACAATTTTTAATAGGCTAATCTATTGGGAAGGGAGAAAAAATGTTGTACGAGATGCATAGGGTTCACTCACATTTACAAAGCGACTGTACTAAGAAAGAGCATTTTGTCAAAATTCAGTGTGCCTTTGGAAGACTCACGACATTCTTCAGTAATGCAGAAAGTAAAAAATCAGATGCCAGTCAGAATGTGTGTACTATGCCAGTTTCCATAATAAATGACTTGATCTTCTCAAATAAAAGTGTATTTTTTAAAATCGCAACATGTCTTAAGTTCTCTATAGGAATAAACTGGCAAGGAAAGACAAATACTATATTAAAAGAAAGAATTGTTTTCTCTTTTAGTCTAGACAAGAGAAGGTGTGATGACCTTTGCTTCTACTGCCAACACCAACAGTTTACTTCACAGTTGGAAGGACAGTCATAGCTAATGGGTAGTCCAGTGGCTGATCATTCCAGCAATTCACTTGGGCCATGATTTCAAGCTGCTTTTTGGCATTCAAAGACAAGAAGACCTTCTGTGCTGGCCTTCTGGGTTCATTTGTTGTGTTCAAATGAGAAAGGCAGGCAGATTGTGAAGATTTATATAAATGAGGGCATTGTATGTTCAAAGAAGAGAAGTCTGTTTGATCTTAGCTGTTACTGATTTACCTTTACCTTACGATAACATTCATTAGGCAGGATAAGGTAATGCTGTTGGGTTCCCTTTATATTGTCAACAGTTAAAATATAGACATCATATAGGGTGTAACTTTCATGTTTCAAGGTAACATTTCCCCCAACCTAATCACAATTTGCAACTTGTTCTACATCAGACCCTTTAGTTTTAAAAACACAGTCTCCTCCCTGTTTCTAAATATTTGTGGCTTGGGTCAAAAGTACAGCAAGAAACGATTACTTCTCAACAGGGGTTCAGGAGCTTGACCTGCCAATCACGAAGCCAGAAGCTAACTTGGGGAAACACTTGGGACTGTAGGTGTATTAGTCTCAGATAATGTAATTATTTTTGGTATAGAAGAGAGGGGAAAAAAGTTATGTAACTTTACTCCAGTTGACAATTGGGAGACATTAAAAGCTTTCTAGTTTGGGAAGACTAGGGGCCCATTCATTTTACTGAATTATAGTGATATTATTCCACTTTAAATGCTACAGTTCTGTCCTAAGCAATTCTGGGATGAACAGTTTAATGAAGGGCATTTAGAGTTCTTAGTCAAGCATCCTAGTGCTTCCTTGTTTGCTGTTTTGCACCTTCTAGTACTTTCTGACTTATGGCAACCCTATCACGGGGTTTCCTTAGCAAGACTTGTTCAGAGGAGTTTTTCCTTTACCTTCCTCTGAGTCTGAGAGAGTGTGACTTGCTTGAGTTTGCCCATGGGTTTCCATGGCTGAGCCTGAGATACAAAGTCAGACTCCAGAGTCATAGTCCAACTTTGAAACCACGACACCATACTGGTCCAGTGCATCACTAAACTACAGACCCCAGGATTCCATAGGATGGAACCATGGTGGTTAAAGTGGGATAACAGTGCTACATTTGTGTTGTATGAAAGCCCCCTGATATAAAAACCAGAGTTTCTGCCCTTCTCAACAGGACAATTTCTGCTATATTGCACGTCCTCTTTCCTGCTTCTTGTCCTTCTCCACATCATCCAACATGGATTTGAAAATGGATGCCTAAAGTCTTAGCTGCATCCTTATAATACTTCTCATTGTCTTCTAATTCAGATGTGTCTGCAATTTTGCCTGTTCATACACCAAATGCTTTCTCGGATCACATGTTTACAGAGGCTGTTGGGAGAGATGCACATTTTGGCGATGTTTCTATAGGTTTTCTCCAGACTAAAATGTGGCTGAGATTTCAAATGAACTGAGAAGGGAGGAATCTGTCCTTACTAGGTATTGAGATAATTCACATTTTAGTTGCCACTCAGACACATGGGAGATATTTGTTCCAGGAAGATAATTAGGTGATGATGTAACTGGAAGCAGTAATTGGTGCTAGGATGTGCAGTCTTCTAGAGATAGGCATTTATGTTATGTCTGTGTTGTTGAAGCCATTAAGAGGGGAGTATCCACTAACATAAAAAAGAGTTGAGGCCTCAGGAGTAGAAGAAAAGCCACAGACAAGGAAGAAAACTGGGTGATGGTTGGATATGCATTTGTCCACTACTCCCTATGTGCATTCCACATTTTTGGACTAAAACTCCCAAAACAATGCAGCAAGCATGAATTCTCTCAGAATGTCCCAGTCAGTCTGCTGGCAATGGGATTCTATGAGATGCTTTTCAAAAAAGTAATTTTTCTGAGCTCTGAAAGGGTTAGGAACATAAAAAACTGCCTCATTGCAGAACAACCTGCTTGTGTGTTTAGTGCTCTATTGACTATATGGGTGCAAAGGATACTTGCAGATTTTCTCACCATCAGTGATAAAATTTGTCTCCACCTTGAAACACTGAAACACAGAACCAATGGTCAATCATGGTGAGGTCCGTCCCCCCATTTTGAGACTTTTGTGAACAATTCATTTTTAAAAATAACACACACCACCCTTTGAGGGCAAAACCCAATGTTTTTCACAGAACACACTATACTTTGCACAAAACACCATTCTAAGTTATAAAAGGAGGGGAGGGAAGGAGAGGGAAGAGGAGAAGAGAGGAAAGGATGCACAAATAGTTTTATTTTCCTGCATTTTTTTTTTACAAAGAAGTCCCAAACTCTTGCAATGTAAAATTATTTGTCCTTTTATGTGAGAAGTCCTATTAATTACCAGTATTGGAATATCTCTGCTAGGAGGTATCCCTTGGATCTGATTTGTTATCTCTTTGGCACCAGACAAAAAGTTTTGATTTTTTAAAAAAACTTTCAAAATTCTGCTACTATATAATTTAGTTTAATTTCCATTATAGGTTTAGATTTTGTATGTTTGTGCGATTCCCATTTTAGCTTATGCTGCTTTTGTCTGATTGTTGTTTTTAATAGAAACAAAGAAATAGATACAGTTAAAACTATACCTTTTAATAAGCAATGCTTTCTTTTGTTGTTTATCAAAAGAAAGTAACATTATGACTTTTAATTTACATTTTAGAAAGAGCAAGGACTGTAGCACTTAATCTTGTTAGAATATAACAGCTTAAACCTGAGAACTACAAGCTAAACAGCTTTATTTTTTATAATCCGGTATCTTTTTCTCCAATATGTCAAGAGTAAGACTTGCAGTGCATTTACCAGTCCCTCTGGCTGACAGGATACACCTCACACCAGATGTATCCCATAATTAGGTTAATTTAGCACACTAGTTATCACACATAATTAGGTCAATTAAACTTCTGTTTAAGTAGATCATACTTTCTCTATAGTGTTTTGTTTGTCAACTATCATTATAGCTTATGGGGGTTGTATTGATCATTATTTCCTTTTTGTATTAACTAACAGAATAACTGCAGGGTGTAGTGGTTTGAGTACTGAATTTTGAATCTGGGAGACCAGGGTTCATATTCTGCTTAGTCAGAAATCCATTGGGTAACCTTGGGCGAGTCCTCAGCAATGTCAACCTCTTCTGAATAAATCTTGCCAAGAAAACTCTCTGATGGGGTCATGGAGCCAAGCTGGAGCCAACTTGAAGGCATGTAATAACTCCAAATTAACTAACAATACCCACATACACCCATTTCCTGGGATTCATAAGCAAGCTATGCCTGCAATACAAATCCCTCCCCACCAAAAGACCAGCTTTCAAAAATAAAATAAAATAAAATGAGTTGGACAAATTATTTTGGAAATCAGACCCAAAAAAAATAAAATCAAAATTTTACAAATTATTGGGCCTTTGCAGACTGCCAGAAATAGTGCACATTAAATTGAGGCACTGCCCTGGCTCAGTGCTAGGGAGTCATGGGAATTGTATTTTTTTCTGAGACATTGAGCCTTCTCTGTCAGAGAGCTCTGGTGCCACAATAAATTACAGTTCCCATGATTCCCTAGCACAGAGCCAGGGCAGTGCCTCAATTTAATGTGCACTATTTCTGGCAGTCTGCAAAGGCCATTTGTTGAGCAGAAGTTTAGAACAGGAAACTATAAAAGATTATATGATCAAATGGTCTCGGGACATAGGCTGTAAAATTTATTTAGAAGAATAGCAAAATCCCTGGAGAAAAACAGATAAATTGACAGTAGCGCAAAGTCTCAAAGAAAACCATATGAAAATCATCAACAGGTGGCATTACACAACATGGAAATTAAAAAATATATATACAAATTATCAGATGGAAGGTGTTGGAGGTGTAAGAAAGAGAAGGGCACTATATACCATGTCTGGTGGAGGTGCCCTGTGATTCAAAAATTTTGGAAGGTTACTGATTCAAACATTCAGGAAATGCTCAAGATAAAATACCCAAAGAGTCCAAAGTTATATCTACTTAATATTACATCGATAATAAAAGCTCAGGATGAAAATAAATATTGGAGAACTATACTGTACCTAGTTACTGCTGCTAGACTCCTTATAGCTAAATTATGGAAATCAGATAAAGTACCCACCTTAGAGGAATGGAGATACAAAGTAATAGTGTTTATGGAATTAGATAAAATGTCATGTTATGTTAAAAATATAAAAATGAACAAAAGAAAAGAAGAATGGGATAAGATTTTAGATTTCTGGAAAGAGGGATCTAAATCTGAATTTACAGAAGGACAGATTTGAGATACAAATAATCATATGTGGGGTTTTTGTTATGAACTATAGACAAGAAGAATGACTTCGGTATTACTGCTTATGGATATGACAATAAGATAAAGGTTGAAGATATTGTGTTCAAAGCGGTGTTCAAAGAAGATCAGATGAGGGAAAATAGGAAAAGAAAGAAGAGAATACGTACTAGATTGTTAGCACTAGGAGACAACTATTCTGTTCTTCCAACTCCTCTTCTTTCATAAGAAAGAAAAAGGTGGTGAAGTATATGCAAGCTGCCTTCTCCTCTATCTTCTCTCTCTTTTCTTTTTTGAATACAAGTAAGCCAAATACAGCTCAGGTATCTAGGGTTTTCATTTTATGTTTATATTAAACATACTCTTGGAAACAATTAGCTGAAAGGAAGACCAGAAAAGGACCTAACAAGACATCAGAAGACTAAGAAAAAAATAAATTTGTGTATATATTAGATGAATTTTTATTTGTTGTATTTAATGGAAAATTTAATAAAGATTTTTTTTTTTTAAAAAAAGACCAGCTTTCAGAAGCTTGGGAAACAATATAATGTCTGACCATGGAATTCCAAAGTGTGTAAGGATCTGGAACCATGAAGATCATCCACAGTGAATCAACCCTCGAGTGTTGAGCAGCAAATGAAGGTTCTACGTGTGTTTGACTGCACATGTTTAGAAACCTTTTCATGACTAAGAGCTCTGCTTACCCAATTGTGAGAAGACTTGTATGCATGTAGACATGCATAGAAATTCCCTTTGGGCCTTTCTGCTCAACACTGGAAGTTGGGCAATAGAGATTGAGAGGCCAGTGCATCATAGATGTCAACAAAAGTTGTGTTTCCACAATCAGCAAAAGACCTGAACAGGTTTGTGTAGTGCTGTTAACAACTCAAGTGAAAGGGAAAGAATTCTGTATATATTATTTGTATGTAAGCCTGTGTGTTTCACAATGGCATTTGCTTGACTTGAAGGATCAAGCTCATAGCTTGGAATTCTCCTGGGTCTTGCTTTTGTTGAACAGGATAGGTCAAGAAACTATGCATCTATTGTCATAATCTTCTTTCATGGTGAACTAAGAACAAGAATAGATGGCTCTGTCAATTTTTCTCAGTTGCTCATTTTTTCCAATTTCTGAACCAATTTAGTTTGTCTTGAACTTAGGTAACTTTCCCAAACTTAAGTTTGCCTTATTTTGAACGGGTTTGCAGAACAATGTATGTGACCTTTTTGTGTGTTCATGCTTCCTTTTTAAAAATAATATGTACTTTATTTGCAAGTGGTTTTCTTAATTCTATCATATTATGAAACAAAGTTTGCAGACAAAGTGTTACTGGGAAAAAAATGCAGGCATGTATTAATCTAATGCAGCTTTGAATGTTATTTTTACTAATGTACATGTCTGATGTCCTTTCCCCCAAGATATGCATTTGTGGATGAGGTTTTGGTTGAAGAACTCCATTGTCATATTTGTCATATGTCATATGAGGAGGTGCAAATTTCAAAGAATAATCAACTTTTGGTATGATTAATGGTTCAAAAGTGTGAAATCACCTAAGTTTACATTAAAATGCAAATCGAACAAATTTCTTTTGTCTCTAATTGAAAAAAAAAAAGCATCCAAATTCAATACCATCAAGTGCTTGAGTCCCCAGTGTTGCTGGACAATTCCCAGAACCCCTGATCATTGGCAAGACTGGTTTGGGTTTCTGGGAGCTGAATTCCATGGATTAGGAACCTCTGCTCTTACAAAACCTCTGCTTGGGAGAATTACTTTACTGGACTACAATGACCAGAATACGTCAGCTAGTATAGCCATTGAAAAGGACAATTCTATGCCATGATCACCCTAGGTGAAAGCAACTGACATATGCTTTGATTATATTCTGTTTGGACTACCGTGACACACACTGTGGGGGTGCCTTTGAGATTGTTGGGAAACTTCAGCAGGTCCAAATGTTGTGATCAGAATGCTGACTGGGGCCAAGTTACAGGGAGTATTATAGGTTGTTGTTGAAACAACTTCACTGGCTACTGGGTACAATTCAAAGTGTTGGTTATGACCTAGAAAGCTCAGGTCCAGACTATATGGAAGCTAAGATAGGTCCAGAGATCTGAAGGATAATATCTCCCTATACAAACTTGCCAGAGTCTGAAGATTCTTGGGGGAGAGCTTTGTCTTGGTCCTACTACCATTGTTATTGTTCATAGAAACAGAATCATAGACCTCAAGGGTCACCCAGTCCAACTCCCTGCCATGTAGGAACTCACAATAAAAGGACCCTAAACAGATGGTTACCCAGCCCTTTTTAAAGACCTCCAAAGAAGGAGACTCTAATACTCTCCAAGGGAGAGTGTTCCACTGTCAAACAGCCCTTACTGTCAGGAAGTTCCTCCTAATGTTGAGGTGGAATCTCTTTTCCTGTAGTTTGCACCCATTGCTCCAGGTCCTATTCACTGGAGCTGCAGAAAACAAATTTGCTCCATCTTCAATATGACATCCCTTGAAATATCATATCTCCTCTTAACCTTCTCTTCTCCAGGCTAAACATACCTAGATCCCTAAGTTGCTCCTCATAAGGCATGGTTTTCAGACCTGTTGTGTGTCTTCAAGTCATTTCTGACTTATGGTGACCCTAAGGTGAACCTGTTATGGTTTTTTTTCTTGGCAAGCTTTGTTCAGGGAAGGTTTGTCATTGCCTTCCCTTGAGGCTGAGAGCATGTGACTTTCTCAAGGTCACCCAGTAGGTTTTATTACCAAGCAAAGAATCAAACCGTGGTCCAGAGTTGTAGTCCAGCACTCAAACCACTACGCCATGCTGGCTCTCCCCACCATCCTCACATATAATGAAGACATGGCAGACAGACTTCTCAGTGGCTGCTCCCAGCATATGGTATTCACTTCCATGGGGGTCTAGACTGGACCAACCTCTGGTCTACTTCCACAGACAGAGAAAGACCTTTTTATTTATAGAGCCTTTTGTGTGGTGTATGTGCTATAATATTTTATATTTTATATTTTTAATTGTTTTAATTTTGTTTTAACTTTCTTATTAAAAGGGAAATACAGGGCAATATATCCTTACACACAGAAGGTCTCTAACCTGAGTGACAAAAAAGACTAATATGAGTCCAAAACACACTGCATAAATAATCCAGTTTGAGACTGCTTTAACTGTCCTGGGTCAATGCTAAGGAATTATGGGAACTGTAGTTTTGGGAGACCTTTAGTCTTCTTTGTCAGGGAACTCTGGTGCCACAACAAACTACAATTCTCAGGATTCCCTAGCATTGAGCCCAGGCAGTTAAAGCAGTCTCAAACTGGATTATTTATGCAGTGTGTTTTGGACCCAGGAGAGTCTGGAACTTGTGAATATGTATTTAACAATAATGAAAAAATGTATTAACCTTATGAATGACATATGTTTACTGCAATAATATATTTTAAACATCCAGTGGAATAATGAAACTATATCTATAAAATAATCATACAGCAACATACTCATACAGCAAAAATATTGAAAAGTAACCATAATGTAAGGTTAACTTTATTATTACCATCAACATTTTACCTTGTTTTTACTCTTTGTATGCTACCTTGAGCCCCATGCTGGGAGAAAGGTGACATATACAACAGAATGAATGAATACTACAACTGCTGACTGGCCACTTTGCTTATCAAATGTGTCACTTACCCTATTAATCTGTCTTTCCTTTTCAATTGATGTTTAATGTTTCTGTTAAATAGAAGCCAGATCAATATGTTGATCTAGCTGGGCTTGAATGTAACTTTTCTAGGAAGTCAGCCTTTTAATTTGTTTCTAAATCGATAAATTGAAGAGTCATCCTCGACTTCAGACTTTCTTCCCCCAGCCCCACCATTCCCCTCTCATTTCCCTCCGCTGTAAGTCCACCTGTCACCACTCCAGTAAAATTGCTGGAATTTGTCTTTGCCTTCTCTCTGTCTTTCATGAATACCCTATTCATGCCATAATCGCTTCCTATTTCATCTGTTTCAATTGCATCACAAATATGGCCTTTCTTTCAAAATCCTTTCCGCCTAAGATGTAGTCTCTATTTCTCTGAAGTATGAGTGGTTGAATCCTGCCAAGACAGCCTCAGAATAGGAGGAACAAGTAAAAGGAGGAACACCATCCTTGTATGATAGGTTGCCCAGTGTCTGATAAATCCCATTTTCATTGACTAGTTGTTGTATGCCTTCAAGTAATTCTCGATTTATGGCCACCCTATCATGGGTTTTCTTGGCAAGTTTCTTCAGAGGTGGTTTGCTATGGAAATGCTATGGAATTCTGGCAATTGTACATTATAGTGGCACCAGAGCTCTCTGACAGAGAAAGCTAAATGTCTCAAAAAACTACAGTTCCCAGATATCCATAGCACTGAGCCATGGCAGTTAAAATAGTTTCAAATTGGATTATTTCTGCATTATGGATTCAGCCCTAGCCTTTCCTCCATGGCTCCCTCTAGTTCTGATATCTTGGCTCTAAGTGCCATTGTTAATGTAGGCACCCCCCCCCCCCTTTCCCATGTACAAGAGGGAGATTTCTACAGACTTGTGGGAAAGTCCAAGGTTTGCAGAAGCACAGTGGAGAAAAATATTGATGGAAAAAAGGACTGCTAAAAGAAGCAACTCAGTTTCAACTGTGCATGCTCAGTGGTCATGAAATGCTGGTTTGCTGTTGCAGAGAGAAGAAGGAGGGAAAGTGTCTGGACAGGAATAGTCACTCTCCTCTCCATGCTGCAGCTTTTTGTTGTAGGTTGCTCTTGAACCCCCTGAAATGAAAACAACATGCTTTATAAAAAGGACATTTTGGGTCTGATGAAATTTGCTTGGAATTCTTTACCCAGACTCTCGTCTCTTTCCCTCATTCTCCCTTTCCCTTCTTCTCCCAAGCCTATAAGCAAAGGATCAGCATCTTGAATATCATTAATGGGCATGACCAGGGAAAGGATTAAGGTAAGGCTCTTAGCAGCCGTCAAAGTTCTGACCAAATGTTCAGGCATGCATTGTTCCTCCATGGCTTCACCTCATTTAATAGGAAAAAAAGGATTTTGTTTCCCAGCTCTTACTGTACAGAGACCATTTCCCAGAGACTGTCTGACTACAACAGTGACTGACAGGCTGGACCAGCAGTGCAGCTGCCTTTTAAGAACAGGCCTAAAAGTCAGTTAGAAAGAGATGTTCTATGAAGCACTGCTTTACCTGTATGCACCATTGGCTTGGAGCCACCTTCTGGATGTCTTCTGGATGTGTTGAACTGTAACTCCCACACTGGCACAAAGGAGTCCAGTAGCACCCTCTGAGACTAACTGGAAAGAAGACATTTCTAGCATAAGCTTTCATGGCCTTAGTCCACTTCATAAGGGATACTTCATCGGTTAACATGGACTGGAATCTACAAAACTTGATGCTAAAAACTTGATGCACCCAGACTGGGGAACACCTTGCCCGAGGAGATCCGTCAGATAACCAACCTGGACAGTTTTAAAAAGGCTGTCAAAATGGATCTCTTCCAGCAGCCCTTCCTGGAATAGATTATACTATCTGATCCTGTACTCCTCGCCTGTTGTTCACCCTCCGCTATACACACTTATTGGTGTCCCAGAATGTGTGCTGTTTTATTTTATATGTTTATTTTAATATTGTTCTTAGTCTTTTAACAGGGGGTATTGTATTATTGTTTTATTGTAATGTGTGTTTTAATCTGTAAGCCACCTTGATTGCCTAGGCAAAAGCAAAAGGCGGGATATAAGAAATATATTATTATTATTATTATTATTATTATTATTATTATTATTATTAAAATTTCTTATTCCCAGGTAGTGTCAAAGATGTTACTGGATTCAGTCATTTAATGTAAAACAGATTAATATGGCTATCTCTTCGAAAAATCCCACATTGGTTATCAGTGACTAGAATCCTGTCGATGTTTTACACATGTGTAAAGAGCTTGAAAACTTTCTGTAAAAATACCTCTTCAAATTCACTTTAGAAAATAACTAGGAAGTGTTTGGAAGGGGGAAGGAGGGGACCAGGCCCTAAGATCTGATATTGTCCCCAAAATAAGGATTGCCCCCCCATGACATTTTCCTTTATTCCCCAAATTTTTATCATTGCAAAAAATTAAAACTTCAGTTGAGCATTTAGAAATACAGTTTAGTCATCCAAAGAAAAAGGGGCAGTCACAGTTACCATGGGGAATGCAAACAAAGCAAAAGTAAAGGTTCTAGGTATTATTTGTGTGATTATTTGGGGGCTAGACTCACAGGCAGGATACCATGGGCCAACCCCATGGTATCTTGCCTGTGGATCCAGCCTGTTTCCACTCCTGGTACCTAGCTGGGCTGGCATGGTGATGGGCAGGTGTTCATATGCCTGCCTGCCACTACATCATGGAGCTGCCGCTGCCACTGCCACTCCTTACCTGCCACTGGTGCCATGTTTCCTGTGAAGATTTCCACTGTGGTCCATGAGGAAATGGTGCACCTGACTTGACCCACATGGCCAAGCACCCCCCTCCAACATTACAGGCTGAAACTGGTTTAAATTGGTTTTAATAGAGATTGTATTTAATATATTTTTAATAGGGGGTATTATTGTTTATTGTTGGGGTTTGTATCCGTTTTAGCTATAAGCCACCTTGATTGCTACAGCAAAAGGCGGGGTAGAAATAAAATTATTACTATTATTATTATTTATTAAACTGGGGCCTTCACAGAGAATGCAGCAGAAGGTAACGGGATGAGCTGCCATGTGGTCTGCCACCAGTCATGGAAGAGTTTTCAGGAAATTCTACCACAGACAGCCAGTTATTAAAGACTGCACTAAGGGCCTTTTGGCCCATGATCAGGCCAGAAGCACCAGATCAGTGTCTGGTCTTCCCAGTCCTGGCCCAGGGCAGTTGGCCTGCATCATATAAACAGGAGAATGCCAGGAGGGATGGAACACAGGTCTTTTACCTATGCATACACCCCCAAAGTCTCATTTTCTGCCACACTAGAAATGTGACAACTGAAGAAGACTTTGTTGTGAGACAGAATTCTTCCTTTGGGGACAATGTTTTCATTTTGTCTCTCCTGTAGCTACACCTCTAGCTAAGTGGAGGAGAAAGCTAAAAAGAAAAAAAAATCAATCATCTAAGAATTAGGTTTTAAGTGCTTAGGACTTAAAAAAAAACCCTGGGTTTATGTCTGTGCAGAGTTTGGAAATGCAGTGGGACCTTGGTATCCACGGACCCCCCACCACCAGATACCAGAATTCATGGGACCTCAAGTCCATTGTTCCCAATGGCGGAGCATGCAAATGTCTGTGCTCCCATTACAGACAATGGGACTTCAGGTGAATTCCCATTGTCCCTAATGGCGGTGTGGCCGTGTGCACATGCCACTAATGGGGACAACAGGTGCTGTCCCTAATGGCAGTGCGGCCATGTGTGCCAGTGGGGACAATGCGAACTTGCTGTCTGCAGATGCTGAAATCCGCGGATGGCAAGTCCGTGGATAAGGAGGCCCCACTGTATAACTTGTTTGGACTACAAGTTATAGTCCAAAATAGGTAACATTTCCAAGCCTTCTGTTAAATCAAAACGTTAACAGGAAATAATGGGAAAGTAACATGCAGCACAACATTTAATGTAATACATTTGTCCCTCTATATTTGTGGGTTAAGCAGTCACGGATGTGTTTATTCACAAATTTGCCCAGCTACTGAAAAAATATGTTCTTTCTAGGCATGAAGTGGAAGTTGAACAGAGAATTGTGGTGGAAAACCTACAGATGCCTAGAAAAGTGTTCAGTCAGGTAAAATTAATTTTTTAAAAATAATGGGCACATGTTTTTTCCACTTATGGCAGGGATACACCTCTAACTCCCTCAAAAGTCAAGGGCCAACCATTTATGATACTGAAATATGTTTGTGATGACTTACGATTCTTTTCTGATAGAATCCTCATCTGTAATAGCTCTATAACAGACAGTTAAAACATGGTACACTTCATGTTGGGAATACTTGTGCCTATTAAATTTAGTAGACGCAAATGGGTCTTATGATATGAAAATTTATCTTATGATATGAACTTCAAAAAAAAAATGTGCTTTTTTTCCAAACAGAAATTGAGGCTTTAAAAATGGATTACAGGGAAAAACTGAAAGTGACTGATTTCTCAAATAATGAAAAATTTGATAGACCCTGTTATCTGGGCAAGCTAACCTAAAAATACAGGTCCTTTCTCTTCTCAAGGGGCCTCTATATCCATGTGGGAGGGTGTTTTAGTCCACTAGGACCTGCCAAATGCTGCAGCTCCTATCCAAATGATGTGTGGGTATGTGTGCATTTTTTCAAAACCAAAAGTAATCAGAAGTTCACATTCAGTTTGGAAAAAGAAACCAGAAAAAACAATAACACTGCCCTTTGTGAAAGTAATGACTTTTAACTTACTTTGCAGGAACTGTCTTTCCAGGAGGTTTTGAGCAGTGGCAATTCTCCTTTATAGTAGGGTTGATGTGTCACAGAAATAGACACAGTGGCATGTGGCCCAAGAGTGATATGTTGTCCACTCCATTTTAGATTTTCATCTGAAATTTATAACAAGGAACCTGGGTTCTTTTCCTTTTAGCACTGGATGCTTTTAGATATAACAAAATTTAAGCTCTTCATCTATCTGCCCCCAAGCCGTAAAAGGTACATTTTATTTTCATTTTCTGCAGTAGCTTTCTGCAATCTGGTGACCTTCCAGGGCCACAGCCTTTACCATCCCTGACTATTGGCGATGATGGTTAAGACTGATGGGAGCTGAAGTCCAAAGCTGTGCTTCACTGCTTCTAAGTGGACATAGGCTGCATCCACAGTGCAGAATCAAAGCAGTTTGACACCATTTTAACTGTCATGGCTCAATGTTATGGAATTCTGGGATTTGTATGTCTGTGAGATATTTAGCCTTCTGTGTCAGAGAGCTCTGGTGCTACAACTGCAAATCCCAGAATTCCATAGCATTGAGCCATGGCAGTTAAAGTGGTGTCAAACTGGATTATTTCTGCAGTGCAGAAACAACCATAATGCAAAATTACAGCCATATTTGATGTTCCAGAAGGAATTCTTTAAATAAAACTGTGACTCACCATTTGTTTGGAGTTAACAAAAAATAATGTCCTGGTTCATTGTGGCTGGAAGATGAAAACAAATCAAATATATAACAGTGCTATAAATTCTCTTAAGTGAAGTATAATTTGAAGGAAGAGTGCAATTGCTAAAAATTCTCTCCAGGTCAAATATGCAATTTGTTGATTAGGAGGTTGAACAAATGGTTTTGATTTTTTTTTCAAGGGGAAGAGAGATGGTTTCATTTTAGTTCATATTTATTATATGGTATGTTCCAAAGCACAACTAGCAATTTCCTGACCTTCCAGCTGCTCTGTCTGTGATCCTGGGACACACCTGCAGATCACAGAGTCACAGTTGCTGTAACCTAGTTTTCCCCCTCCTTCTTTTTGTTTTGTTTTGTTCTCACATGCCATATAGATCCGGAGGCTTCCAGGGATTTTCTTCTCTAGTGCAGAAAAAAGTTCTGTGTATCCCAAAGCTATTTAAAAATCTTTCATTTTGTTCTAGCCATCAAGGCTTCAATAACAGTTTTGAGTCAACTATTAGTATTAGTATTTTTATCCCTCACTTTATCCTAGGATATCAGGTTGGTATACACGATGTGTAAAAAATAAAAATAAAATCAAAATGTAATCAGAACTTGGAGACCTCCTCCTCCTCCTCCTACTATTCCTATTTCTTTTTTGACAAATTCCCCTGCCTAGGTCCCTTGAGCCAGCATGGCTACTAGCCATTCTGGCTGGGAGATTCTAGCAGTTTTAATTCCCTAAAAGGAGCAATATTTTCAATATAGCTATTTATTTATTATAATTATAATTTTTCCAAGAAAACATGTGCAAACATCCAACAATAAACATCAATCTCTATGGTAAAAATAGAAAATAAAAATAGTTTACATAGCTACTCACAAACAGAATTATCCTCGTATTTTCTTAAGCAGGTAATCCAGATGCATCTTTGGGTCAGATCATTGAAGGAATCAAGTCATGTCCAACAAGGAGTTAAGTCACATTGGAATCTCTAGCATGGACTGATCAAGCCAAAGCAGCTGATCTACTATTAGTATACTCCATGTTTCACTCAATATATCTTCTTTTTCTCCCCATTATTTCATGTGGTTAATTTCTCATTTCACACAATGTCCCATATTTTTATCCAATATATATATATATGAGTCTGTTTCATATGCTGATTTACACCTTTCAGCTGCAGCAAGTCTTGTTAGCTAAAGCAACAAGGAAATACATTGTAAATATTGTATAGTAGTGTAAAACCACAAGAACAATAAGAACAATCACAATAAATACAAATGAGAAGCATAAAATCAGCAGAGCGAACTAAAGATCAACCAGTTCAACAGTTTAAAATGCCTGAACAGATAAGTAACCAATAGCAGCATTTGGGCCAGTCCCTTTTCACTGAAGAGGGCATTCCAGTGATATGGTGCCACCAAGGATAAGGCTCAAAACATGAGTCCTATACAGTGAACATCTAGGCAAGCAAATGTGAAGGAGAGCCTCATGGAAAAATGTTGTAGCATTTTATTACTGTCTTCCACCTGAGACTGAAAATCACAGACTCGTTTTTGGCCTAGTAGTTCAACAATCACTGTAATAAGAGCAAGAAATTTTGATTTGTGAACCAGGTGGGGCCTTTCCTTTCAGAGAAGAATTTGGTTATGAACAATTTTTAGCATGAGTCTAAAATTGGAAATAGTTTGGAAGTTCTAGCATACTTCCCAATTTTGGGAGGTGGAGCGAGGGGTAGGGTAGGTACATTTTTAAATGGTAGCATACTTGGTGGGATGGAACAAAATGGTCGTATAGGAATCAAAGCTACCTACCTACCATATCCCATGAGATATTCATTGAGAAAACTTATATATAAACTTACAGATCTAGTGAATTATGAAAGAACAGGAATTCTAACACAAAATGGCAAAACTGGATAGCAAATCTGCTCAAGATCCAATGGAAGTCCACCAGATAATATATTTTACAAGTGACAGATACAGAGGGGTAAGCAATAAGTTCAACATCAACTATGGTAGAGATTTATTATTATATTTTCTTGTTAATTTACCAGGATTCATTTTCAGTAAAATCATTCTCTATTTCTGCACATCTCCTATAGATTCGTTCTACCTATGCTTTCCTTAGGCAGTTTCTGGGCTAAATCCTGTGATGTTTTTTTACTAACACAAAGCATTATAAAAGCAGAAAATAGAAAAAGCAGAAAATAGAAAAAGGCTTTCACATGACTTGTGCTATGTTTTGCTTATGGTAGCTGTTCTGTCAAATCTATGAGTGGTTAGTCCCAACTAGTCCCTTGAATCAATTGGATTACCTACATATTGACTCACTGCTCAACAGTTGATCAAATGGGTTTATTTTAGACTGGAATACATGACAGGATTCAAGTTGCAACTCACTGTGGAAAAAAATCTCCTCTTGTCCAATCCTGGCTTAAAGGGGCCTTGGTATGAGTCAAAAAGACAAACTGTTTGCTACAGAATTTCTAGGAAACTCCGTGGCAACACCTAGCAGACCAGATGGCCCCACACACCCCTTACCTTCCTCTGCTGTCACCTCTACTGAGAAGACCCC
>JAIPUX010001232.1:151105737-151124289 GCA_020142125.1 Phrynosoma platyrhinos | reverse complement strand
CGTGGCTCACAGTGGACCCCTCAAGGAAAGTCAAAATTGGTCCCAAACCAATAGAGCTCACCCATTCCTGTTGTATAAGACATGAAGCATTACAGTAGCCTTCTTTAATGGTGGTCTATCATGAACTTTTGACTATAGGTTGTCATGTACGTGAACATTTTAGTTTATAAATCCAGGCTTTCAGTAGTAGAAACAGAAAAGCTTTATTCAGATACTATAGATCAGTGATGGTGAATCTTTTAGGCATCAGGTGCCCAAAATAAATAGCCTTCTGGCACTGGGTGTTACCCTATGCTGGAGGCAGGACTTCTGGGGGAACAGGACTTCTGGAGCAGGACTTCCACTCTATGGAGGTGGGACTTCTGGGGTGGGACTTGTTCTCCACCCCGCACCTTCCTGGGCCTTCAGCTGCCTCTCTGGAGGCAGCTGAAGGCCCAGGAGGAGGAGTAACAGGTGTGTGCCTGTTCCTTCTCCTCCCCCCACACCTTCCTAGGCTTTCAGCTGCCTCTCCAGAGGCAACTGAAGGCCTGGGACAGCCAGGAGGAACAGGAACATGCCCTTTCTCCTCTTCCTCACTCTGCGTGCTAGGAAAAATGGCTTCACGTGCCATCTGTGGCATGCGTGCCATAGGTTTGCCACCATGGCTATAGATGTTCACTGCAGATGTGTGTTGCCAGGACTGAGACTCCATTGTTAATGTAGTATAGTTAAATCATATCATAATTCAATTTTTGAGCATGCTTTCACTTCATTCACCCCATAGTTCCAAGCAGAGTTCTTTCCTCTTCTTTCATGAATGCCCTTCCTTTCACCCTGTACCATCCATTTTCATGGGAATCCTTGAATCTCTAAGCTTAGCCTTTCCTCCCATTTTCCATCTGCTTGTTAACCACCAAAGGGATGTGAGCAACAGGCATCCTAATGAAATTGTGACTATGTGTCCCATTATTCCTATCAATACCCAGTAAGATATGATGAGCAAGCAAAACAATGATAGCAGCTCTGACTCTATTCATCATGGCAGACAAGCTGAAAGAGTCAGCTCCTGACATATGGAGTTTACTACACAGTGCTTTTAAATCATGATTGCACCTGGAAAAAGTGGCTTTAGCTATACTCATTGCAAACCACCGCCTCCAACCCATACTTGCTGTGTCTCCCAACCATGATTAGAGTGTGTCTTTTCATTGACGCGGGAAACTCATGAATGAGCTGTCAACAGCGCAAGTGTCCAGGGGCAAAATGTTGCTGTAAGGGCAGTCATGTTATTGCCAGTCACATGGTGTCAGTGTCCCCTTGTCTCTCCCTGTCCCCCTCCTTCACGCTATTCCTAAGCAGCTTGATTACCTCCCTCCTATTTCTTTTCTTTCTTTCTTTTAAACACTTTTTTATTGACTGTTGTAGCAGGAAATGCATGAGTTAAAATAAATAAATAAATAAATAAATAAATACCAAAATACCAAATTATTTTTTAGACTGTAAATTTGTTTTTGGGTTCCAATCTTGGGAGAAAATATTAATTTTAACTTTTGTATGTTTTAAATTTTGTATGTTTAACTTTTTACTGTGTTAATTAGGCTATTTTAATTGTTTTTTAAAATGTTGTTTTGATGTGTTTTGATGTTGTGAGCCACCTTGGGTCCCTTTTTGGGAGGAAGATGGGATAAAAATAAAATTAACAACAACAACAACAACAACAACAACAACAGGCATGAGGCAGAGAGGTGGGGTGAAAGAGGACTCACAAAGAGAGCACAATGGCATCAGCAGTCCCAGTTATGCAATACTGGGGCCCTGAACGGAGTATTTTTCTAACCCTCCCACCCTCCAATGTGATTGCTGTGAGAATGGGGTTTGTGCAGTAAAGCCCATAGGCCAATACACCTAGCAGTCATATTAAGAAAAGATGTTCATCATGAACACAGAGAGGGTGTGGGTTCAGACTGATCCAGAATTGGGAAGCATCAGCCTGAAAGGAGATGGGGACAGGAATGGGCAGGCAGAATGAATGGAAACCATCAGTCTCTCACACTTCTGTTTACAGAAACCTCTGCTGGATCTAAGCCCTGACTTTGCATGGAAAGAAACACCTGGCTCATCAGGAAATAGTAGAACTTCCTCCTTAAAAAAGAGATACTGAATGGAAAAACTACTGCTTACCAAGTATTTGCACCAACAACTGCTTGGAGCACCCTGACATAGGTTGCTTTGGTTTTTATCAAAGTTACATGCACAGCAAGAATAAATAATTATGTTGACAAAATATAATACTGAGTGGGACAGAAGGCTTTCTGATTTACAAGCCATAACTTTTTGCTATAGCAGTCTAATCTTTTAATCCTCTTGGAACAAGATTAAAAATAAAAACAATAGCCACAACTTGGGTTTTTTTTAAAAGTTCACATTTTAAAATAACAATAGGAAATCAGAGTTAGCATTGCAAACATTCAAAAAGGATGAATACTGAAACATAGCTACAGAAAGTTTCCCACAATTCACACAGTGCAAAATATTTGTATTATATGTTGAAAATATAAATGCATAAACAATGGAAAATGAAAAGACTGCCCCCCTCAAAAAAAAAAACAGGGGACGAGAAATGCATAGGGACTAGAATCCTGTATGACACAGCATAACATACTAGCTCCACTACATTTCAGCTGGCCATTCAATACCCCCAGACTTACTGCTGAGCTGCTGCAGCACCCCATGACCATTTCATGGCTGGTGGAGATTGGGGGTATGAGAACCTGAGATGTCTCCAGCTATGTCCCAGTGAAGGTAAAGGTTTTCCCTCGACAAGATTGTCTAGTTGTGTCTGACTGTAGGGGGGCAGTGCTCATCTCCATTAAGCCAAAGAGCCAGTATTGTCAAAGAGAACTCCGTGGTCCTGTAGCCAGCATGACTGTATGTAATGTTATGACCTTCCCACCAAAGTGGTACATATTTACCTACTCGCATTTGCATGCTTTTGAACAGCTAGGCTGGCAAATGCTGGAACTAGTGACAGGAGCTCACACCATCACATGGCACTTGGAACTTGAACTGCTGATTTTCTGATTTTGCAATAATCAGAATCAGTGTCTTAACCGCTGAGCCACCCTGTAGCCAGACACAAAATGATTGCAACAGCTACTGAGACTCCTGGAGGAACCTGGTGGCCCTCATATGATGATGTAGTCATTCCATGTCTGGGTATGGGAACGTAGCCAGATGCTTCTCCAATTACTCGTACTCTCCACCAGCCCTGGAATGGCAATGGGGGTAGGGATTGAGCAGCTCAACATTAAGATCAGAGGTTTTGGGATATTGTGGAGGGAGGACACAAATGCCAACCTCTTCTAGGACAAAGACATGTAAAGTGGATGTATGCCTACATATGTAGCTAACAGGCATATACATATACAGGCCTATACTTTTCTATGTTTTTAATTGTGTTGTTCTTTTAATGCTGTGAACTGCTCTGGGTCCCAGTTCTGGGAAAAGAGCAGGAAATAACAACAACAACATACATTAACATAGGCTCATAAGATCATGTACAATCCACTCCAAAAAATTACTTAGAGCTCTCCTCTGAAGAATACTTGTAAATTCATGGCTAAAGCTGTAAGATCTTCTGTGACTGAATAATGGATAGAAACATAAGCAGCCTTCTCATTGGTTTCCTCATGCTAGAGCACTTTTTATTCTTTAATACACCCTGCTATTTATTGAAGATTTTACTGATTTGATATTAATTGCTGCTAATAAATTGTCTTCATTTTATCGTTCTAATTTCTTTTGTTATGCTTGCCTTGCAGGGGTGCTCCCTAAAGGCAACTTATATGCCTCTTGAATAAACAGATTTTGTTTTTTTTTGTGATGGGAAGCTGCTTTTATGGCAAGTGAAAGCATTGTTGTATGTAACTCAGTAAAGGAAAAAGAAAGTACATTGAGGGAATGTGCTTTCAGAACTACAAAATGCCTCTGAAAAGCATTTTAAAAACCCTTTAAAAGAGAAGTAATTAGAAAATGTTACTTATTGCATCAACCCTTAAATTAATGTCATTTCTATACATCATGCTACTTTTGACATGGGACTTCATTAGTGTCTCTTTACCAGTGACATCTGTTCCAAGTTTTAGACCAAACTTTAAATGCAACATGTAAGATGCTACCCTCAAATTAGTAAAAACACCTTGGATAGCACTTTTCAAGTTTCGATTAAAAGCCAGGTTGGACTCACTGTCTCACTGACATGGGAGTCGCCAACTGCCAGTGTTCATTACCCAAATCCTAACTCATTACTGTGTATTACTCATTACTTCCAACTCATTACTTCCTAACCCTGGAGTTGAATCCTTAGTTCCCAATGGAAAGAGACACTTTGTCAACAAATAGGAGTGGCCATCACCACCTCTTCCCTTTCTTTTTCTTGTCCAAAGGAAGGTTTTTTTCTCTTTGCACAAAGTGAAAGAGGAAGCAAGGGTTAATTTGGTAGTTGAGTCATTCCTGTTTGTAATAGATTGGGAATAGTTTTGTGTTTGCCCCATTCCTGCTGATAGGAATCCATCTAATCTGCTCACATTGGTGAGCCACTTCTCCACAAATATACATGACACTTCAATTTAAAATTTAAATATATCTGAAAAGGATATTTTCTTGTTCCACTTTATCATGCAGAAAAGAAAGCTCAAGGGAAAAAACAATAATACTGAGTGGAGATCCTGGTGTAATTTGCATTACATATTTGCACTGTATGTGTCCCCAAAGGACAGAATTTAGGCAATTGGTTCTAAATTTTTATATTATAAATATAGCAACATCTCAGTGGCTTTTAGTGTTGCAGTTGTACTTTCTTCTTCACCATGTTCTGATAATTTATACTTCAAATGTGAAAGCAAATAAAGCCAGACCTTGAAATAGCTTTGATAAGAAGCTGAAACATATTGTATAAGTGGGTTTATTTACTTGTTTCTAATCTCTTAGATGTGCTTTCTAAGGGACTGAGAAATCTGGAAAGTTGAATTTTGCTCTCATTTTTCTGAAATTTATTGTATCCAGTAACTGCACTGATTTGCATTGTTTCACAAGGCCTGCATAAAAATCTATACATATACCCAGCCTTATTTATCAAGATGTATACATTTTGTATGTATTTTTTGTATGCATTATTTTTTTCAGATTGTACCCATTTGTGTGGTGATAGAGGATTCTTATGTGTGCTTCATTCTAACATTTTGGTGTGTAGTTGTTTTGATACTACTCGTGTTACATGATTTTTTTGATATATGGACTTTGAATGCAAATTTTGGAAAACTGCTGATATCAACAGTTAATTGCATTCCGGCTCATATATGGTTTTGAATAGTGTGAAAATGATGTTTGTATAAAAATGCAAGCCAAACCCTTTCTATAACTTTTTTTTTTTTTTGTATAGTTGGCCCTTGTTATCCGCTGATTTGTTCCAGGACCCTCCCCTGTGGATACCAAAATCTGTGGATGCTCAAGTCCCATTAAATACAATGACACAGTAAAGTGGTGTCCCTTATATAAAATGACAAAACCAAGGTTTGCTTTTTGAAATTTATTATTTTAAAACATTTTCAACCCATGGATGCTTGTATCTGTGGATAAATAATCCATGGATATGGAGGTCTAACTGTATTTCCATTTCAAATCATAAGGCCTGAAAACATCTGGCCTTGTTTTGCTTCTTCTTTCTTGAAGTGGGAGGTCAAGGGAATGGCAAGATCTAGGGAGTTTATCACACAAAGGTAAATTGCTTAAATCCTGTGCAGAAGCGGGATTTACAAATCCACCCCCCCCCAAAAAAGCGAGTTGTTTTTCAGACACATTTGTGTAAAGGAGAAATAACGCGACATTAACCCAAATGAAGAGTTGCCAAAACCCTGCTTCTTTTTTACTTTCGGAAGTTCCCGAAAGTAAAAAGGAGCGGGTTTTGTTGGCTTTCCATTTGGGTTATTTTCCCATTATTTCTCTTTCACCATAAACGTCGTCTGAAAAACAATCCGTAATTGCAGATATTGTCTACTTTCTGTTTGGGTTAACCCTGAACATCATGTGAAAAATCTTTTCACTTTAAATCTAGTTTCTGTACAGGATTTGTCCTGTGTGATAAACTCATAGGTTTGGAGACACTCTTTCACTCTTCCCTTATATTTACCATTTAATGACTAAGAGGTGGCACTCAGTGCTGAAACTAAAAAAGCAACAACACCTCTCTTTAACAAGCACCTCTTTAATTATCAACCCTCAACATGCATCAAGCTTTAGTTTATTAACCTACCACTTAACCTAATGAATACTTGCACTCCTCATTTTCCTAAATAAAGCAGTGTCCAGTAAGGCACAGTGGATCAAAATGACAGTCTAGTGAACAGCAGGTGAGATTTACTGAAGCACTTAACCATTTTGCCTCTAGGAGAAAAGCGGGTATTATTGAGATTAGCAAACAGGGGAGGAGGGGATGCTTTTTAAGATTTTGCTATACTGTTCAGAGCAATCTTTCTCTTCTGACAAGCATAAATCACATTTGCAGATTAAACTAATTTTCCTGTGACCTAAAAGAGCTTTTCTGGATCCAGTCATTACAATTTTAATTTAACTGTTTCCATATGTGAGTGAAAACATGTCTTGGTGCTATGATGTAAAACTTTATTACAGCAATTGAGAAACTCATCTCCTCAGGTTTCTGTGCTTTCATATGCCTTGGCTGCTGGGAGACAACGTAAGGGGCATAAAATTTAATGATGCAGTGATCCATAATGATAACTTCCCCATAAGTCATGAAAAAAAAAAAGAAGAGAGAGAGAGAGACCCAGTGGTGAACAACTGCTGTGAGAAAGCATCTCGTTCTCATTAATGCCTCAAAAGGTGTGCAACAATAGTCACAAAGGAGTTTACCTGAATTTAGCAAACTGTAAAGTTTGAAGGTCAAAGGTGCAAGTCCCCTAAAATAATTTGCTTAGTTGAGAGTCAGTGTTATATTCAAGAAAATGTGTTTGGGATTAGGGATGGACAAATCAGTCTATTCTTTTTCTTTATCATTGTCACATTTATTCACTCCTATATATATTTTTTAAAAAGACCCTATATGAACATTTCCATTTATTTTTGTATGAATTTCCCCTAACTTATGCATTTTATACCTACTTTCCTCTATGCTTTTAATACATTTTCCTCTAATGTATTAATGTATAAAGTTTTTGTATATAACTTACTCTAATATTTACATTTTTGCACACAGCTTTTAAGTTGTGTGCCACATCACCTAATCTTGAGAAGCACAGAGGCCCAAGTACATATAGATTACAACATTAAAAGGGTCAGAGCAAACAATTCTCATCCAAACTCTCACCGATTCTTGGGAGTGGATTAACAAAATTCAGTGTCTTTTGGATACCTTAGCTCTGTAGAGAGCCAGTGTGATGTCACAGTTTGAGTGTTAGAGTAGGGTTCAAATTCCTGCTCAGCCATGGAAACCCCTTGGGTGGCCTTGGACAAATCATACTCCCTCAGACTTGAGAAGGCAATGGCAAACCTTGGAATAAACATTGCCAAGAAAACTTGTTCATAGGATCACCATAAGCAGCTCAAATGCTATAGATCTGAAGATTTCGTTTTTAAGGGTTCACAAAGATCAAATTCCTAAAGCGTTCACATAGGATAGTAGTGGCCTATATCCAGTTGCTTATTCCAGTGAGAATAGACTCACCAAATCAATTGCTGAATGGCAAGGATACACTTATGTAAATCCTATTTTTTCAATAAGCCTACTCTAGTTGGGACTAGCAATTGGAATTAGGCCATTGCATTTTACTTCAAAATTGTCAGTCTTACCATTCAGCATGTGATGAACTTTAAAGTGAAGCATATGGTATTTATTTATGCCCTTACATATCATCATTCATCTGCTAATATGGCAAATGTAGAAAAAATGAATGGCATAGAAAAGAAAAATACTTAGAGTACTTGAATACCAAAAAAGAGAGATAACTCTACAAAGGGTTCACCATGAGGGTTGCCATAAATCAGAAATGATTTGAAGGCACACAACAACAACAACAGTTTAAAATAAATTATGGTATATGCTCAACTTATAAGTTGGCCTCATATATAAGCCAAAGACAGGTTTTGGGTCCAAAATTAAGGATTTTGATATGACCCATAGATTAGTTGAGGATAAAACATAGGGGCTTGTATAACAGGTTCTAAATGATGAAACAAATGAAAACAATGCCAAAGAACATACAAAATTCCAGCAGATATAATTGTTTGTGCTCAAACTGAAGGGTGGTTGGATAAGAGAATAGAGGGGGTGAGTGCTTCCAGGACAGATTATACTCTTCCCTTTCACCAAGGGGTGGTTCCTTTTGTAAAAAGAGTTAAAGTATAGTACTTACATTGACATGTGGATAAGTTGACTCAGGTTTTTGTGGTCAACTTTTTGATTAAAATTTCTAGACTTATACATGAGTATATACAGTAGGTTCTGATTTTGCCACAATTATGTGAACTCAAAGAAGAAAAAATTCCACCAGTCTTTACAAATAACAGAATACAAAATACTGACACCCCCCAAATCTTGCAGGAGCCAGGAACTCTCACAAAAGCTCCTCTTCTCATGAGATTTGAGGAGGTCTTTAAGTAGGCCTGCTACTCTTGATCTGGATAGGCAACAGAGGGGGTCATCCTGAACTAGTATCAGAAAAACCTGGCAACCCTATTTAGAGGGGTTGCAGACTGCCAGAAATAGTGCAAATTGAGTCCACTTTTAGGGTTAGGGTTAGGGTTAGGGAATCATGGGAACTGTATTTTATTGTGGCACCAGAGCTCTCTGACAGAGAAGGCTCAATGTCTCAGAAAAAAAACAATTCCCATGATTCCCTAGCACTAACCCTAACCCTAAAAGTGGACTCAATTTGCACTATTTCTGGCAGTCTTCAACCCTCCTTAGTCTTCTCTCTCTCTCTCTCTCTCTCTCTCTGGTACAGTATACACTTTGATGCTATGAAACATCCATTCATTTTAGTGGAATGTCTGCCAAAGTTAAATTAAAATGAATGGAGATATGTTGCTGGACCAGTTGCTGCATTGATTAATAAAGTGCAATAGTATTTTTTTTTAAAAAAAAAATTAAATCCATGAAACCCACCAACATACTAGAAACTTCAGGGAATGAGCTGCAGATGAATTTATTATACAACTCTGGATATTTACATTTAGCTACTTAGACATCTCACTATGAGTGCTATGGAAGCACTTAGGTTAGCTGTAATAATTTTTAAAGAGTGCTGTCATAAAAACAATAAAAACAAGCTGCAAATTAAACAGGGTCAGCAGTTAAAACCAAATAATAAAACCATTGTCTGTCTCACAAACAAAAACCTACCAGAATATCAGCAATGAAAAACTTCAACAATTACTAGAACAACTGGTGAAAAACTGGGATAAAGGGGAGTCACCATGTTTGGTTATTTTGGGGGTCAGAATTCTTTACTAACCTCGCACAATTACCAAATATTTTCTCTAAAATCACATTTAGCTTCAGAAGCTCTTATCTATGTGTCTGGCTATGTTGATATAGCCATATGTAGAACAATAATATCATCTAGGGTTCTCCAGAGGTCTTGTCAGATGATGTCATTGTTCTGAGTCTGGCTACAGGAACAAAGCCAGATTCTTCTCTGCTTCCTCTTTAATGGTCATGAAATGGTCATGGGAAGGGGGTTTCAAATGTGAAGCTAAAATGTGAGGTTGGAGAAGTTAAGAGGAGACACAGCATATTTCTACATGCACAACTTTTATGTCATATCTTCATGATGCAGAATCTTAGACATCTCACTATGAGTGCTATGGAAGCACTTAGGTTAGCTGTAACAATTGCGGAAAGAATTCCACAGTACGGGTGCAACCACCCTGAGAAGGCTCTACTTGTTATCTCAAGCAACAGCACCTTTCCAACCTTTCCTTCTAATATGTTAGGAAATGTTGGAAGTTTTGTTTCACAAGAATTAGCCTTGGATTAAATGATCTGTTTTTGCTTTTCCTAACTGATATAATCATGATGAAATATGTCTGTAAATTTAGAAAATATTGAACTTGGGAGGAAAATGAGCTATTCTGAATACTATTCTAGAACTTTTCAATAATAACATGTAGAAAGTTGATTCCTTGAGGGACAGGAATCCAATTGTTGAAGGATGTTGACGGGCTCAATATTTGGCCACCATCTTTTTTCACCTCTTTTTCTGTCCTTGTTTTTCCTTTCATTCCTACTTGCTAGCCTCAGGAATCATGAGAAAACCAATAAGTCCATGCTTCCCAGAGTCTTTCATCTTTTTTAGAAGCAGAGAAATTGGGGAGTGGGAGGGAAGATCACAATTTTTCAGATGTGAGACTCATAATCATCAGTAATACAGCTACCTTAGTTTTTTCAAACTTTTTTTTTTGTAATGTGCAAACATGTAGTGGAAATGTTCCTTACCACCACCCAAGAAAATGGGGATAAAATATTGCAAATGAAAGTGACATTTCTTTTTCTCAGGGCTGAATAAAAAGTCTCAATTTTTAAAAATATCTTTGACAAATTTTGATTGTTAAGAAGTCAAATTACTTCTAAGGAGATAACTTTTGTCCAGGGAAACTTCTTCCTTTGCATACTGCCAGAAATAGAGCAAATTGAGTCCACTTTAAGGGTTAGGGTTAGTGCTAGGGAATCATGGGAATTGGTTTTTTTCTGAGACATTGAGCCTTCTCTGTCAGAGAGCTCTGGTGCCACAATAAAATACAGTTCCCATGATTCCCTAACCCTAACCCTTAAAGGGGACTCAATTTGCACTATTTCTGGCAGTCTGCAAAGGCCCAGAATTACCTAACCTAAGACTGTGATTGAGACATTACAATAGACTGGGTAGGTGGTGGTAACATTTGAGTGGGTCACTTTAGGAAAGGAATTACTATCTTGGTTAGATTTTAGACATGCTATAATGTCAAACATTTTGTCAGAAGCAAAGGTTAGATTTGCTGACCTTGAACTATTTCATATATGATTTTCACTTGATGGTGGGGCCCTTTTAAATGTGAAAGTTCCTATATAGCATAGTTCCAGTATGAAGACCATACATATCACATTAAGTGGTACTTTGGTGCACAGGTGCTTTTGGTGTTTTTTTTTTTTGCTTGTTTTGTGCATGATAGTGGACATATATAGAAAAATGTCTTGTTGAAACCCATTGATCACTGTATAGAATTGTACTGAATTGAGCTTTAACCTATATTCTAATCATTCAATATCCATATAGGATGGAGACAACTGCTTGGAAACAACCATTTTTGAGACTTGTTTAATTCTTTCCTCTCAGTAGCACTATTCACAAAGGAAAGGCACTTAGAGGCACAACGCTCAGAGGCTTAATGTTATTCAGTCCATGGTTCAGCAGAGGATGAGGACAGAAGAAGAGAAGTTTTGTATCTGAAATTTAAAATCAATTGTTGACAGCTCTGACTTGAGTTTGTACTTGCATTTCAAAATACCTTGGCCAAATGTTTATGATGGAAAGGATTCTGAAACTATAGCCATTTGCTTTTTAAATGTCAGACTATTTCTGCCTAATTGGATTAAAATCCATTTCATTGAAAGATGCCTGAACGAGTCAGGTCCATGGTGATACAAAGCAAGGGAAAGCAAAAACACCAGTGATGATAGTGATGGTTTCTATCAACATTTCACATCTGTACTTAACAGGAAACAGATGCATTCTGAAATAAGCCATTGTTTTATACTCAAATGTGACAATATGCTTTGATGCTTTCTCCTTAATTGTAACATCATGTAATGAAGACCTTTTGCTGTGTGTGTGGTAAATTGCTGAAGTCTTTGGTAAAGAGAAAATAATAATAAATTGGTAAAATTTCTTATGGACCTGTAGTCATTGTTCATCCTGAAATCAGATGATCCCTTCAAAACCATGGAAATGCCAACTGGGAATTCTGGAGCAACATTGCCAGACAGCAGCTGACACGCAACTATGCTTCTTTTATGGTTCCTTACAAACTTCACTATCCTGTGCTCCCTGGAGACAGTAGGCATTCATAAATCATCACAAGACTGTTTTCCATGTATGACAGAGTATGCCACCATAGTTACAGAGTCCTTTTTTAAAAAAGTTTTGTTTTTATAGCAATTTAGCAAACTTTGCTGATTTCTTCATATGGGCCTGCAAAGAACTTTATCTTATTTCTTTTTTAAAAAAATCAGAATGTGGGAGAAACAAACTATTTGAGGCTTTGTGGCATGGTGGATTGAGTGTCAGAAAATGACTCTGGAGACCAGGGTACAATTCCCAGCTCAGCCATTAAACACATTGAGTGACCTTAGGCAAGAAAACCCCATGATAGGTTTGTCTTAGGGTTGCCATAAGTCTGAAAGCACTTGAAGGCACACCACCACCATCACCACCGCAAAAGCTTTGACTACTTAACTCTTAAAAAGTTGATTTTGAGTGTAAATGGGAGTGAATTTTGCATTTTAGAAGAGTTTTAACAAAATGTGCAATTTTCATCATATTTGAAATGGAAAGAGCATTAGGCTTAAAAGATTTCATTCTGGGAAAGAAAACAAAATCAACAAATTTCTCATCCTTAGTCTGTCACCAAAGGCTAAAAATCATGTCTGGAATCCTGTGTAGGATTTTCATATGCATAAACACTGTAGTTACAGTAGTATGCAGTGATTCCCATCCCGATTCACCCAATCCCTATTTACCAGGATCTCTGTTGAATGTCTGTTTCTCCTAAATATTCCCGAGAGAGTTCATACTTCTTCATGGTCCCCCATCCAAGTACTAACTAGGGCTGGCCCTACTTAGTTTCCAAAATCAGATTAGATTGGGTGTCTTTAGTAGTTACAGGTAGCAGTTACAGAAGAGTAAATCTATTTTCTATTATGTTTCAGAGGGATTGGATCAGGAGAGGCTATTTAGTTAAATGAGTAGGTAATGTAGGGGGGTTGCAGACTGCCAGAAATAGTGCAAATTGAGTCCACTTTAAGGGTTAGGGTTAGGGTTAGGGAATCATGGGAACTGTATTTTATTGTGGCACCAAAGCTCTCTGACAGAGAAGGCTCAATGTCTCAGAAAAAATACAATTCCCATGATTCCCTAGCACTAACCCTAACCCTTAAAGTGGACTCAATTTGCACTATTTCTGGCAGTCTGCAACTAGGTCACGTTAACTAGTAGCTGATACAGAATACTGACCCTGTTCTAGTGAATATAATCCTTAAGTAACCAAAATAGGACTGTTCACATACAAGAGGGAATTGTTATAAGATCTGGGACATTACCAAGTTTTGTAGATTAAAAAAATAATTAGGAGAAAACAAAACATTGATGGTATAAGGAACTGTTTATCACTGATAATGCCCAATGGCCATGAAAAGTTAACTGAATGTTGCAGAGGAGAAAGGTGGAAAATTGGAATGGAGTATCATGGAAAAGGGCATTGCTGCATGGAATCCTAAACAAGATCATTCCACACTACAACACTACACTGTTGCAGGTCCTATTTGTACATAACTCACATACATTGTGCATTGCAGAAGAACCTGAATTGACAAATGTATCTATGGTCCAAAACACACTGCAATAAATAGTGTGGTTTGAGAGCACTTTAATTGCCTTGTCTCAGTGCTAGGGGATTTTGGGAACTGTAGTTTTGTGAGATATTTAACTTTCTCTATCAGAGAACTCTGGTGCAACAATAAAGTACAGTTTTCAGGATTCTCTAGCATCGAGCCAGGGTAGTTAAAGCAGTCTCAAACTGGATTATTTCTGCAGTGTGTTTTAGACCTAAGTGAAAAAGAATGAAGGGGGGAGGGAGATAAATGTAGCTGTTGTGATTTATTGCATTGGGCAAATGTCTGGGCTTCAAGCTCTCTGTTGCTGAACAGGAAATTGATATCCCTAATATGTTAATTGTGTGTGTATGTGTGGGGGCATTGATGGGAAAGTAAGCAAATCTTCACTTCACCTTCTTACATGTGTATTATTGCCAGTAAACAGATTTCTTTGGGTGACCAAGCCAAACGTCACTTTTCAGAATGCTTGTCTGAAAGCCCAGACCTCTTCCAATTCCACAGTCCCTTGACTTGCCAAACATTTCAGAAGGGGGTGGTAGCTGATTTCTTTTCTTCCTCTGGATGCTACTTGCTCTTTTCTGGTGCTGTGATGATTTTATATGAAGTGGTTTTGTACACTGATTTTTTTTTTTAATTTCAAAAATGTAGACAAGTAATTATTAAACATTTGATGCTCCTCCTGAACTGTTTATGCTCCTCATTTCTCACTTGTCATCCAAAGTCTTGTTGACACATTCATACACAATATTCTTATCTTCTGGTAAGCTTCCCTGTAGTCCCCCGCCCCATCTTCTCCTGCTAAGTAAAGACCAGATGTTACATGTTTTGGTATTGTTCGGGAAGCCTTCCATTATTTTTATGCTCCCTTGCTAACTTTGCCAACATCTTCTGGAGCTCTGAAAACAAGGAGGAGGATACAGACATGGGAATCAACCTTTCCTAATCTGGTGCTATCCAAATGTCAGGAAATGCAACTCATTCCCAGCTAATTGGAATTGCAGTCCAAGGCCTCTGAAAGCTGCTGAGGTAATTTCATGCTGCACAGTTATAATGCTATGATTCCACTTAAACTGCCATGGCAACATCGTATGGAATCCTGAGGTTTGGAGTTTGGGGAGGTCCTAGAGCACTTTTGGAAATAATTCCAAATGCCATTCCCTATACTGCAAAGCCCAGGATTCCATTTGATGTTGCCATGGCAATTCAAGTGAAATCATAGTACTATAGTGTGAAAGGGTCCCAGAGCATCAAAGGCTCATCTAAATCTTTAATATCAACATAGTTACAAGTTACAGTTGGCCCTTGATATCCACTGGGTTTTGGTTCCAGGACCCCCTTGGATACAAAAATCCATGGATTCTCAAGTATTCTTCTGCCGTTATATATGATGGGGTAGTAAAATGGTTTCCTTATATAAAATGGCAAAATCAAGGCTTGAGGGATTATGGGGGTAAATGTGGAGGTGTTCCCTCACATTGTTTGTCCAGAAACAAGTCTATCTGAGAATCATAGAATCATAGAGCTGGAAGAGACCTCAAGGGCCATCCAGTTAATCCCCCTGCCATGCAAGAACACACAATCAAAGCACCCCTGACAGATGGCTCCACCACACTCCAAAACAGTGTCTTCCACTGGCAAACAGCTCTTATGGTCATTAGTTATTCCTAATGTTGAGGTAGAATCTCTTTTCCTGTAGCTTGCATCCATTGTTCTGGGTCCTAATCTCTGGAGAAGCAGAAAACAAGGTTGCTCCAGCCTCAGTATTGCATCCTTCAAATATTGAAACAGGCTTATCATATCACCTCTTAACCATCTCTTCTCCAGGCTAAACATACCCAGGTCCCTCTCCTCATAGGGCATGTTTTTCAGACTCTTCACCATTTTGGTCACCCTCCTCTGGACATGTTTCAGCTTCTCAACATCCCTTTTGAATTGTGGTGCCCAGAACTGGACACAATATTCCAGGTCAGGCCTGACCAAAGCAGAATAGAGTGGTACTATTACTTTCAAATATGAGGGTAGTAAGATTGAGCAGTGCAAGTGGAAGAGTTGAAAATGCAAGGGAGGGATGTACAGCAAGGGTGTTAGATGAGATGAGGGCGGAGAGGCAGGAGAGTGAGCAGTATGAGGAGCAGAGTGCAAGAAACAAATGAGGGCACACTGTGGGGTCATACGTTGAGACAAGAGAGGGAGTAGAAGAGACAGAAGATTGATTGGTGTAAGCTGTGGGGAGCAAGAGTCAAGCAAGGGGAACACCATCAAGGTACAAGATGAGTCAAGAGCAGAGCAGGTGAGAAAGGAGACCGTGAAGTGTGAATAACAGAATGCAAGAAACAAGGGAGGGATGCAATGCTAGGACACAAAGTGAGGTAAGAGAGTGAGTAGGAGGGAACAAATATGGAAACAAGGGCAGGATGGGGAAGGATAGGCAAGATGATCAAGAGTTAGGCATGATGAGGGCAAGGTGCAAGAGAGAGAGATTGAGATCTGGTGCCATAGAAAGGATTAGGTCAAGGTGAGGGAGGGATGAAGGAGGGTAGGGCATGCAGCAACCAGGTACAAAGAACAAGAGAGGGGATGGCAAAGGATGAGGTGAGTCCAGAGGGAGAAGAATGAGAGGGGGGCAAATCAGGAGCAGAGCATCAATGACAAGGCAGCAGAAACAGAGGCTCTCTAGGGGGAAGGAGGAGGGCAATTCATTGCTCCAGTAGTCTGCTTCCTGTGGCAGCCACCACATGGTGAGACTCTGAGGAAATAAGGAGATGGGAACAGGCAAGAGAAGGAGATAGAAAACAAGTTTAATAAGGAAGATGTTTGATATGCAAAGAGATTTTGTAGCAGGCTGTTTTGCAGCCCTTATCTCCCTGTATGAGCTGGCCCAGGCTCTGAGATCTTCAGGAGAGGCCCTTCTCTCACTTCCACCACCATCACAAGCATGGGGACAAGAGAGAGGATCTTCTTGTTGGCTGCCCTAAGACTCTAGATCTCCCTTCCCAGTAAGGCCAGAATGACCCTCTCCTTATTGTCTTTCCATCACCAGGCTAAGACTTTTTTTAAAAAAAAAATTCAGAAAGACTTTTAAAACAGAAAGTTTTTAAAGAACATCCTGAGGGTATTGTACTGTTTTAAAGTACATGGTTTTCAAGTGCTTTTATCTTTTAATTGTAGTCTATTTTTTGAAACAAGTGATAAGTTTTAATATTGTAATAGTTTATTTCTGTACTAATGGTCACTTTTGTATGTTTTCAATTGTATTGTGCTTTTAAATTGTAAGCTGCTTTGAGTCCTAATTTTGAGAAAAAAGCAGGATATCTATAAATGTAACAACAACAACAATGCTTTGAGATTCACTGAGAGAAAGAATGTGGTAGAATAAGCTTTTAGACTTAAGTCTAAAGTCTTCATCAGGAAAACAAAATAACCCCTACAAGGGTGAGGATGCAGAAAGGATTAGGCCAAGGAGAAATACAAAGATGTTGTTAAGGGAATGAAACTTATCTGCCACACTGGATTGGCACTGATTTTGCATTTTTCCCTACCCATGAGTAGCTATGTTAATCTTCAACAGCAAAAACAAGATCTATTCTGGACCCATATTTACCCAACAGTATCTGAAGTAAGGGGAATACAAATGTAAAAAGTCCAAACATTTATTAATAAACAATGGCTGGAATTCACCATCACAGTTACAAATGCATCACCTAGAGGCATAATTTACAATTGTATGTGCGGCATTGTCAGAGTCATTTTGTTTCATCCATTCTGTCTGAAGTCTGTTTCATCGAATTTCTACATCATTTTGTGATTTTGTGTGTGTGTATTTGTTTAAAAAACCTGTACAAAATGAGCATTAACTTTCATGTAGAACTTTCCCCCACATATAAATTTTATATGTATTTCTCCCAGTTATGCACATTTTGTATATTCCCTTCCTAACACACAAGGTTTGCACATGTGTGTCACATATATACTGCTTTGTATTCAGTTTTTAAGATAAAAACTATGTTGCAAATCTGGTGATGTGACAAATGCAAAAGATAACGTTGCTCTGGGCCAGTGGCCAGTCAAGGTGTGACAATCCATTCTGAATTTTATTCCACACTTTAAAGAAACTATTCAAGGTGCTGAAACTATTTGGGGATAGAGTTCAGCATCTTGGACAGCTCCTCTAACCTGCAATAAAACCCTGAACAGATTTACCATCACCCTGAGATGGAAGCTAGGGCCCCCCATTGCTCTGAGCAACATATTTTCTTTGCTGAAATACACCACAAATCTTTGAAATGTAGAGACTTCCAAGGAAAGCAGCATTTTCTTTTCTGGACTGAAAAATGGCTGTTTTGATAGGGAAACTCCACAAATTTCCTTTCCACCCTTGGTAGAGCTACAGGGATATCACCTCTGAATTTAATATTTGGGAAAGGGTTGATGCAGGGATGAATAAACTTGAAGTGAGATTTAATGCTCATGATGTTTGTTCTGTTTAACCACCAGACAGATATGCATCTGTCACTCAACAGCATTAGGAGGAAATAAAACAATAAATGATAAAAGGCTGCCATCATTGTGATGTTGCTCAGTCTTAGCTAAAGCCAGCAAGCTTTGCTTCTTTAATGGAAGTCAGAGAACCATAACACCAAGATAAAATATTTAAGTGTTATTAAAAGCATTTCAACTGAGATGAAAGGAGGAAAACAGATGAATTAATCAATCCTGACAACAAGCAGATGATCTAGTGGAAATGCAGACATGATTTACTCTAGGAATGAAATAGCAGAACAATCCTTAAACTATCACAGATTAATGGAAGGATTGTGTCTTCTTGTTGCTTCAAATTCAGATATACAGTTCTATTCTTACTGAACCAAGATGGAACTGATGAATAATTTGGGTATGTAATTCTTACCTGT